>JARIHO010000094.1:0-407288 GCA_029282495.1 Mycena albidolilacea
ACCCAGACGAGGGCGTCCGAGTAACCAGCTGTCACGGCCAGTTCCTCAAAGTTGTCCGTGTACCGGTAGATGTCGCGGGGGCCCTGGAAGTACGAGCGGGACTCGAGCTTGGTGAGGGCTTGGTCCTGCTCGTTCTCCTCTACGAACTGGAGGCGAAACTCGGCCTCGAACTTGGTCCAGGTGGGGAACGGAAATGGGTCAGCTGATGCCTGTTGTTCCGCCCATTGAGCAGCCACACCCTTCGACATAAAGGACATGGCGAACTGGACGAGTTTTTCCTGCGAGACAAACCCGTCCGCCATGAAAGCTTCCGGGACCAGCCAGTAATAAGTGAGGACGGAGTAGAGGAATGTCCGTCCTTGTGTCCGGTCGCTGTCAAAAACAGCTGGAGGGTTCGGTCAGAGGACCGTTTTTGGAGCTGGGTGGGGGGCCGAGAAATCTGGACCCGACGCCGGAGCCGGAACGGCAGGGGCAGGGGCAGGCGGTGGATTTTGGCTGCTCAGCAATAGCTGGCTGAGCGTGTTTTGGATGCTCTTGAGGGAGTTTTCGACAGCACTGAGCTGGTCCATGGCTCCGGAAGCCGGATGCGGAGTGTGAACACTCGGGATCTCAGGTTGCGCAGAGGCAGGGGCAGGCAGTTGGTCCATCGGTACGGAGGAGGGGTCGAGATTTGAAGTGGGGGAGGATGGAGCACTGGAGTAGTGGTCTGAATCCGTACCTGCACCAAACTTCCCAATCTTGACCGGTTGATCCCTTGGATCCTTTCTTCTGCTGTAAGGGCAACCTTAAGCTCGGCGCAAAGCGCAGAAACTAGCGGGGGAATCCGAAGTATAAATATATGTGCTATAATACAGGAGCGGGAATACTATGCACCTAGCGGGGGAATCCGAAGAGAAGAAAGGATGAGGATTCCCATGCTAGGTGAAACCTTATATACGAATAGGTAACTACCCATTAGCACGTGTCCGGAGGTATCTACAATGATCACGGGCCTGGTCGCATAGCACGTGCCAACGAGACCGGGCGAGCGGAAGGTCGGGTGCATTAGCCGGAGGGATAGCCGGAGCAATAGCCAGAGCGGAGGCCGGAGTGGAAGCCGGAGAAATAGCCGGAGGAATAGCCAGAACGGCGGGAGGAGTGGGGGTTCCCCTGACAAGTTCTCCTGCAAACTGATGGATTGATGCTGCACACCATTTTTAGTTATCTGGTTTTCTTTGGCTCCTCGCAATGTGCCGACATGGTTCAGGGACGATTTAGAATGAGCTGGTGTATATATGGCTTGGTCTTGGAGTATGTTATATCCGTGTCGGAAAAGGACGGAAGGACGGAAGACGGAAAGCCAGAAAGTCGGATATGGCCAGAAGTGATACCACGAAGGTGAGCGGGTACACCAACTAAGTTGGCTCGGAGACGGAAAGACGGAATCGGACCACAGAGCGATGCGGAGGCAAAGCATGTTAATTTTCAACTAAAGATACAGTAGAACATAATACGTATTTATACTAAATACGGAGATAAGTCTAATGCGGAAAGAAGTAAGTAAAAGACAATAAGTACAGTGAAAGACAATAAGAACAATAAGAGGGAAGCATGGTGGCATAAGTCATATGTTGATTTGGGGAACACTCAGAAGACCTTCATTGTGGAAACCCCAAAGGTTGTGCATCAACGGAACTAGCCGGACGCAACAGGAAGATGGTTGGGACGGAACAGCTGTAAAGGCCGTAACCAGAATTGGCCGGAAACGACCGGAAAGGATCGGAAAGTGCATGAGCGTAACAGAGTACATCAAGGAATAAATGCACTATTTTGTTGCGAGAAACCCAAAACGGCGTGAATATCTTTCACATTGATCCTATCACTGGCACCCTCAAAAAAGGCTCGGAAACTCCGCCAGAATTGTTAAGCCCTGCGGGAAGTCACCCAATGACTGATAACATTTGGAGAAAATAAATAGGTGGTCACCTTGATGATCAATGATCGTTTGATGCGGCATCGCCGGAGCGATCTCATACAGTAGTTGCCGAACCTCTTGCACCAAAAAGTTATCTATATAGCCTCACTGTGTAAGTCTTGGGATTCTAAACACACAGAATGTAGCAGGATAGGCAAGTGGGAGTATCCTTAAGTCATTTCGAACGATTTTGGGCCCTTTACTGAGAGGTCATTTTTATTTTTTTTCGGCCTGACAGCCGTACCTACCTACCTCCCCCCTATCCCGGCTTCACCGGCCCGAACCCCCTTGCCAGGTCCCAAGGCACTACCAATAATCGGAAATGCTCTCGATATGCCCACCTCGCACCCGTGGATAACCTTTTCGGAGTGGAAGAAAAAATACGGCTCGTGTTCCTTGCTTCCTGCTATAATGTCGCTGACGCCGCATTCTCTCAGGCGGCCTTGTGTATGTCAATGCATTGGGCCAGCCCATCGTGATTCTCAACGACGCCAAGTATGCTTTCGATATCCTGGACAAAAAGTCACGTATCTCCAGCGAGCGACCAATACTCATGATGGCCGGTCACCTCGTCGGGTGGGACAAGTTACCGGCACTGTGCCCCTCCTCGCATTCCTGGCCTGAATTCCGGCGCCTGCTCGCACAGTTCATGGGCTCGCGCAGCAAGGTTGAAGAATTCGAATTCGGCGATATCATTGAAGTTGAGACACAAGCCTTTTTGAAGAGCACTCTGGAGCGTCCCACAGAGTGGCTTGAACACACGAAGAGGTTTGGTCCATCACCTCGACTCTCTCCCTTTACACTGATTTGATTATTCTCTAGATTCACTAGCGCAATCGTCATCAAGGTCGCATATGGATATACTCCCCATGAGGATAATGACCCGCTGTTAATGCTGGCGAACGAGGCAATGGAAGGCTTCTCGAAGATGGCCACAATAAACGCCTTTGCTGTTGATTCTTTGCCACTTCGTGAGCCATCCAGGGTCCTTATGGCGCAACTTACGTCGAAATTTGAATAGTACGCTTTGTTCCATCTTGGTTTCCCGGCGCCGGGTGGAAAACCAAAGCCAAGATCTACCGACGCTCGCTCCAACGCATGACCGATCATCCGTACGAGTGGACAAAACAGCAAGTGGTCTGTAATTTCGATCCCTTTCTGTAAAAGCAATTACTCATTTTCTTTCTCGAAGCGCGCTGGATCGGACGTGCGTAGTTTCGTTGGGGATCAACTTGCACACACTGCACAACCTACGCTCGAGGAAGAAAATATCATCAAGTGGGCAGCGGGGGGGATATACAGCGGTTTTTCGTTTTCCATTCCGCAATGCTGGCTTGACATTGTCATGAACTAGGTGGCGCCGATACGGTGGGACAGCCGCCCTGCACAGACTATCACTGATCCAACGTCACGTTCCAGTCGGTAGCCGCTATCGAGTGCTTCATTCTCGCCATGACTCTCCAAATCGTTGAGCAGACGAAGGCTCAGGACGAGCTGGACGCCGTACTCGGGCCCGGCGTCCTTCCGACCCTGGCTGATCGCGGCCGGCTGCCCTATTTCGACGCTCTGTTCAGTGAGATTCTCCGACTATACACATTCGGACCTATAGGCAAGCAGTTTCATTACTCGAGACAACCGGGGAACATAATATCGACACAGGTTTACCCCACGTCACGTCGGAGGACACCATCCACGACGGGTACTTCATCCCAAAGGGATCTATTCTCATCCCGAACAACTGGTGTGTTTAATTCTCATGGGTCTATTATTTCGTCCACATTCACGTTCTCCAGGGCATTCTTCCACGATCCAAAAATCTATTCGGACCCGGAGACCTTTTCTCCCGATAGATTCATTCTTTCCTCCTCTCTGGAGACCAAGGAACAAGATGCCCGTGATTTCTTGTTTGGTTTCGGACGTCGGTGCGTTCCTACGCGGGCCTGTTTAACCGCCTGTGTATCAATTATTATTATTTTGCTTTGCTCTTTCAGAGTCTGTCCCGGTACGTCTCTAGTTCTCCAAGTCAACTCATCGGAAGCTCACCTTTCGCGCGTGTCAGGCGTCCATTTCGCAGATGCCTCGATCTGGATGGTATGCGCCTCTCTCCTCGCTACCTTTACTGTGCGCCCGGTGGAGGTCAACGGCGTCCCAGTGCCGCCACTCCCACGATTCCTGGATGGTGCCATAAGGTACATATCTACACTGCTTCTCAACTGTCGTTGTTAATCAACCATCAGTCATCCCGCCCATCCGAAACCAATATCGCCCCTCGCGTGTTTAAAAAATGAATGCATAGTTGTTCTGTCTCGATCTCCCTATGCTCGGAACGTCAGGAGGAAGGTTGTAAGATCCTGGATTCTTAATTTGTTCCTCAGTACATATGCAAGAATAAAGTTTGTTGTTCCCTACAGCAGCGCACAATCCCCCGCGATATGGGACAATCTGGATTCAAAGTTTCGTCAACTTCGTGGTGTGGGAACTGAGGATGTGGAACACTTCCACTGCTAGCTCCCTCGGTTCAACAAGTGGGATCTGCCCCCGTCTTCAATCAGAAAGTTCAAACATGCCATGATTCACGCACGTAGTGGCCCACATCTGGCATTATTCCAACAGGCGCCAATCGACCGGAGTCACCGTCTCGTTTGATATTTCCTGAATCAACTTATATATTTCTGGAGTCCTTGAAGCAGTCAATCAATCGCTCATTGAGAGCTGAATATCTCACCAAATGTCGTTTTTGGTGCCAAGAATGATATGAGTCGGCAAAACACCCAGGAATGTGCGGAGGTGGGGTAGAGCAGTGATCTGAGCGTCGTTGTTGAGAAAACAGCGTTTTTTTGTTCAACAGCGGTAGACCGCTTCGAAACGACTCTTCCGTCGAGGTCAGTCTTGAAATATATAGCCTGAACTGCCAGAATCAGTGTCAGGGTACAAAAATAGAATAACGCTCAACCTTGATAATGTCAAGAACGGCTGTGTTGAAGGACCTCCAAGGAGTATGAATTCTAATCCACCTCATAGCATCTTCCAGTGACACCCAGCTTGTCGATCGAAGGGAATTGGAGTGTTTGACGAGCCTGTAAAGCTCCTTATGATACTCCTGGCATACTTTCAATTCCAAAATAAGGGGATTCAACCAGAATCAGGGCTCGGAACTGCATGTGATCTGTTTTGAGCGACTATATATAAGCCCCAATATATGAACGAGCCGGTATCATGTCTAAGCTCACATTGACCCATTGCCAGTGGCCGATCCCGACGGGATTCTTCTCGATCGGGGACAGGATGTCGGAATCGAGGAAAGCTCGGGTTTTTGTAGCATTCTGCACGCTAGGAACTAGATCCTGGAGAAATGTTGACGCACGGACTGTGTGAAACCGTTCCTTTAGCAGCTTCCCATTCAACTCGGCCGCAGCACCGCGATTTGGCTGTTCCACCACCCAAACCGAGCGAATTTAGGCCCCATCCTGCATGTGTTTTGACAGTGAGTACAGGTGTTGGATGAAAGGAATTCAGGTTTCTTGATTGAAGGCGATTCCACTGGAAAGGATGACAGTGACTGCGTGCGGGTCCTCGGCGGTGTTGGGAGTTCATATTTTGTAGCAATGCATTGAAGTGGACATTAATCATGGGAGTAAGTGAACTGAACCGATCTCTCAATTAGAGGGTGGAGAAGGCGAAGAGGTACCATGGTTGGGGTCAGACCGCAGGTCACTGATAGAGGGTCCGCGGGTCCAGCGAAGTGGGTCCATTAGATTAAAATTGGGGTTGGTCACGGTTGACCTTTTTTGCACCCTTTTTCATGTTTGGTAGATAGTGAGCTATAAAATTCAGAAAAATTCACCACAGTCCTTTTTGAACATTCAAGCTGGTATCTGACCTTTGAGGAACAATAGGAGCACCCAGGCCGCATGAAATGAAAAAAGGGAGTCAAAAAGGGTGGAAAAGGGGAACTTCAGACTAGGGATTTCACAGTAGCCCTTTTTCGCGCCCTTTTTTCCCCATTTCTTCCAGAATTGCATGTAGGACCCCGTTTTTTTTGGTCTTCTACCCTTTTTGCACTTCTAATTGAAAAAGGGAAAAAAAACCTAGGCAAAAAACAGAGAATGGCAAAAAGGGCACAAAAGGGCGTGAAAAAGGGAAAAAAGGGATAAAAGGGCTACTGGGAACGACCCTATTGACCGGCACTGTGTTATCACCGAGATTGACCACGGGTGTGATGGCACGGTTTTTATGTGTTTAGAAACGTTCCGATAGAATGTCTCTCCAGATCCCAACTCTGGAGCTTCAAGTTTTCGAACCAGACGACGTCTGCAAGGCTGCTGGTTGGTTCAATGGTTGTGCAATCACTGTCATCACTGCATCAATGATCACATCGATCACAGCTTGATCACAGCCGATGTGATTAGTGCCACGTGAGCAGGAGCAACTCAAATCCGACTCCGACTGGGCTTCACTTCGGCGTCTCTTTTCTTTCCGACGGTCGCTCAAGGACCATGGCAGACGCGCTGATTTTGGATCACCGCAAAGACACGCCCGATCCGGAAACACCCTCATCGGAAATGCACCGCGCTTTGCAGGTCCCCGATGTTGTGTGGATGATTGGATCGCAGCTGGATCCTCGTCCCCATGAGGGAATGGCAGAGCTGGCAGCTCTTGCTCGGTGTGGACCATTTCATGGCCTCGCGCTTGATGTGTTATGGAGACATCAAGAGACGATACAGAACTTGATCAATTGTATGCCGGAAGGTTTATGGGTGGTCGAACAGGCTCAACGGAGAAGGGATACTCTGGTGCGCACCATGGGCTTAAAATAGATGTCAATTAACAACCCTTTCGTAGCGGCTTTGTCGTCCGGTCCAAGTCACGGATTGGGACTGAGTTCTTCAATACTCCCACCGTGTCAGGTCGCTTTCGATTGAGCCGTACCGCTCAGTATCCCTTTCGCAGGTCTTTGAAGTCTTACATCGAGGCGTTCCTGGGGACTATCTGCTGCCGAATCTGGAAACCCTTCAGTGGCGCCCGGGTAACACCACTGAATTTGCCAATATAAATATTTTCCTCGGGCCTCAAATTACGTCGATCAGGCTACAGACCTTGGAATACCCCAGCTTTCCTTCCTCGCAACTTTGGCGCTTCGGTTTCCAGGCCTGACTGAAGTCACCATTGAACAGACTTTCTCACCATCTGGCCGGCATCAGAAATTCAAAATACCCTTTCTGTTTTCGTTCACGGATTGAGGAATATTCGCTCCCTGCACCTTCAATCTGGTATTGATGCTGGGGCGATCATGCATATTGGCGGTCTCTCAACCCTGGAAACCCTGCATATTTCCCCTCCAACCACACCCTTCTCACTCGCAGGCTTACCCGAGGGATCTCTTTTCCATCATCTTCGTTCCGCCAGTTTCTGGTGCCCGTATGACGGGCAGCTGGCGGCCATCGCGTCGTTCGTGCGCTCCTGGGCCGATTCTCCCTTGCGATCGTTCGCAATAAAGTCTTCCAGATATATGACAGCGGACGAAAACGAAGAGCTCTATTCGGCGCTTTCTGCACATTGCTCACACGACACCCTCAAAACCTTGAAGTTCACAGTCCGTTTTTTCTTGGGCGGAGTCACAGCCTCGGAGTATACTATCCCTGGGCGGGCATTAAAACCCCTGTTTTGTTTCACCAACCTCGTCACAGTGTGCATCAGGTCCGCCAACGGATACCAGCTGGACGACGAAATCATGGCCGAATTGGCCGCTGCCTGGCCACGGATCGAGGAACTTCGTCTCGAGGTGTATGATCATCTGCATCCGTGTGGGACACTGCTGGGACTGCAAGCCCTTGCGCGGCACTGCCCCAATCTTCACACACTGGAGCTCACCCTCGACGCTTCGTCCGTCCCACTGTCCCACCCAGATCCATGTCTCAAACACCCGGCCCTCGTCAAACTCGATGTAGGGTACTCGCTAATCTCCAACGCATTCGACGTCGCGCGTTTCCTTTTCGCCACATTCCCCAATGTGGCTCAAACTTTCACCGAATTCGACAGCGAAGATTCCGAGGACGAGGGGAGCACTAATCCACATTATGCGGTACAAGCGGAGTATCGTGAATTGTGGAAAGAAGTCGGGACGCTTCTCCCTGGATTGCAAGATCTCCGTGCGAAGAAGATTCATGGAGGCGAGTCCGTTGACCAGCATGCGAAACACTACATCCACTCGTTGACGGGTTGAAGGTTGGCAGGAAATAGTTTCTCCCCTTGCAATCTAATGCTTAGCGAACATCGCCAGTATTTATGTCTTTCTTCCTCACTCGAATGTTAGCGTAACTCAATTGCGGTCAGATTGGGTGGCAGCGATATATCGCCCGGATGTCTTTCTTCTGGACTCTTTTCCAAGTATGCTTCGATCATCTTGCGCTTGGGCAGTGACTTGAGTGTAGGAGATCTTTACCCGGTTTGTAGCCTTGTCCTCGATGATGCATATCTAGGTTCATCTGTGAGAGCAAAGATACAAGGCACCCGCCTGCAGGGAAAAGGCGGGGGATCAGATATGTATACCTAAGAATACTGTACATGTACAGCAAGGGCAGGAGGACCCGGAGTTAGAAGATAGGAATGTAGAGTGAAAACTCAGCTGTCTCATTGTACGGTGACAATACGGGTATGTATCCGAATGCATCGAAACCGAGCCAGATAACTTACATCTTGCAGTCATAGGTAGTACAGGTCAGTCAGTCTATCTAGAGGAGCGTAGAGTAGCGCAGCGTAGCGTAAAAAAGTAAAAAAAGAGAAAACTACATTACGATTTTGATACGGTACGAGACGAGGACTATGGATAACGATAATTTCACAACGAATTTTGAGTCAGACCAGAGATCCTGGAAGGTTCGGGTCTGGTGACTATAGAGGGGAGGGGGCCGAGCTCGCGCACGGGCTTTACCGCCTCCGCAGCTCTCGCGCAAGACGCCATGCGAGCACGAACGCGATGGAGGCCCAAATGCCGCCGATTCTGCAACGCAGAAGTAGGATCGTGAGCAGCGGATCAAGCAAGAACGACGGGGAAACAAGACACGCACCGAAACACATACACCACCGAATTCCTCCTTGACACGCCCTCCCCCTCTGGTGCGGGGGCATGTCCCGGCGGCGCCGCCTCTCCATCGAAGATCGCGAAGATCGCAGCGGACAGCCCGGTGACGAGGAACTGCGGGATGACGATGAAGATGTTGTGGATGCCCTGAGATGATACGACGGTGTCAGGAGAGGATGCGGATGGGAGTGGGATGGCAGAGTACGCACCAGGATAACCCCCGCCTTTGAGCTCAGAGCGCCTCCTTCCTCCTCCCGTCCCTCTCCGTCCCCGTCCCCACCTCGTCCTCGGCCTCGGCCAGCTCCCAGCCCCAGCTCCGCATCTCTCGCTTCCCGCATCCCCCCGCCTCCTCCCCGATCTTCGTCCTCCCCCCACGCCTCCCTCGGCGTCAGGACATCCACAACACTCAGCTGCGCCGCGGGGTTCCCCAGCAGCAGCGCGCTGTTCCCCCTCCTGTGCCCAATCGGCCGCTTGGGCGGATACACCCCATCCTCGTCGGGCCTTACAAACTCAATATCCCCGTCGCTCTCGCTCCCGTCATCGCTCTCCCTCACCGCCTTCGCCTTGCCAAGCCCTCTTCTCTCCTCCTCATCCTCGCTGTCGCTCTCCTCCCCGGGCCGACTAACGAGGAACCCCTCTTCTTCCTCGTTCACCTCCTCCGCCCGGATCCCCGTGCGCGTGTCCGCGAGACGGATGGCCACTGAGCCCCGCCCGGGTGTAGAGGCGGGGGCGGTGAGGATGGCTTCTGCGAGCTGGATGGGATGATAGGTCAGCGCGCTGCTCGAAAAGGAAATAGAGGTAAAATAAAGTAGAGGGCGCGATGCCCTGCAACGAGGGCGTAGACAGCGCATTGCTCGATGGAGGGATCCACGTTGCCCGGGAAAGGGAGAAGAGACGCGACTCACCAACGAAAACGGCGCCCACTGCGTGACGCCCCACGAGAAGCCCGTGCAGGCGATGAGCAAGGTCGCACCCGCGACGCTGTGTGTGAAGCTGTGGTCCAAAGAAGACACGTTAGCGAGCTTGCCGCGACAGGAAAGGAGAAGAGAGAGAGGTTAGAGCAGAGCGCTCAGTCCACACCCGCAACCACTCGCTCAACGCACGCACGCCAACGACGAGGCAAAGCAGGAAGCTCAGCCCAGCGCCGACCTCCTATCCAGCGCAGACGAGCCAAAGCGCTCTGCAAGCAGTGGCTAAGTAACATTCTACGCCCACCATGCCACCCCGCCTGTCCGCCTGTCCGCCCGACTCGAGTGGTTCGGCACGACCTCGAATGCACGACTCGACGGATAGGGGGTGTCCCGCCCCACCAGAGCCAGCCAAAGCACTCCACCCCTCCTCCCTTCCCCACAAAACATGCCAAAAAAAAAAAAACTCACAAGCTCCCCACCATACACCCCGCAAACACCAAATGGCTCGCCGCCCACATCGTCGGCAGCGGCACCCTCAGCGCATCCGGCACCCTCACCCGCCGTCCAATCCGCCCCCACCACCCGCCCCTCCCCCGCTCGTCCTTGCCCACCCCATACGCAAGACTGCGCCCCACCCCGGCGTCGACGGGGCTGATCCCGAGCCCGACAGACTCGAGGTCCACGCGGCCCACGATCTGCGAGTTGCGCAGCGCGCGCCGGTCGCGCTTGTCCGCGCCGCCCGCGCGCGCGTCGGGGATGACGAACGGCAGCAGCGCGTTCGCTGCGAGCGCGAGGAGCGCGCTGAGGAGCTGCGCGCGCGCGCCGAGGCGCGTGGGGGCGTCGGCGTCCACGTCGGCGCCTCCGCCTTGTGCCGCTCCGCCTGTGGAGGGGATCGTCGAGTTGAGCGGGGACGCGCGTGAGAGCAGTTGGACGGCGGGGTGGTAGCGCGCCGTCGTGCTGCTCTTATTGGTGGCAGCGGACGAAGCCCTCGCCATCGCAGCGAGCAGCCGCACCGCAGGCGGGTACGCCGTCGTCCCGTTCGCTATCTCAGCCGTACTATTCCCGCCTAGTGCAGACGACAGGCGCGCCGCATTTGCGTCTTGGTCTTGCAGGTAGACGTCCGTGATGTACAAGGTCGTGTAGAAGAGCACGGGGAACCAGCCGAGCCAGGCGCTGTGGATGGGTGGGGTTAGCGAGCGCGTAGAAGAAACGAGGGGAGGGAGGTAGGAGAAAGAAGGGAGGGGAGGGAGGGAAAGTGGAGTGGGAGGGGAGGGAGGAAGAGGCGAGAGGAGGGTGGGGAGGGGGCGAGCAGGGGAGTATGGGAAGCGACACGAGGAAGATAATCCAAGGGGGGGGGAGGGTACAGCGAGCGAGCGACCCTACGCTCGCAAGGGGAGGAACATGGGGTAGAAATGGTAGGCAGGAAGCGAGTAAGTAGGTATGCAGGCGGGCACGGCAAGCAATGCAGAGAAAGACGCACAAAAACTGTATGAAGCACTACGAAAGGAAAATTGTCAGTTTCGTTGCTCGCTATTCACAGAAACTCACAATCTGCCGAATAACCCTTGGCAACGCGCGCGCGTGGGTGTATATCTCGCGCAACTCGTGGCGTAGCGAGGGGCTGGTGCTGTGCGAATAGACACGATTAGTACATGTGTAGTGTTCATGGAAAGAAGGCAGCGGCGAGGACGGCGCAGAGATACTGGCATCGAATATGGGAGGGAGAGCGGGCAATGCCCGTCATCCCGCACTCGGCAGCCCGTACATCAACCTCATCTGCGACAGGTCGCTTCGCTCCCTGATCGCAGGGCTCGCCCGCATCCCCGTCATCCCGCACTCCGCAGCCGCAACACCGGCGCATACGCCAAAAGCACGAACACTCACCCAACACCGCCCAGCAACACCCGCTCCTTGACGAGCGCGGCGGTGAATGCGTGGCATCCGAGGAGGAGGGCGGACACGAGGACGGAGAGGGCCTGGAGCTCCGAATCGGCGTGGAGGAAGGGGAGGAGGGTGCGTAGGGGAAGGTTGCCGCTGAGAAAAATATTAGCATTTATAAGAGGGTGACGAGGGAAGCACGCACATAAAGAACCCGACGACGCTCCCGCCGCCGAGCATCAGCGCCGCGCACGCGTTCCCCGCAGCCTGCTGCGCCGGTGGCAGCGTATCCACCAGCAGCGCCCGGTCCACCGCTTGGACTTATTCACCCCAATTAATATTATATTTGTGTAAGAGGAGAGGGGCAAGACACACCCGCATTAATCGAAAAATCAATCACAAAAATTGCGAGCACCGCGAACCACACCGTCAGCACCCCATGCGCATGGCCGCCCCTCTCGAGCACCCACCCCGCCACCTCTCGTGTGTATCCCAGCAGCAGCATGCCCCCAACGCACAGCACGCACCCGCCGAGTATATACGGCCTTCGTCGCCCCCACCTTGAGGTGTTGGTGTCGGCGTACGCGCCGACGAGCGGCTGGACGAGGAGGCCAGAGAGCGGGCCCGCGAGGAAGACGAGGGCGACGTGCGACGTGGTGAGGCCGAGGGAGAGGAGGTATGGCGAGGCGTAGGACATCTCGACGGACCAGAAGATTTGGACACCGAGGAGGCCGATGGTCAGCGTCGGGAGGTGCGCCCAGCGGGGGCCGACGACACGGGCGGTGCCGGACCAGCGGGCGTCGGCGGGCGCGGCGGACAGCGAGGGCCCGAATCCGCCAGTCATCGTAGCAAGTAAAGTATTTATTACGTCACGATGATCGGCACTTTCCGAAGAGTGTTTTCTAATTGTTGATCGCTCGCTGTCTGCTATCCGCTATCCGCTGCCTTCTGCCTCCATGTGTTAAATCAATTCAATTCAGGCCTCAACATAACTACATACAGCAAAAATATGCTAAGTTGGGTTGAATTCAGCCCCATGCTCGACGAGTACTTAGTTTGACAATTGAGTGGTGGCCATTCTCGAACGCGCCCCGTACCACACTACCATACATCCCATCCCCTGCATTGACATCGGCTCCAAGGTCGAGAAGTTGTTGAACAATCGTTTCGTATCCCAATCTGGATGCTAGGCACAGTGCGGAGCCGTTCCACAGACCGCGTGTATTAACATTGGCGCCGCGCTGGATTAGCAGCCGTGCAGTGTCCTCCTTCCCATTCCATAACGATGTCTGCAGCGCGGTACCAAAGGGTCCACCCTCTGCATTGACATCGGCGCCAAGGTCCAGAAGCAGTTGAACAACGGCTTTATGTCCAAAGCTCGATGCAGCACACAGTGCGCTACCGTGCGGTCCCACGGATGTATTGATGTTCACACCATGCTTGACCAGCAGCCGGACAATCCCTTCATGCCCATGCCACACCGCGACATACAGCAGCTCAGCATTGGCATCGGCACCGTGTTTCAGAAGTTGCTGGATGATCTCTTCTTGCCCCTGCTCCACTGCCACCTCTACTGTGTTCCCATTTTCCCCATCCTCTGCATTGACATTGGCACCGTGGTCCAGAAGCAGTTGAAAAAAAGCTTCATGTCCCAAGCTCGATGCAGCACACAGCATGCTATCGTGCGGTCCCATGGATGTATTGATGTTTGCGCCATGCTCAATGAGCAACCGGACAATCCCTATATGCCCCTGGCGAACTGCAACTTGCAGCAGATACCTGGCTGCATTGACATCAGCACCATGTTCGAGAAGTAGCTGGACGAGCTCTTCTCGCCCCTGCTGCACTCACATCCATATTGTATGTTGACATCCGCTCCATAGTCGATGAGTAGCTTGACAATTGATTTATGCCCCATTTGTGATGAAATCTGTAACGCGGTGCCGTAGATCTCCGCCTTCTGCATTTACGTCTGCACCGTGCGTGATGAGCGACTCGACACTGAGTGCGTTTCCTCTGCAGGATGCTTGATACAAGGCTGCGCCAAACTGGCCTCTTGATTTTCTATCCAAGGGGTGGCAGGCAAGAAGAAGCTCAAAGATCTCATCGTACCCATGAGCGACAGCCGTTTCCAAGGTCCTGTCCTCATCTTCCGCACTGATATCTTCTTCCATGAGTATCCGAACGTCGTCTGTAGCCCCTTGGACTATGGCTTTTTGAAGCAAGCGACCGGCTTCGTTTTGCTTGATTATGCGGGCACATATTACTTCGAGGTTGAACATGCGAGCAATATGGAGTTTATCCGGTGCCGATTCGCGCCCTCCGTGTTTCCAATTCCATAGTCTCCACCAGATGGAACAGTTCCCAAGAAAGTAGAGAATAGACGGTTGGATATGTGTTTCAGGTTCTCCATGTGCATGCACCAAGCAGTATTCCACAGCGTAATGGAGGAATTTATTGTCTATGAAGAGGAGCAGTGGTTGCTCTAGCCTATGGGGGAATGCCTCGAAGGTCAAGCGCATATACGCCATGCATGTCAGCGTGATTTCGCTTTGGGATGGGGAAATAGGCTGGTGTGGACATTGGGTGATTGGAAGTATATTTGCGTGGTGTAGTGAATGACGCGAACTTGATTGCTGACTTCGTCGACTGCGACCAAGCCTGCACAGACTGAGAGGATGATATCCAAGTCTGTTAGACGATCGGGATCCAGTTGTGTGGCGCTCGGGCAAACAGCCAGTGCCTCCCGAAGCTGAGACGGACGCAGCGGCTTCTTCGCGTTGAGCACCCACGAGAGAGTACGCCAGGCGAGGTCTCTGTCATCATCGCTCTGCCGGTTGATTCGATCCACAATGTCATTGTATGTGCCATCCAGGTCGAATGGTAATCGCAGGAGAGCATCCTTGACCGCCGCAGCATTTTGTTTCGTCATAAGAGAGTCGATGTGGAGTTTCGCGAGGAGGAACCTATGTATAACCAAAGTCAGCCAATTATCTTTCGATCTCATAAGGAAATACTCGCATTCCATCGCTACGCCTCACAATCTTATCCTCGATCGCCTTACGCAAACCCGATGATGGTTTGCCAATGTGCCTCGAAAGGCGAGATGACTTGAGAATCTGGCCCTCTAGATATTTGCGAATGTCCTCGCTCGCCCGAACATCCAGAGTCTCGACGTTCCGAACGATGTGGTCAATCCCAATATGAGGTCGCGAAGTCAACATCAATTTCGCAGCCGATCCCAGTTTCCAGAGATAACGGAGTAAAGTATCCCGGTGCTCCTCGGGACCCGCAGTGACCAGTGGTCTCATTAGCTAGGTTTTCCCGCAGATCATTCACGACGATTGAACTATTGCATTATCAGCTTCTGCTTGTTCCGAAATCACTAGTACACACGCTAACACAGTCTTTCCGGCACCCGCTGTGCTCCAGTTTAAATTCCGCTGTCCGCATGCAGAGGTATGACTCACGTATGCCACAACACCATAATGCCCGTATCTCCCCCGCCTCCCACCTTTTGAACGTACCATCTTGAAGAAGCCATTCACCGGTCCCAGGCTGCCGGTTGCTCAATATGTCCGCTTGACGAGGGAAGAAATTGAGGGGCGAGACCCGTTCCACCAAGCCAACTGCCTCGGAAATGAGTGCTGGGTGATGTGTCAGTCCTAGTCAGATCTGTCGAGACAAGTCCCCAAAAGATGCCGGAAAGTACGTGAATGTGTCGGGCTTCAATTCGATGTGTCGGCTTGATGTAACCCGGGTTCAAACCATGGCACTGTGATCCAACTGTTATCACACTTCTAAGCCTCATACGGCGTCCTGATTACACAATGTGTAGGACCCCCAAAAGTACAGTCGGAAGTTTGATCCCATTCCCGCTATCTTTAGTGGTGGGTTTTCAAGTGGTGGAACAAAAAAGAGTGATCGGGCATGTTTTGGACATTTTACCTCCTCTCGGCTTTTCCCGACTTGTCGACGTTTTTGTCTTTCCCTACCTCTTTCTCCTATTCCACATCTTCTTTAAAATTTGACCACTATACAGCTCCACGCTGGTATTCTAGCTTTGACTGCCCACTTACAGTGATTTTTGCCTCGCAAACTTGATGTTCAACATCCGTACTCCACGCTTTTTTAGGTCCTCAACCGGCGGTTAGTTGTCCCGAAGTCGAGTTCCTTGACGGCCTCCCTCGGTTACCCATCGTTCACCTCACACTTCGCCTCTTCCAGTCCTTGCCACACTTCCTGTGAGTATGTGTTCGAGCAGCGCTGGTCCCCGGTTCTGCACTTCTCGTTTTATTAGTTTCACCACACTCTCATCGAGCTGCACCGATTTCACATATCTACCCTCTGAGTCCATAGCACTCTGTTTCCGTCCTACCAAATCAAAGCGGTCAACAATTTTTCCCAACGAGCCTTAGTAGATGTTCAATCCAATGTTGTGGTCTTTATTTGAACCTCAATAATGGGCTGCCGTTCTCTCATGGACTACCTCACTTATTTCCTAAATTTCGGCATTAGAATGTCCGGACGTGGGCACACCTCCGGAGCCTTAAATGTCCGGACCCCCCTCAAAGTGCCGGCTATTCCAAGCCATCAATAAGCGAGCTACCTGCCAGCAACCTGCCGCTTATGGATTAAGCGGGAGCACATGGGGACCCGCTGCATGCCCGCTCATTCATCCCGCTAAAATCAAACTCAACGGACTCTAGCAGTTTGCGGATGGATCTCCGCTCGCAGACTCGTGGTTGGCAATCACATTTCTCAAAAATTTGTCCCTAACGCAAGGGTTGTGCTACGGCACCAAGATGTTTAACAGATAGAACTGAGGTCTGGACGCCAGGCTGTCCCTGATATACTATCTCCACCGACATACATCGTACGGGTTTCACTGTCACCGAGTTTTCACTAATACTCTTCTCAAACTCCCTACAGAAACAGTTACGGTAATCCGTCGTCTCATGCGGTCTGCGCTGGAAAGTGCCGCTTTCGCGGCTTTCTTCTCGGTGTGTAGTAAAACTTTCTCAATTCACAATTGCATGGCAACTTCTCTCTGGTGTCTCTCGGCGCTGTTGTGTATCTCCCGTTCGCAGCTCAACGGATGATATGATGGACCGCCTACGAGAATCGGCTGAACCCCATTTTTCGAGCGTGCAGATTAGAATCTACTGAGGGTCGTGCATCTCTGTCAGCGATAACGAAATTCTCCCATAGCTGGACTGCGGACGGGTACATAGCGGATGAATCAAAATCGAAGAAGATCCAACATGGTGTTTGCTACGGCAGAACCTGAATATTGATATGTCATGGAGAACCCGGGCGAAACGACGAAATTGGTCTTCCAAAATGAAGGCAGCGGAGGGCTGTGGTCGGGCACTGTTACCCGTGCGCGACACCCTTCCTGCTTCCACCCCGGTCAATGTGAGAACGGCATCTGACATTTCTGAAGACCGACCTTGGGTAGCACCATTGCTATCAACATCTGCCTCGCTTGTTCAAATGGTCACCCAACTTTTACGAACAGCTTTTGCACTGCTGGTTGGATTTCGACATACGGACACTCTGCGTGATACGTGGTGGTAGGTTACTGCTTCTGCGTGAACAGATCAGACTTCGGAAGTCCGAAAGGTCCGAACTCCGCCAATCATCTCCCGCAAACTCGCCAAATCGCTTCCAATTTGGACGCTCACCAACCTCTTGCTGATCTTCGTTTCCCTTATTTCTGTCCGTCCTTCTACCGCGTTTGTTTTGATGGATGCGTTCTGCTTTTGGTTCTTGTCCAGAATTAGTATGCTCCGCGATCTCAGTGGTTGCGTCAAGGTTGCGGCCCCCGCCGCCGATCGAATGCTTTCGTGTTCGGCAGCTCGATGTCACAAGCCCGCAACGGTGATCACTGTTCTTGCCATCTGGCTCTCTCTCTCCCTATAAATCAAGACAAAAAATCCGCACTCATGTCCACACCTCTACGCAGCGTCCTGAACGACCTGAATATGTCGGCGTCTTCGATGCCAAATCGCATTACCCCCGTGGACCAGGCAATGTTCGCAGACACATATGGTGCGGTTCTGGCCTTGGTACTCTCCTGGCAATAAACGTCCCACAGGCGGTTCGCTGGTTTGCTGCCAGGTCATGCTTCCGCTGTTTGGATTGTCCATTATCCAGGTAGGTTCCGAGCAGGCGAGAAAACTCTCATACTGACATGAGATAGGGATACCTCTATTTATTGAACTATGGCAACGATCCTCGGTCACTGAAAGCCTTTGCGAGTTCATTGACTCCTTCGATGTTTTCGAAGTTTAATGCCATATCAGGTTGCGCTCATCTGGTCTCTCGGTGCTCTCAACGCGGTGCTGGGTGAGGTCACAAATTTCCCTAGCTCTTTGTCTGATGCGTCGTTCTAGTCTGCCACAACGTATATCATTACCTGGTGAGTAAACTCAAATCTGGAAGAATATGATCGTGACTCCTCGACACAGGTCCTCAGCTATACGAACCCTCTCTTGCTAATCCAGGGAGAATGGTGAGCAATCAATATGGCACAAGGAGTTTATTTCTGACAGTCTTGTGTAGGTCCGTCTACGTACGCCGTCCGCTTCACAACTTGAAGATCATGTCTGATGATGTCCGCACAGGCTTCAACTGCGGTCTCGGTAGCGATGGAATCTTATTTCCACATTAATAGCAACCACTGAAATGGACTTGATAGATCCTGACTTGCTTTCTCATTGAAATGTGGGTGCCGAATATTAGCCGTCATTTCGTTCGGTCCATTCATACGTCACCCAGATTCTTTGCAAGGATGTTGTTTCGCAGTATGCCTCGACTTTCCTTCCTCGTCGAGTGGCACTGAACAATATGCTCAAGTGACTAACGGAAAATGGCGTATATTCATTCTAACCGTATATGTATGTCCCCGCGATTCCGAATCGGAGCGAAAGGCGCTGACTGTTTTTTAGGGAGTTTTGCTCCCGACTCAGATCGGTGAGTCTCCCCCGCGAACTCGTGAGGGAGCCCGATTGATGGTCGGTGTTCAGCGTTCGGTATCCGTGCGTACATCCCTTGATCAATGCAAAATCTTCATAACATCGTTCTCTAGTGCTCATTTACAAGCTGTGCGTTGATGCAGATCATGACCATCCCAATTTCTGACGCAGTATACGCCCAGGTTCGCGCTCTGGGATATTCCGAAACTCCATGCGATAGTTGTAAGTTACATATCGCAAAGAGATAAATATCGCCGGCAATTTATATTCAACAGTATCCAGCAATGGTTCCTGTGTTTTTGTTGAGGGTGGTCACCGATGCATTCACATCGACAACCTTATGCATTGTTCTATACGATTTCCGTACCGACTTTGGCAAGTCAGTGAATCTTCTTCCGCCTTCCACCCATCGTTTGACTTGCTTCGAAGGACGATGAGGCTGATTAGAACTCTCATCATTTACGCTATTAACCGGTTTATCCTCACCACGCAAGTCTTGCATATCTTGATGCGAAATATGGAGTGAATCTGACACTTTCACCTCACAGGCTTGTTCTCATTGCCCAAGTTATCTTTGTGAGTCCTGCCATCGGTATGTCTACTGCGGGGACTCAGCTTGGCTGCAGTTGCTACTCAAACCTAAATCGATCGCAGCCATGGTGATGGGATATGTTACTGTACACCGTAAGTAGCCTGAACATCTGCCATCTGGGAAACTAAAACTCAAGGCTCTGCCAGTTTACATCAATAGCTTCTTGGCAACTCTGAATGCTCGGGCTAGCCTTAGTAAAGGCGGAGTCGTGGACATCACTGGGAACTATAGCTTCAGAGGTACCACCCATCCGGGGGGGACCACAGGGCTCGACAGTACTCACGACGACTCTGGTGTCCAACTCAGAATCGATTCCGAGACTTTTGCGATGACCGACATGGTGACAAAATCTGGGGAGGACACTTATTCGAACACTGGCAAGAGCTATGCTGTTTGATGGACAGCCCAAAAATTGACATACCTGTGCACATTCCCTTGGACTTATTCTATTTGTTGGGTCTTAGAACTTGGTTGATTGTACCTCCTTCCTTCGTTGTTCATATCTTCCTTCCTCCGACTGTATCACCACATGTTACAGACTTGTATGCACAGTATATCCACACTCCTTAACTCAGATACTGCAGCTTCAAATTACAAACGAACGGAAGACCTCTTAGATATCTACTCCTTTGTCTTTGGTCAACTTGTTGTTCAGTTTATGGACTTGTTACTGACTAGTATATATACAACTTAATATGACCAACATTGACATTGTACTAAGAATTAATCTATGAAAATACAAAGTTAGGATCTGGCCTCGTACTGGAAGGACACCACCTGAGTTATGTACCATGCTCGGCTCACCAGACTTCCCCATTTCCCCCAATTTTGGCTGTTTTGATTTGAAACTTCAATTCCTTCAATGTTTTCAGAATGCTGTGTTCAAATTGAACCCATTCGGAGGAAATTTTGAGGAGTTGAAACCGGGTTATATAGCCTGGGAAATTCGCCCAATTTTCTAGTAAATATATTCAGCTTGAGAGAGAATAAATTTCATGTGCATGAGACATTGTTCATTTGTGTTGAATCATGATCTTTATGACCCGGGATCATGAAATTTGTGCACTCTGACAACCTCAGTGAGCAGGAATGATGCCACTGCATGGGGTCCAATATGGATCCAATATGGATCCAGATCTGCATGTGCAACCTGTTTACGATATCACTCACAGTCTCACAGTTAGCCAAGTACTGACCCCATGATCTAATTTGGTTTGTCCAGTCACCAAGTCACCATAACATCCAGCCTGAGCAGATACTGCTCCCCCCCCCCCCCCAGCAACATGAACAGTTGAGCATGTTTGAAGCTTTGGAGATTCGGGCATCTCAGGTTTTGTCATAGGGCTTAAAGTGCCTATAACCCAGAACAACCAGCCTAGTGCCCCACCAGAGTCCACCGCCAGGCAAGAATCGGGAGAGGTGGAGGTAGAAGCAGAGATGTGGAGAAGAGGGTGGAATGTGTTATATCCGTGTCGGAAAAGGCCGGAAAGACGGAAGGCCAGAAGGACGGAGATGGCCGGAAGTGATACCACGAAGGGGAGCAGGTACACCAACTAAGTTGGCTCGGAGACGGAAAGACGGAATCAGACCACGGAGCGATGCGGAGGCAAAGCACATTAATTTTCAACTAAAGATACAGTAGAACATAATACGTATTTATACTAAATACGGAGATAAGTCTAATGCGGAAAGAAGTAAGTAAAAGACAATAAGAACAATAAGAGAGAAGCGTAGTTGCATAAGTCATATGTTTGATTTGGGGAACGCTCAGAAGACTATCATTGCGAAAACCCCAAAGGCTGTGCGTCAACGGAACTAGCCGGACACAACAACCGTAAAGTAGGCCGTAGCCGGAAAGGCCATAAACGGCTGTAAAGAGTCCGGAAGGGATCGGAAAGTGCATGGTCATAACAGAATGTCAATGGAGGTCTATGTTGACAGCATTTTTGTGCAGGAGCGTGTCAGGGGCTGAGGCTAGAGGATAATTGGGTAGCAATTGATGGGTGATTTCTTTTTCCGGTGGCTTTATTTAGTTGAGCTGGTTGACTTGAGAAGTCAAGAAACAGAAGAACAGAAGAACAGAGAAAGAGGAAAGAAGAAGGACCAGAAATACAGATGAAATGAACGGACAGTGCCGTGCCGTGTGCTGTCATGAAGATGGAGGGTCTGGGCGGTGCAATGGCAGGAGGAGATTGAAGTTTGGAGGGTGGGAGGAAATCAGAGGAAGTGAATTGGATTGATTTGGGATTGGGACACATCGGGACAAAGGTTGACCAGTAACTGTCTGTCGTATCAAGAGACAAGTCTGTCGGGGACGGACCAGTTGATCTGAGTTTAAATGTCAATGCAAACTAATTACTATAAAATGCCACCGCAGACCGGTGTTTCCGTGTGGCGATCAGCCCATCCAAACAACCGTAACATATGTAGATTCAATGCTAGTGTAGGTAAATCTTGACCATTTGGCTTCAGATAAGTTTCAATGTGATTAGAATGTATACTAGTTGCTTCGGAGATAAAACATATGTGTGGTATCAAATCCAAGCTTGCCGGCCAACAGCCATTTTAGCAGCTGATACAGTAAGCCTTTTGCAAAATACCATGATACGCAGCGACACGGGCTTTTGTAAATGGCCATGGTAGCCATATATGGTAAATGTTGCCTAAAAAAATGCGCAAAACAAGGATTGAACCAGCAACCTCCAGATACTAGTAGTAGCTGGCATCATTACCATTACACCAAGAAGTTTATAGATGTCTAGGTTGCTTACCCAGCTAGGTCAAGCCTAGGCTTGACCTAACTGGGACTGCTAATACCCAGACCTAGGGCAGGCAAGCTGCCCTAGGTCTTTGAAAATTGTTTTGCACAGTTTATTCAGTGTTTTGATGGGATAAAAAACCCTAACCAACCCTAACCAAGCTAACCAACCCAAACACCTAACCAAAGAACTCCAATATACCTGGGAGACAAGGCACCTAACCCCCTAACTCTAACCTTCTAACCCTAACCCTAACCACCCTAATTCTAACCTGGCCCTATGCGGGCCCTACAGGGGTGGTGCAAGGCTTATTCTGCATTTTCCCACCTGTATATGAGCTATGCAAACTGAAGGATATATACAGCTTTAGTAGTGTAGTGGTTAATGCTTGGCTATAATTATAGCCATCATGCAAAGGCTTTTGGTTCGAATCCCACTGGTGACTTTCCTTTTACCTTTCCTTTTTTGGGTCTCCGGTGGCTGTACGCTCACTACAGTGAAATTTTGCAAAACCCCGTGTTGCTGGGTAGCTGGTCTTTTGCAAAAGACTTACTGTATCTAGTGATTTTAGGAAAGTGATTTGCATCAGCAATTCAAACTCAGATTGACCTGCCTCTACAGATGTGGAAGTGCACGTTGCCATGCACATCGCCTTCCCATCTCGAGACCATCGGACATGTACATCAAATATCCCACCAAAATGTCGAATCCAACTGCCTGTCTGTGACTTACCATATTTTCCTTTCAAACTACTTGATCCGCAACTCAAAGACAAACTTTGCTTTCATAGTAAAAAAAATTCTGTTACGTATTTCTGAATGCTTGGACCGCGTTCTTCATCATTATACTCACTCAAATTATTTACCGACAGAAACACACTTTTCCTCTCTACGTACTGCCAATGCGATGAGCTGGACCAGAGGCATCTCGGGCTATGCCAGGGATTGATCACGAAGGGGATTGGATACCCACCTTCGGCGCTGAGCGGGGCAGCATAGATCTCCCTATTTGTATTTGCATAGTACCTGGATTGCTGGGTGAGGTTCAATTTTAGCTGCGGCTTTGCCACTATGGCCTCTCTTACATATGTACCTAGTTTTGACTCAGTGTACATTATTTGTCTACATCTTAAAGCACTGGGCTCTTTGTTCTTTACCTCCACCTTCTCACCACCACCCAGACACTGAATACACACACCGTTTCTGAGTACCTCCAAGCAATCTTGAGCCGACTTGAGTCTACCTCCAAGCTGAGTTTCCATCCCATCTGTTATCATTATAATTTCACATCTAGATCTATCCTGTCCCACCCAACATCACATTCTGCTGTACGACTTAGCCACGCCATTAGCACAACCTTGGCTTCCCTCAGTCCTCCTAGGGACCAACTATCTCTTCTTTACCGACAGTTTGCTTTTGGTATGACAGGCTGGATTCGAGCCTAGGACAAAGGAAGTGAGGCTGACAGTGAGAAAGCTGGTACTTGATTCCGGCTGGGACTGCAAGCCGTGAATCATTGAATATGGTGAGCAACAACCCTTTCAAGAGGACCCGTGAATTGCCAAATGAATCCAACCGTCCTAGGCCCGAGACAGAGAAAGCGACATAAGCAGGCCAAGTCAGAATCAGAAACGAGGAATTGAACATGGGAAAGCCGACAAGGATGGTCACAAAGGGCATTTTGCACTTGGATCAGGTATGAACGATTGTAAGCCATTATGTCAAACACTAAAATTTCTGCGGGGAGGATTTGCATAGCTGTCGAGAGGAAAATAAAGCGAGAGTAGGTGCAGATTCAGAGAGTGAGTCGGGAAGTTAATGAGTCTGATCAGGACCAGGATGTCCGTGGCATCACATTTACCTATGGGCTCGTAGGCAGCCCTCGAGAAACAAGATACAACTTCAGGAGGCCCAAAGTTATATGCAGTTCCACCACGGTCGGTCTCACAGGGACAAGGAAACACCGCAGAGAACAGAGAACAGAGAATAGAGGCAAACTCGAGCGAGAAGTAAAGCAAAAATGAAAGGGGAAATTTGAGACCTGTGATGGGGCCCGGGAGGGATCGACGACAGTAAGATATAGGCAAGACGAGGTAACTTGAGAGTCGGAAACTGAAAACCGGCGGTACGTTGGTCTTGTGATATCAATATTTGTTGGGGTGTTTTTGAGGTAAAGGCTATGCATTACCAGAGACCTTCCTTGGCTGGTTGAAGAAATCCCCAGAAGCTTTTGAGCAGAACAGAACATCAGAGTGCAAAGACTTGAGGAGCACTGGAGCGAGGCAGTGGGGATGATGGGTAGTGGGTATTCTGGGTTCTGGGAATCAGGAGGTAGCAGAGAGCGGGCAGCGGGCAGCCGAGGCATGTGATTCGAACTGTGGCGGGAACGATAATCGGCCCAGATAGGTAGGATTCGGAGACTCAAGAAGCACCTTGAGGAATTAGGAAAATTTACGAGCCAGTAGTTATTTTTTGAGAAGAGATCGTGAAATGCATGCTTCTGCTAGACGCCGAACGTACGCTTTTCCACGAGGGTCGGTTGATCAGAGAACAGAACAGAGGCAAAATTTGAGGAGATGTCGGAAATGTACTGGGCTTTGGAAAGAGGCTATTTGATGACACCGGCGATCTGAATAGAAGGGAGAACCGTGATGAAGACCTGAGACGAATTGATGGGAGGGGTTCGAGTGGAGTGGGTGCAGGGCCTGAGACAGTAGATACCGAGTGGATAGGCAAGGAGAAAGCGACTCACGAAGCCGGGGGCATTTTCGATGTTTCAAAGTTGTTTTTTTCTTCTTCTTTTTTTTTTGGCTTTTTTTGAAGTACAGGTTATTCGAGATGAAGAGGGTTTTAAGTTTCCAAGATATAGAGGATAAGAGGACAGACAAGAAGCTTTCGAACGACATGAGGAAGAGGACGACGCTAATCGCGTGACGTCACAAACCTGCACGAATGCAGTGCTGGTTCATGTGTACATCTTTTGTCGTCTTACAATGATCCTCGGCCATCGGCTAATGTTGGAAATACAAGCTTGACCCACACGTACTTCCGATCATTTGAATATCGCTATTTCAGCGTTGTTGCTGTGCCGTAGTTTATTTCAACCTCTGACCCACATATTTCATATTCCACATACATGTGGTATCTTCATTGTCTATAAAGCTAGAATACTTGTTGTAGATACCCCACTGGTTTGTAAACCCTTGGATTCTCTTTGCATCCTCCTTGCCTGGAAGTCCTCCCCTGAGCCAAATTCTACAGCTAAGCCTCGTGCCAGCTGTAGCCTGTCAAACGGATACAGCACTTGTACAGCACAGTGCCAGACATCTTTTCCTCTCTTCATGGCAGATCTTGTCGGGCTCATTGCTAGCGTTCTGCAGCTTGTCAACACAGTGGCAAAAACCCGAGACTATATCCAAGTCTTTCGTAGTGCGCCGCATGAGCAGAAGGAGTTGGTCCTGGAGGTCCAGAACCTGGGCCCGTTGATCCGGAAGCTGGACGAGCGTATTAGCGACGATGAGGTTCATGGGTCAGACACGATTATACAGAATTTCAAGGACCCGCCACGTCAATTGGAGACAATGCTGGAACGGCTGGCGAAAAAACTGGACTCGGACGGAATCAAGAAGTTCTCCGGCCGAGTGACTTGGTCGCTGTGGGGAAAGGAGGACGTTAATGAAACACTAGGAGCCATTGAGAGATTCAAAGCTCGCTGACTGCGTCGCTAGGAATGGAAATATCGTCTGTCATTGCATCCTTGAACACCATCACCTACTGACTTCTTGCTTGTAGCAACTCCACCCAAGGCATGCGAACTGTGGCTATACAGAACGGGTGTACTGACCGGGTTCGGGCCAGATATCGCATCTTTCTTGTTCGATGTCGCGTGAGAGCAACGAGCAGACCATGGCTGTAAGATACAAATTAATTTCACCTTCATTTCCTCAACAGTCCGGTTCAGACATGATCTGATCCCTTCACCAATCTGCCCAGGATCAACGAGCCCACCATGTCGGTCAGTTCTTCCCACTTTTCTCACCATCTTGGGCCAGATTCTCGGACTAGATACAATGTCCGCGCTCCAAAATGCGGCTGAAGACCAACGGCTCGGGACTGCCTGTAGATAAGGTCTTTTTGCCGCAAAATTCGTACTTATTCCGTGGCTTCCGAAGATCTATCAAAATCGGTCCGGGATATATTGGCGACCCAAAAGCAACACTACAATCGTATGATGTTCATACCTTCCTGTTTAAACTATTCCTATGTGTTCTTCAGCTGTGGAACGCCGCCAAATTATTGAGTGAGGAAGGCTTGATATTTTAAGTAAGTCGGAAGGATATAATATTGTATTAATTTCAATACATAAGCTACTATTAGTTTTATCTGCGACCTCGCGTCGTAACCGTGCGTAATTGACCAGCTCGCACCCTCACCGTTCCCACATGGGTGCGGAAAAGGCCGCCCAAAACGAAAAGAGAGCGAAGCGAAAGGGTGAGGCAAAGCAGGCCACGAAAGGAGGTCCGGGGTTGAGCTTGGGGCACGGCAAGGAACGAGAAGAAGTCAAAGAACATCCAGACCAGAAAGCACTGCACACCCACGGTCTGTACAAGAACTCAGGCCTCAGGAGTTAGATATACTAGCAGCGTAAAACCATGCTGCTACTAGGATTTGCGGCGTGTGGAAAGACCCCGGATGCCCCTCACCGCTGATGAGGAGAGCAATCCAGACCGCTCGAAGCACCAGCGCAGCTGGTTAACGCAATGGTTCAATTGACATTTGGCCTATCGTTGGTACTATCGTCAGCCAAGGCACTGCTATCACACAAAACAAACCCGGGAAACTTAAATTCCTGCCCAAGCCAAAAGTCGTCGCTGGTTCCTTGTTGTCGTCTGGGCCATGGACACAAGCATATCGTCGGGATCAAAAAATCGGCCAACGGCAGATACGTGAGGTTGCGAGAGGGATACCGCAAGTTCCGCACCAGAATCCAGATGCCACCTGGACACGGCGCCTCCGTGGGTTCGACAAGACTTTCCGGATTTCGGTTGATCGAGAGGGAATAAATAAGCACAAGAGATCAATAGTCCTACAGGCGCGGAGAGCCTTGTCCGCTGGGATTGGGAGGTACTTAGAACGGAGGTGTCACAGCATCAGCAAATTTGCACAAACCAGATTTGGCGCGATGGGGATCACGGTCACATGAGGATCTGATGTGACGCGTATCATGCAATCACCCGCGCTCATGAGCAACATACCAGCTTGATGGGTACTTATGAGGGTACTGCCGGATTTCATGCGGACCATGAGCATATTGGCAGATTCACTACCCACTTACCATTCCGTTGTCCGACAGGGTGTACAAATTATGAGCTGGATACCATCTCTATTTGGGGAGTATACACATCGTGCCGCGCAGCGAGAGGGCGCGTCGGCCGTGGTGAGCCTCAAAACAGGGTGATCTACTGAAATCATGGCCTTGGACTTCGACTCTTGAATGCCCAGTGATATTTCTTGGTAGGCCCTTTCAGAACTTCCTTGTCTGCAGGGACTAATCCAAGTCCAGTTCTGAGTTCATCGTTGACGTTGACGATCTTCATGTCTTCCGGCGCCGCGATGCGCGTTGCTCGGTTCCGTTGATCTGGAGCGCCGAAATACGATCACACGCAATCACACGTGGAATCACCGTGAAAGGTTTGTTGACTGATTGATGCAACTTAGCGACTCTTAGCGAGCGCGGGATAAAAGGCAGGAAGTACGTTAGTTTTACTCTTGTCTTCCACCCTCATCATCTCCCGCTCCTCCACTACTTTCCCTCTCCCTCACTGCATTTGCAATGCGCTCATATTTCCTAGCACCACGCTAGTTCACCGTACCTGACTCACAATTGCTTTACTCCTCATCGTTGCGACCCGCCTCCTCAGCTTGTTTCTAGCGCCGTATACTCCGTTGCGGCTGACTTGCTCTCACTCGACATGCAACTGGTCTTGTGAGTTCCTTCTGCCTGCAAGCTGCCAACTCTGACATCTCTTAATCAGTGTCAAGAAGTCCGTAACTTTGTCTTGTGGTGAGTTCCTTCTGCCTGCAAGCTGCCGACTTTGACATCTCTTGATCAGGGTCATGAAGTCGTTCCACAGACATTTCGTAGTATGTCCTTGGTATGTTCTTCGATTTTTTGCCACGTGTGTGGCATCTCGTAACGGGCAAGAAATTTTGGGTAAGTTTACCCTTTCAACGATGGCTTTGCCCACACTAACCTGGCTTCTTAGGTGCCCGATGCTATCCCCGAACATGTCATAAAGCTTTCGCCGACTCAACATGGTACGTTGATCGTATTAACCACAAAACTTCGTTATCTCAATTCTTGTTTGCAAAGGTTCTTGCGCACGACTGAACCACTGCGCCAAGTCACAGAATCGGGGGAAAACTCCCGCGCTGGCAGCTCCCTGACCCTGCCTTGTATTCGATGCCCGGCAGTTGCATGCCCATGTAGTCCGATCCGCATAGATAGCTCATGTAACCAGATTATCATTTTGAATAAATTTTTATTATTTTTCACGATTATCTGAGATTTACTGGCGCATTGTCATCCACACGATAGACGCTTCCTAGCAACTTGTCAGCAGCCACAGTGTCTGGTGAGCTGGCGGTGCGGTCGGGCAGCTTGCTCATCGGTGCGCCACCCGACGTGATGGTTCTGATCCCAGCTGACCGGATTCGGTCGCTGAGATCCGTTGTTGTACGTTGATGTCAGTTAATGTCAGACTCACATCAGCTCATAGCGCTCACATCAACTCATGTTGCCATATATGGCACTGCCCGGTTTGCGCAAATTTGCTGATGAGGTCATGTCATGATCTTGTTTGGCTAGCGAGCCGACTTGCCTTCTGCCATCACTACCTCCCTCTTTCTGGGTTTTTCGTGGGCTACAGAGACTATACAGGCCATAATTGAACTGGATTTCGACTTTCTGTTCACCCATAACGTCGCAGAGGTCGGGCTTCTTCTCGCGCGTGCTATGGGTGGCGTGAGGAGCGAGGAGCGGGCACGCTGTGCTCAGCATCTATGCATGTTCTTCCTCATCCTGCGTCCACCGGTACTATTTAGATAGTGCGTCTGCCTCCTTCCTCTCCCTCTTTCTTTCCTGTTTCCTTGCCCTTCCGCTCCCATCGCGTCCTCCGTCCTCCGCCCACCTTCGTGCATCGTCCGCCTTCGTCATGTATCTCCTCCCCTTCTCCCCTTGCCCTACCCGCCTCGCCCCCATCTTCCCTTTCGACCTCCCCCTTTCCCACCCTGCCATCATCGCGTGCTGACGCCGCCGCAGCTCCTCCCCCCGCATCGTATACATATCCTGCCCTCCCCGCTTATCCTTTCACCCCTCCTCCCCTGCCCCGTCAGCCTCCATCCCCGTCTCGTCGACCTCCATCTTCCCCGCCCGCCTCGCCACCACTGCGTGCTGAGTGCCGACGCCGCGCAAGAAGAGCGTGGCAGGAGCAAACACAGGAGGAAGTGCCGGAAGGTGCAAGTAGGTGACGGACGGACGCGCGCAGCGGGGATTCTTTGAGTGGTGGGGCGGCAAGCACGGAGGGGGTGCGGGAGGTGCGCATGCGCTGCTGCGCGGGTGGGTGCGCGCGGCGCGGCGAGCACGGAGGCACCCGGAGTGTGTAGTTGGCGCGGGTGGTGGTGGTGTCAAGGCGGGCGATGGCGTGTGGGAGCGTCGAGCAAGGAGGTGCCTACCGCGGAATGTGTAGTGGCCGCGGCCGATGGCGTGTGGGGAGCGTCGAGCGCGTTGCGTATAAGTGGTCCGGCGATGGCGGGCGTCGCGATGGCGAGAGCCTGTGAGGTTGGGTTAGGCCAGGACGCGCGCCCCGCGGAGTGTGTGGCGTCAGAGCGCGGGGGAAAACGCGCGCAGAGGCGGAGCGCAGGCGATGGCGTGCGGGAACGCGAGAGCGGTATGATGGGAGCGACGACGCGCTTAGGCCTGCTTAGACGGGTGCATCGCGTAGTGGAGTGAGTGGGCCGCCTTCGTGAAGCGCGCGTACGTCGGCTGCGGGATTACAGTAAATGGGGTGTGTGCTTCTCGCGGACGGTGGTGAAGACTTGGGACTATGGACCGTGTCGGGTGAGCTTGTTTTCAGAGGCAGGCGGTTGCGTTGCGGTATCGGTGTCTCCATGGTATGTCTGTTACCCCATGTCCGCTATTTTCATCCACTGATTTGCTGTACGCGGATCAAGACCTCTTCCAATGATACCGATACTGATTTCGCCGATCCACGTATTTCTCCATCTTCTCGTAACCGCCTCACGAATAACTACCTCGATTCTGCAGAACAGTCTCAGCACTGGAAATGTAATGCAGCAATTTTCCACGATGGTCGGGACAATTCCCGGACGAAGGAAGAATTCTCCCCCACCGCACAAATGTCAGAGTGCGCTCCTAAGCGACGTACATTGGAGCAACCTACATACTCCTATTTCTCCCTGGCATACCCCCGGGCGTATCTTGTATGTACACGGCATACTACTCAAACATTTTGAAACTGATCTATCTCCTCCCAGGTCAATGAATTTTCGGCGAGAACGCTGATTAAACGTTGTATAATTTCAACTGGCGTGAACTAACTTGAACGTACAGGAAGCCAAGGGATACTTATATTCTGTGTCTGAGGGAACACACCTGGTGAGTGTGGCGGCTCTATTTTGCATACCCTTTCGACCCTCAAATATGTATGCGTCGCTCGAGTGGCCACTTGTGCATTGATGCGACGGCCAACAAGCCGGCCGCCCCTCATTCTTCGAACCTTGCAGCTGTCTCCATCTCAGCACAACATCAATTTCCTTAAAGTACTATCACGCGATTGCGATTATCTTCCAAATAATGATTGCGTCCTCAGAGCCTCCCGACGGGCTCGCCGTGCCCACTGTGAAACATAGCTTGCTGCTGCAGCAACCGAGCTCATTTCCAAAGTGCCAAAGCCATGATCTAGCCTACGCAATCACCCTAGTTTAAAAAATTACGTCTTCTCAACATCAACCGTTACTTTCCAGAGCTAATGGAAGGGGATGCCCGGGCGCGACGCGACCCGGCAGCCGCTTGTTCGTTCCTATAACCGCCCCTTCCACGACCTACAACAACGCGAAAAATCCAGATATCGCGAGGAGAAGCAGTCCGGCGGTCGGCCCCAGCGCCCCCGCGGCGTTTTTGAATTCACTGGTGACAGCGACCTGCTTGACGCCGACTAGGGTGGTGTTCAAGTTCGCTGCAATTCCAGGCAGTCAGTGAACTGGTATGACTTCGTGGATGGGCCGTAGACCCGACGCACCTATGAAATTTGCGCCACACTCGTTAAAGATGCTGGGATCGGTGCTCCCCTGCTGCACGCCGACCTGGTACTGCGCCTTTGCGCATTCGTTACACGGGGTAAACAAGGGCGTAGAGGCCAGAAAGATGCCGAACAGGATCTCTCCGGGACTTGTGGTGGTAGTGGTATTGTTCGCATTCGTATCTGCATCGGTATCGTTCCCGTTCTTTAAGGTCTCGACTGTGCAAAACGTGTTTGCGACGGTGCTGTGGATGAACTGGGGTCAGGAGGCAGGGATAGTAGGCTCAATCAGGCTCACTCCTTGAGGCACACTAACTGGCGGAGCTCAGCGAAGGCCGTCGTATTCAACGTGGTGCCACATGGCGGGTCGACAGCAGCCGAGATCTTGCCAATTGTATCGGAGCTGCATATCGTCAGCGAGGCAGCGGGTTGGCAGACTCGGAGACGCACCTGCAGGTCCCAACTCCACAGAAATCGGTGAGCCAGGAGTCGAGTGCGCTTTCGAACTCCGCGGCGGACGGTTTTTTAGTCCCCAGATCAAAGACGCCTTTGAGCGCGCTGGGGGCGAGACATTTGAATGCTGGGTCGGACGAGGTAACGAGGCCTTCGAGGGCGCTTGCACAGGAGCTGCGAAAGGTCAGACATTATGACCCTCTGGGAAAGGGGAGGTGATAGACTGACGAGGAATTATCTCGGCGAATGCTAGCAGCGGCCACAGCCGTCAGCGCAGCTGCAGCTGTCAGAACAAAGAAGCTGAATTTCATCATCATATCAACCAGGATAATGATTCAAGCAAAGGTTTAGCACAAAAGTGGGGAGTAGAAGAACGGGCGAAAAGAAAGAGGCGGCCACGAAGGAAAGAAGGGGCTGAAAAAATGAGATTCCTGCTAATGGCCCTTTATATCGTCGAAAATTTCGCGTTGGCAATCTGTCACATCGAGTCAACGGATAGTAAATTGAATAGAGCATATTAGCACTTTCAAAATTTTACTTTTTACGCATTCTGATTGGCTGAAAATTGTGGAGCAGCCAATCAGAGCGCATAGAAATTCAAATTTTGAAACTGCTAATATGCTCTAATAGGCCGTATCGCCAACAATGTTGTCCCTGGGACGTGATCATGATGATGTTGACTCAGATGATTGAGGATAAGGCCGCAGGCGGCAGGTGCCGAACCTTTCCAGTTGATCTGATCAAGGCAGTACGGCAGTCCAAATACGGAATGTGGGAATTGTGCTGGACCACACACGTCGCATCCCATAGCCCCCACACAGCCACTCCAAATACAGAACGTGGGAAATGTGCTGGACCACACATTCGATTCTGAAGCCAAACCTAAAGGTTCGGCCATTAAGACTCAGTGATGCATTTCCCGCTGCACGAATTGGACACAGCATACTTGAATTGGTTCTTTCTATAGCTCCCGTACTACTATGTGCTAACGCTTTCTCAGCGGATATTCTCCATTTCGCCTCCATAAATGATATAAGGCCCTTTGAAGGCATATTTACACCCCTTCGCCGTTTCCTCCGGCAACTTAGAATGTCAAAAATATGAATTCTCCCACTTGTTATATTTAGCGAGAAGGATGCATAGTTTTCTCACAATCCACTCCCCAAGTAACTTTGGCCGATCATTGCCGTGTGGTAGTACGCCGCTGTCGCATGGGCGGTTACACTCGCAACCGTAATTTTTTTTATGATTGTGGTTACATTAAGGGAGTAATGACGATGAGTTTCATGTCAACTCGACTTTTGTCCAGCAAAGCCTGCATCAGGAAAATCCTGAATGTCTGTAGCGGTCTGTGGCAGACACTACAGACCAAATAAATTCCTTGTAGCGCGCCACTTTCGATGCCGCGCGTTCTGGAAGGCGGTACATACTCTGACGAAATACGATCGATATTTGTATGATATGCGATATCTGCACCGTGACCTATGACCCTCCGGTCTGACCCTCAATGCGAACTTCAGGCCCACCTTGTTCATCTCTCGGGAATATTTTAAAAAATAAAGCTAAGACATGTTCAAAGATCATAGTTTTAACTCTTTTAATTAGAGATAAAGAATCAGAGTTTTTTAGATGCCCCCATCTATAAGCCTCACGAACCGTTTCGTTGACTAGTAAAGATGCTGCTACTATTGAAACTGTAAGTTCGTTTACGGCTGGGGTTATCTAAATCTGGACGAATACTCGGCTCGGAAGTTGATTTGAAACATGAATTCGTGGAAGTGTGAAAAACAGCGTATTTGTGTTGTGAACGATTATATACAACAGCACGCTCCATCAACGGCCAACACCTCAGGCGCTGACGCCAGCTTTTCTCTTCTACAGGCATTGGAAGAAGACTTGGGAGAAAGAATAGAATATCAATACCGGAACAAGCGCGTGCGATCTGAGAAGAACAATGCTCACATGGGTTCAGCTCTTGGCAAGTGAACGGCGAGACACAGGCAGTGGGGCCACTGTAGTCTGTGAAGGCGCTCTGCGCCTCTACGGTTGTGAGCACACCAGAGCTCGGCGAGCACGTTCCACGCCTGGATTTGATTTGCGTTGAGTGTATATAACCCGAGGTAAGGGCTAGAGACTCACGTAACACCGGGAGAGCTGGCAGACTTGTTCGGCAGGAAGGGCGCGTCGAGCCAGAGCATGTTCGCGGCGTGGTCGTCCTTGATTGAATCGGTGTTTAGTAAGTCATGTCGACGGAAGAAAAGCACGGAAATACCCAGATGGACATGACGAGGACCATTCCAGGGGCGGAGGCACTGGACATGCCGTCCAGTCCACCCTTGCTGGCAAACGTGTTGGTGTCGCCGAACGCGGTCTTTTCTGATGAATTCATCAAATGAGCAGCGAGTCAAATAAACCATCGAGTGAGTAACTTACGAGCGGCGCAGAACGAGTCGGAGATGGAGTTGCCCGTCACGCCCGCGACGGTACTCTGCGTGTTGGGGATGACCTTGCCGTTCTGCACGTAGAAACGGTTGATCCGGTTAATCGGGCTCCCGACGAACTGAGTCACGACAGTGCACTTCTGTTTGGTGTCAACGGTGAGGCTGAGGCCGTAGAACGATATGTCGCCCATGCGGAACGAGTTGAAGTCGCAGCCGGCTTGGTCGCATGTGCCTTGGGTGCTGTAAAAATAGTTGCGTTGGTTGTCGATCGCAAGTAAACATGACGTGAAACATGCGTACGAGTTGGGCGCGGAGCAAGCGGATCCAGTGCAAGTACTCCGTCCTAGGGTGGCTAAAATTCTAATGAGCCCCGACTTTCGAGGAAGAAGCGCAGCCAAGACGTACAGCAAGGGTGCAGGGTGAAAGCTGCAGAGACACTGTTTGCTTCCTATAGTGATTTATGAGTTCGAAGACGAGCATAAATAAGGACTGCGAACTCACCCAGACATCCATCTCCGGACAGCACGTTCACATGGTTCCAGTGCCAGTGTTTGCTGCGAAAGAGCTTCAACAGCCCACTCGTTCAGAGAGGAGAGATCAACTTATTGTCATTTGGACTAGGTACCCATCCCGCCGAGTTGGCGACACCGTTGATGAAATTGAGGTCCCGGGGGCACTGTGCGTCGCAGTAGCCCGTACCATATCTAGGACCCGCTACGGTTAGTAAGTGTTCAGTTGTAGAAACCGGCGAAAAGACCACGCCGTTAGACTCGGCGACACCACTGTCGGCGTCCATTTGCGAGAAGTAGAGGGCGCCGTTGAGGCCACAGGGGAGCTACATACACAACAAGGAGGTCGGTGCGAGAGCGGAGGAGGGAATGACAGAGATACATACCTGAGAGATGTCGACGTCGAAACGGCCGTTGAGGATCAGATGATCATCGGTTCGCAGAGGAGACTCACGTCTAGAAGATAAGGGTACGGAAAGGAGGGGCAGGGTACAGCGAGCGAGCGACCCTACGCTCGCAAGGGGAGGGTAGTAGGTAGGCAGGAAGCGAGTACGCAGGAATGCAGGCGGGGACGACAAGCAACGCAGAGAAAGACGCACAAAAACTGTATGAAGCACTACGAAAGGAAAATCGTCAGTTTCGCCGCTCGCTATTCACGGAAACTCACAATCTGCCTAATAACCCTTGGCAGCGCGCGCGCGTGGGTGTATATCTCGCGCAACTCGTGGCGGAGAGAGGGGCTGGTGCTGTGCGAATAGACGCAATTAGTACATGTATAGCGTTCACGAAGAGAAGGCAGCGGCGAGGACGGCGCAGGGGGATACGGGCATCGAATATAGAAGGGAGAGCGGGCAATCCCCGCCCCGTTCCAACAATCGACTGCCCGCACATCAACCTCATCTGCGACAGGTCGCTTCGCTCCCTGATCGCACGCATCCCCATCATCCCGCACTCCGCAGCCGCAGCACCCGTGCATACCCCAAAAGCACGAACACTCACCCAACACCACCCAGCAACACCCGCTCCTTCACGAGCGCGGCGGTAACTGCGTGGCATCCGAGGAGGAGGGCGGACACGAGGACAGAGAGGGCCTGGAGCTCTGAGTCGGCGCGGAGGAAGGGGAGGAGGGTGCGCAGGGGAAGATTCCCGCTGCGGGGAGTAATATTAGCACTTATAAGAGGGTGACAAGGGAAGCACGCACATAAAGAACCCGACGACGCTCCCGCCGCCGAGCATCAGCGCCGCGCACGCATTCCCCGCGGCCTGCTGCGCCGGCGGCAGCGTGTCCACCAGCAGCGCCCGGTCCACCGCTTGGACTTGATTCACCCCAATTAATATTATATTTAAGAGGAGAGGGGCAAGACACACCCGCATTAATCGAAAAATCAATCACAAAAATCGCGAGCACCGCGAGCCACACCGTCAGCACCCCATGCGCATGGCCGCCCCGCTCCAGCACCCACCCCGCCACCTCTCGTGTGTATCCCAGCAGCAGCATGCCCCCCACGCACAGCACGCACCCGCCGAGTATATACGGCCTTCGTCGTCCCCATCTTGAGGTGTTGGTGTCGGCGTACGCGCCGACGAGCGGCTGCACGAGGAGGCCAGAGAGCGGGCCCGCGAGGAAGACGAGGGCGACGTGCGACGTGGTGAGGCCGAGGGAGAGGAGGTACGGCGAGGCGTACGACATCTCGACGGACCAGAAGATCTGGACCCCGAGGAGGCCGATGGTGAGCGTCGGGAGGTGCGCCCAGCGGGGGCCGACGACGCGGGCGGTGCCGGACCAGCGGGCGTCGGCGGGCGCGGCGGACAGCGAGGGTCCGAATCCGCCAGTCATCGTAGCAGGTAAAGTATTTATTACGTCACGATGATCGGCACCTTCCGAATTTCAGATGGTTTTCGTGATCGCTCGCTGCCGTCCGCTGTCCGCTATCCGCTATCCGCTGCCTTCTGGCTCCTTGTGTTAAATCAAATCAATTCAGGCCTCAACATAACTACAGTCATATTCTACGGCGAAATATCTCCTATTTTGCGAAATTGGGTTGAATTCAGCCCCATGCTCGACGAGTAATTTGACAATTGATTGGTGGCCATTCTCGAACGCGCCCTGTACCGCACTACCATACCTCCCGTTCCTTGCATTGACATCGGCGCCAACGTCGAGAAGTTGTTGAACAATCGTTTCGTATCCGATTGCGGATGCTAACCACAGTACGGTGCCGTTCCCCAGACCGGGTGCATTAATGTTGGCGCCGCGCTGGATTAGCAGTCGTGCAGTGTCCTCCTTCCCAGTCCATAACGCTGTCTGCAATGCGGTACCAAAGGGTCCACCCTCTTCATTGACATCGGAGCCAAGGTCCAGAAGCAGTTGAACAACGGCTTTATGTCCAAAGCTCGATGCGGCACACAGTGCGTTACCGTGCAGTTCCACGGATGTATTGACGTTCGCGCCATGCTCAATCAGCAGCCGGACAATCCCTTCGTGCCCCTGGCACACCGCGATGTACAGCAGATCCCTGGCTGCATTGACATCGGCACCGTGTTCGAGAAGTAGCTGGACGAGCTCTTCTCGTCCCCGGCACACCGCAACCTGCAAAAGTTCGATAAGATCCCCGGCTGCATTGACATCGGCACCGTGTTGCAGAAGTAGCTGGACAATCTCTTCTTGCCCCTGCTGCATTCCAACCTGTATCGCGCTCCCGTATTTCCCGCCCTCTGCATTGACATCGGCGCCATGGTCCAGTAGCAGTTGAACAATAGCTTTGTGTCCCAAGCTTGATGCAGCACACAGCGCGCTACCATGCGGTCCCACGGATGTATTGACATTCGCGCCATACTCAATCAGCAACCGGACAATCCCTTCATGCCCCTGGCACACTGCGACGTCCAACAGGCCAAAATCCCCGGCATTGACATCGGCACCGTGTTGCAGAAGTAGCTGGACGATCTCTTCTTGCCCCTGCTCCACTGCCACCTCTACCGCGCTCCTATATTTCCCATCCTCTGTATTGACGTTCGCGCCATGCTCAATGAGCAACCGGACAATACCTTCGTGCCCCTGGCACACTGCGAGGCGCAGAAGGTCGTTAAGACCCCTGGCACTGACATCGGCACCATGTTTGAGAAATAGCTGGACAATCTCTTCTTGCCCCTGCTCCACTGCCACCTCTACCGCGCTCCCATATTTTTCACCCTCTGCATTGACATCGGCACCGTGGTCCAGAAGCAGTTGAACGATAGCTTTGTGTCCCAAGCTCGATGCGGCACACAGCGCGCTACCGCCAGTACCATAACGTCCACATTGTACGTTGACATCCGCTCCATAGTCATGTTCTCGTAAATGGCTCATGTTGTTTGACAGATTGTCTTGTCATGTTGGGTCTTGTCTTGCTTCCGTGACCTACGAGGTACGAGATCAGTTTATATTGAAATGTCTGTCTACGAGAGACCATTGGTGACCCGGTTGTTGCCCAAGTTCAACTCGACGTCCTGCAATTTATGTGAAAGTTGGTTGACATTTTGTTGAGGTGATCTACCTGTAAGTGAGAGAGCTCGAAGACAGTGATACTTGTAGTACGCATAAGCTTGGCATGAACTACAACTGGTTGGTTGAGCTTGAAGGTGCAGTGGTCGTGTTTGGAGCATGCCGGTATCAAGCCGGCGATACGGCTCGTCCCGCGTCCAAGCTTGCCTGAGGTATGATGTCAGAGTTTCTGTTTGGAACCTTCTGTGTCTGGGGGATTATAATATATAGTAGATATGTTGTGAAACCTTCAAACACTCTCCAGTACTTGCTCAAATTGCCTGTACTTCCATCAAAAAAAGCCACAAAAAAATCGACATCGAAAATGCCCTTCTCCTTGTTTATCTTCCTATGTCTCCAGTTGCCAACTCGAACACCAAACATCGTCAGTCTTTCTCGACCTTCATCACGGGTTTCCCCTTAGCCAGGTCGCTGACTTCTTCCATTGGGCTCTTTCGAAAGGTTGAAACTCCCTGTACACCCGCTGTTTTCCAACTTCCCTTGCCATGAATGAGACTATCATCATCCCCGTCGTCTTTCACTCGCCCTTTCGTATAATCTACCTACCTAAATATCGGCCTTTACTTGGCCTCCCTACATATGTTGCTGGGTCGCCGTCTCGACCGATAGGCTCGTCCTGGATTTGGTTTCCCGAGTTACCGGCAATTCTTTGGGTCTCTTGAAGGGGTTGTCGCTCGCAATGTTCGATCTTCACCGCTTGGAACAGTCTGTTCCCTTCCGGATTCGGGTTCAAGGCCTCCCACTCTGCCCCAATCTCTGCCCACACGGCTTTATCCTCTCCCGCAAGTCAAGTTGCCTCGACGTCTCAATCTCAAACCAATCTCAATTCCTCCGATTTCCTCCCACCCACCGTTTTCTTGCTCCCTCCAAACTTCCTGCCGCACCTCGCCGTCGCCCGCTCCTCTGATGTATGCATCTTCATGACACAGCACCATCTTTTCCTTTCATCTGCCTTGCCCTTCCACTTTCTTCTTTCGGTTATTTTTCTGTTTATCTTCTCGAGTTGGCACCCGGTGACCCGACGAAATGACGCTACACGCAAAAAAAATCATCCGCTATCTGCTCTGCGACCGAAAAAAAAACGTTCTCAACATGGTCCTCGAGTCTAGGTTTGGGTTTGGGTTTGGTTCTCTTTTCTCCGTGTCTCCGCCCTCTCTCTGTTTTCTTCCAATGCAACACTCGCCTGGAACACTAAACCGTGCTCCCGGTCATGCACACGCCTCTCTTACCCTCAAAGCTTCCAGCTGTCCCGTCTCCAAAATCCAGGGAAGTTCTCAAATAGCCCGTTACCTCAAAGAATTTCTTCGCTCTAATATCTGTCCTAGTTGTGTATTTGGGACTGAGGAGAGCCCGATTACAGTTAATAACACTACGCTATGTACTGTACGTAGGAGGGCCAAGACTAAAATGCCTCTCAAGAAGATGAGGATCAGATCATTGGTGGCATGGCCGGGTCGATGTGATGGTACGACTACTGCGACGTCATATGTGACTAGAGTTTGTGTCGGGGTTTACTTCCCCAGACGAGTCGAGTGAGACATTCATATCTAGCGAGTGATAAACCATCTGATCCATTGTGTGGACCACCAAGGGCTCCGTCATGAGAACAAGATGGATAAGATTGAAAGCCCGGCGAGACGACATTTGTCGCGGTGAAAATTCACGCCGGGTACTAGAAATGTGTGCTTGCAGTGCTTCCAGAGGTGCGTGGGAGACAGGATCGTTTACGGTTTCCGTTAAGCGGGGAACCGCCAGCTTTGGGACGACCCGGAGCACATCTTCCCGCAGTTGGGGCTATACAACTACAGGATTGATTTAGAACGTTCATGCCAACTCACCAAGATCGGCGCGACCGGAGATTCCAGCCCTCCGAGACGAGTATCAGCCGAACACCAAGGACATTGCATCCGCCAGGTGAAGAGGATAGCGGCCATGTAGAGTGTAACGCCCGAGCGTATGCGTGAGCTTCCTGGCTCGTAAACAGAGTATTCCTCGTCTTGAATCCGGTATTGATGAGAGTCAATGTTCCTCAGAACTTCATCGTTTCCAGGAAAGAATCGACGCAGTGTTTCAGCGAATGCCTGCGAACATCCAATCAGCCGTCAAGTAAACTCGGACGCTATCTATACCGTGTGCGTTCTCCGCATTTCTTTGTACAGCGGCCTCCGCTCCCCCATCATACCGACCAGGACAGCTGTATGCTGAAGAGACAGGATTCTCGGGACAGCAATGAGCGGCAAAATAATCAAAGGTCCCAGTCGAAGGCGATCGATGGGACTGAGAGGGCCCGGGGAACACAAGAGACAGAAAAGGAGGCAGACGACGAAGCGCGCCCCTTCCCTGTCGTCCTCAATGTAGTCCGAAAAGAGCCGAATTATCGTGCCGATATTCGTCAAGCTCGCTGTCGCGGGCTCGAATCAGAAGGACATCGGACTGTGCATCATGATCAACGGTGAACGGATGGCTGCTCGGAACACACCCAGTATTGCGCCCACCATGGTGCGAACGTTTTATACTTCAGCTCTCGTCTCTGCCACTAGAAAGGTTTCGGCGCTCATGGTTTGAGCTTCAGCTCTAGTCTCTGCCACCACTTTAAACGTCTGTTTATCTGAAGCTCCATGTGCGACAATCTGCCTAAACAACGCATCGCAGATTGTACCGTGTCCGAGTTATCCAGCAAAGCTTCTCGAAAGTGGGAGGGAGGCACGATGTCCTATGCGTTGCAACCGACCCCGGAAATTTTTGGAACGAACGGATGGTCAGATAGAACTGAGAGGCGAGAGGCTCCAACAACATGACCTTGACCGGTGTTACGGTTAGCTATCTTCTGAACCAGCGCGAGAAAATGGAGAAATTCGGCGCAGATTCTCGTCAGGATCACTTGATCCTGGACTGGGTAGCTGATGTCTCGGCGCAGGTCAAGGCGGAGAAAAATTGCTCAAATTTAAAGAGCGGTTCAGCGAGGGCGCTCAGGCGGTCTTGCATGTTTTGCACTGTCTTCGATGATATCGACAAAGATGAATTACAAAAGGAAGCGGAACGATAAGCAGCACACATACTTTGAGCAAAATGCAAAAGGCCACGAAGATGACTTTCCCCCCAGGTACTTGCTAAACATCCCGATCACTTAGCGGAGGTATTGGGAGAAGATCGCGTCGTACCAAGGAGGCAACTCCGCTACGGCGTCGTTGACTGCGAGGACGAATCTGAAGACATTACTGAAAGCAAGGCGAGTCCGCTTCTCTTGCGCAATGTAGGGTGCGTCCACCAGCCCTGCGATGAGTCGCAAGGCTCGCGATAGTTCCCGGCTCTTTCCTTTCCAAGGTCGAACCCCGTTTCTTTCGTGTATCTTGAGAGCGCGTCATTCCATATGTCGGGGATGGATATTGTACTTCCGGTCTGTGAGGGGGTGGGAGATTCTGAGACCATACGCTGATTCGGGTGCAGCGAGGGCGGCGCAAAGCTGGAGTCTGTATATATAAAATTCACTAGGGCTGTTGACCTCGTGTTTCGATGCTGTGTCTGGGCCACATACTAGCTCGATGATTCTTCGGAAACGAAAGTGCTTGTAATTGGGGGGAATGATAATCGGGGAGCGTAGAGTTGGGCCAAGGCTTTGTCGCTGGGAAGATCGCCTGGTGAGTTGGAGATGATGGAACAAAAGAGTATGATCGGATTCGACGCCTGTCCAATGAGACACGAGGCACCGGCGCGGATTGTGCTCGCCGCCCTGTTAACCAACAGCAGAGCACGCACGGATAAAAGAGATGGAAGGCGGCGCCGATGCCGATTGAGTACACGGGAATGAGCGTTCTTGAGTTCGTAGATGGATGAACGAGGTAGGCGGCGGGCAAAGCAACGCAAATTTAAACGGGATGAGAGACCGTGACGGATGGGCGGGAACACAAGAAGCCAAATGATCTATATTAATTAGAGTCCCTACACATGCACGCTGTAGTAGGGCGGATGAAAGCATGAACGAATTGTCAGGCGATGCGGATGCCAGAGGTAGGCGTCGGATCATTGGAGGTCAGCGAGGATCTCGGAACAAAGAGAGGTGGCACGCCATTTTTCGCGATGTAACTCGGTGGCGACGAGAGCACGACATCGAACGTCCACATCCACTAGAGACGCCGGGAGAATTGCCTAACATCAAATTCCGCCTGGGGAAGTCTCTGGCCCAGCCGATTTGACCTTCTGACGTTCACATACCGGCGGCACAAGGAGAATGGGGGACGGGGACACGGGAAACACGGGCGTGGCCGGCATGAGTAAGGAGATCGGAAAGAGCGGAGGACACGCAATGTACCTAGAGGAGACGGGTGACGCACCTTGCCGGTAAGTCGGTTTCGTCGTGGGAGCTCTAGCGTTTGCATCCTGTCTCTCTGAAGTGGTAGAGCGGTGGTATTGGCGACAGCGCTCTGCGCGCTCGAAGTTGACGCGAGCACCCGCGGAAAGAAGCGCGCTGTAAATAGAAGTCAGGAGGAAAGACAGGGTAGACGGCAGGGTGGACGTACTGCAGCAGCGCGGGCCGCCAGCAAGGGATCACAACAGACTCGAATGAGGGATTAAGACCGGAGGCCGACGGTGAGGGTCTGAGGAAGTGCGCCCAGCGGGGCCGAGGATGCGGGCGGTGCTAGACCAGCGCGCGTCGGCGGGCGCGGCGGCCAAAGAGGACCCCACTTTGCCAGTCATGAGCGCAAGAGATTTGTGACGTCACGCGATCAGCGCCTTCCTCCTTCCTCCTCTCATGTCGCTCGATGTCTATCCTCTATGTTGGGAAACCTTCCAGTCCCCTCCAGTACTTACTCGAACGGCCTATACCTCAGAAACAAAATTGTATTCAAAATGCCACCGGCTTCCGAAGTTTTCTCTTGGCCTCTACTGCGAAGTTTCAAGCCTTACACCGACTCTCGAACCTCAAAACATAATCATCGATTCTTCCGGCCTTCATCGCAGTCCTCCCTGCTATCCGGATCTCCGGCATCATCGCATTGTCTCTGTCGAAAGCCCTGTACGTTTCCGACCTCCTTTTCAATTACTTTTTGCATCTCCTCAAAGTTGCCTCCGTTCTGTTCTCTGAGCACCCGACCCTTGTGGAACTGCTTAAGTATGTTCGGCGTCTAGCAGAACCATGCAATGATATATTTCACCATCGGACCCATGAATATTCCTAATTCCTCAACGTGCTTCTCGGACATTGAAGAGAGGTCGATGAAGGAAGGTAAAAAAAGTCCTAGGCAATGTGGATGACGATTTTGGCCGTCCATCAAACAGGATAGCTTTTGCCAGTGTTCGAAAAAGTGTCTTCCCCTGATTTTGCCGCCATCTCCGCCATCACGAAAGTCTCCGAATCAACTCGGACGCCGTTGTCGCGAGTACTGCCAAGCCCCGCAGTCCGCCTCGGATGCGTAGTAGCTCTAAAGCTACAGTCCTCGGTCACGTCCACGATTCCGCCATTCCGAAGACTAGCCCGAGCATTCAGAGTTGCTAAGAAGCTATTGTTGTAAACTGGCGGGGCTTGAGAGGCTTGAGTTTACCAGATCTTCGATGATTACTTACGGTGGGGGGTAACAAATTCCATCGCTATAGCCCCGGCTGAATGAGGTTTCAGCAGCAACTGTGGAAAAACTGAGTTCCTGGCAGTAGGCATCCCAATGGTGGGCTCACAAAAATCACTTGGGCAACGAGTACAACTCTGTGAGAAAGTGTTAATTTGTATTGCGCGTTGGGATATGGAAGACTTGCATGGTGAGGATGAACCGGTTGATAGCGTACATGATGAGGGTTCGAATCAGCCTCATTGTCCTTCAATGCGGGGTGTTGCGGCAGGCGGGAGCAAGCGACATTGTATATTGAAAACCTTTTTTGCCTCTGTATCGGAATGATGGCCTAGTTGGATACGACTCAGGATAGTTCTCGTTTGTGGGTCTAGGTTTCAGCTTCACACGGTCTTGCCGATTACATTATATTTTGTTCTCCTTCCCTTCCTTTTAGCGTGCCTAACAGCCGAAATGACCATCAAAGCCCGTCGAAATCCAAAGGAGCCTGCCCATTGGAATCCGAAGATTCGCCAAATCATCGGTAACCGCTGGAGGCCCATTGGAATCCGACGGTCATCAAACCCGTCGAATTCCGAAGACTTCCGGGATAGTCGTGTACGCAACTGCGGCACAGGGGGTGCGTGACGCGTGACCGCCGAATTGAATGAAATTGTACAGTCTATCGATTTTTGGGCTGTCCATCAAACAGCATAGCTCTTGCCAGTGTTCGAAAAAGTGTCCTCCCCAGATTTTGTCGCCATGTTAGTCATCGCGAAAGTCTCCGAATCGATTCCGAGTCGGACGCCAGAAGCATCGTGAGTACTGCCGAGCCCCGTGGTCCCCCCCGGATGGGTGGTAGCTCTGAAGCTATAGTTCCCGGTGATGTCCACGACTCTGCCTTTGCTAAGGCTAGCCCGAGCATTCAGAGTTGCCAAGAAGCTATTGATGTAAACTGGCAGGGCCTTGACTTTTAGTTTCCCAGATAGCACATGTCTGATGGCTACTTACGGTGTACGGTAACATATCCCATCACCATGGCCGCGATCGAGTTAGGTTTGAGTAACAACTGCGGCCAAGCTGAGTCCCCGGCAGTAGACATACCAATGGCAGAACTCACAAAGATAACTTGGGCAACGAGAACAACTCTGTGAGATGAAAGTGTCAGATTCACTCCATATTTCGCATCGGGATATGCAAGACTTGCGTGGTGAGGATAGACCGGTTGATAGCGTACATGATGAGAGTTCTAATCAGCCTCATCGTCCTTTGAAGCAAGTTAAACGATGGGTGGAAGGAAGAAGAAGATTCACTGACTTGCCAAAGTTGGTACGGGAATCGTATAAAACGATGCATAAGGTCGTCGATGTGAATGCGTCGGTGACCACCCTCGTCAAAAACACAGGAACCATTACTGGATACTGTTGAATATAAATTGCCGGCGATATTTATCTCTTTGTGATATGTAACTTACAACTATCGCATGGAGTTTGGGAAGATCCCAGAGCGCGAACCTGGGCGTGTACTGCATCAGAACCTGGGATGGTCATGATCTACGTCAACGCACAGCTTGTAAACGAACACTAGAGAGTGATGTTATGAAGATTTTGCATTGATCAAGGGATGTACGCACGGATACCGAACGCTGGACGCCGATCATCAATCTGGCTCCCTCACGAGTTCGCGGGGGGACTCACCGATCTGAGTCGGGAACAAAACTCCCTAAACAAACATCAGTGCCTTTCGCTCAATTCGGAATCGCGGGGACATACGTATACGGTTAAAATGAATATTCGCCATTTTCCGTTAGTCACTTGAACATCTATTGAGTGCCACTTGGCGAGGAAGGAAAGTTGAGGCATACTCCGAAACAACATCCTTGCAAAGAATCTGGGTGACGTATGAATGGATCGAAATGACGACTAGTGTTCAGCACCCACATTTCAATGAGAAAGCAAGTCAGGATCTATCAAGTCCATTTCAGTGGTTGCTAATGTGGAATTAAGATTCCATCGCTACCGAGACCGCAGTTGAAGTCTGTGCGGACATCATCAGACATGATTTTTCAAGTTGTGAAGCGGACGGCGTACGTAGATGGACCTACACAAGACTGTCAGCAATGATCTCCTTGTGCCACACTGATTGCTCACCATTCTCCCTGGATTAGCAAGAGAGGGTTTGTATAGCTAAGGACCTGTGTCGAGGATTCACGATCATATTCTTCCAGATTTTGAGTTTACTCACCAGGTAATGATATACGTTGTGGCAGACTAGAACGACGCATCAGACAAAGAGCTAGGGAAATTTGTGACCTTACCCAGCACCGCGTTGAGAGCGCCGAGAGACCAGATGAGCGCAACCTGATATGGAATTAAACTTCGAAGACATCGAAGCAGTCAATGAACTCGCAAAGGCTTTCAGTAACCGAGGATCGTTGCCGTAGTTCAATAAATAGAGGTATCCCTATCTCATGTCAGTATGAGAGCTTTCTCGCCTGCTCTGAACCTACCTGGATAATGGACAATCCAAACAGCGGAAGCATGACCTGGCAGCAAACCAGCGAACCGCCTGTGGGATGTTTACTGCCAGGAGAGTACCAAGGCCAGAACCGCACCATATGTGTCTGCGAAAAATGCCTGGTCCACGGGGGTAATGCGATTTGGCATCGAAGACGTTGACATATTCAGGTCGTTCAGGACGCTGCGTAGAGGTGTGGACACATGAGTGCGGATTTGTTGTCCTGATTTATAGCGAGAGAGAGAGCCAGATGGCAAGAACAGTGATCACCGTTGCGGGCTTGTAACATCGAGCCACCGAACATGAAAGCATTTGATCGGCGGCGGGGACGGAACTTTGACGCAACCATTGAGACCGCGGAGCATACTAATTCCGGACAAGAACCAAAAACAGAACGCATCCATCAAAACAAACGCGGTAGAAGGAAGGACAGAAATACGGGAAACAAAGATCAGCAAGAGGTTGATGAGCGTCCAAATTGAAAGCGATTTGGCGAGTTTGTGGGAGAACCACGTATCACGCAGAGTCTCCGTATGTCAAAATCTAAATGCAACCAGTAGTGCAAAAGCTGTTCGCAGAAAGTTGGGTGACCATTCGAACAAGTGGCAAGGCAGAAGAAATGTTGATAGCATTGATAGTAGTGGTGCTACCATCTCAAGGTCGGTCTTCAGAAATGTCAGATGCCGTTCTCACATTGATCGGGGTGGAAGCAGGAAGGTTTTCGCGCACAGGAAACAGGGCTTGAACACAACCTTCCGCTGCCTTCATTTATGGATGTACGCAATGCACCGCATGCGGCTCCAGGCGGCTTTGCACAACCTCCCTATTCAGAAGCGATTCGTGTCGACAAGTGCTGTCCAATTGCGGAGTTCGGACTTTTCGGACTGCCGAAGTCTGATCTGAACTTGATGGGAACCAGTATGTGTATCACGCAGAGTCCCCGTATGTCGGAATCTAAATGCAACCAGCAGTGCAAAAGCTGTTCGCAGAAAGTTGGGTGACCATTCGAACAAGTGGCAAGGCAGAAGAGATGTTGATAGCAATGGTGCTACAGCCTACCATCTCAAGGTCAGTCTTCAGAAATGTCAGATGCCGTTCTCACATTGACCGGGGTGGAAGCAGGAAGGTTTTCGTGCACGGGCAACAGTACCCCACCACAGCCCTCCGCTGCCTTCATTTTGGAAGACCAATTTCGTCGTTTCGCCCGAGTTGTCCGCGACATATCAATATTCAGGTTCTGCCGTGGCCAACACCATGTTGGATCTTCTTCGATTTTGATTCATGCGCTATTTACCCGTCCGCAGTCCAGCTATGGGAGAATTTCGGTAGCGCTGGCAGAGATGCACGACCCTCAGTAGATTCTAATCAGCAACCTCACAAAAAATGGGGTTCAGTCGGTCCTCGCGGGCGATCCATCATACCATCCGTTGAGCTGCGAAGCGGGAGATACACAACAGCGCCGAGAGATATCAGAGAAGTTGCCATGCGAAATCAAAGAGGAAATCGCGGAGGTCCTGAGGCCCTGAGAATGGAGTTCAGGGCGCGAATTAGCGTCGTCCATGCAAATGCACTTATCAAACGGAAGCACAATTGTGGTGCATACGATAGCGGCGAATAGCCTTGCAAAATATAATGTATACCATAGGAACCCCAATAATATTCAATAATGACCCGAAAAGAAACAGAATAGCGACGCACGCTTAACCCTTTCCTCAAACCACCACACCTACAAATGCTCCTCCAAGAACCGCGTCGAAGATGCAGGGTAATACGAGTTCCCCCGGCCCCACCCATCGAGCGTCGGCGCCGTGTGCGCTGTGAGCGCAAAGAAGTCCCTGATAAACGGCCCGAGCGCGTCGGCGTCGGCGAGGTGCGCCGGGGCGGCTAAGAACGGCTGCGTGATGGTGGGGCTTTGCTTGCGGTTCTGCTTGAGGAGGTTAGCGAGGAGGGCGGGGAAGCGCTCCCAGTCTCTGTGTGTAGAGCGAGCATACGGAGCAAGCGGAGAACAGATGAAACAAAGGGAAGAGTGAATTAGGGTAAAACAAAGAAAAGAAAGGATGCGAACCAAGTAAGACCGACTGGCTTCGGTGTAGAGGTTCCGCCGGGGTGAGAGCATTGCGAGCCTGCACACGGTCCGAGGTATCAATTTCGGCGCGTACCGAAGGACGCACTCGTATTATCCGCCCCTAAAATCCATTTCGACACGGGCTTGTCTCTTCGGAGACGTGATATTACGCGCAGTCCAGACATTATTGAGAAATATCTCATGAAAAAGGAATTGTCCTCGTCGTCCTCAAACAGCATATCGTCTGCGAAGTCCGTATCGTCTTCGGGGACGCCGTACGTGCGGGCCTCACATGCGTGTAAGACGCCAGAGGGACCAGTAGAAAGGAGGGCGTTGGCGGGGATCGAATCTCGAGGTACGACGTCAGCGACGCGGGGCGGATACAGAACATAGATCAGAACACATCACTGCATAGAGATTTCATGGCAGAGTGTAGCTGCAGGAGCTCGTCCGTGGGATACTCGGCGAGCGCGGCCGTGCACGCTCAAGAAGTACACTGTAAATAGAGGGTTAGGAGGAAAGATGGGGAAGGCAACAGGGTGGACGTACCTGCAGCAGCGCGCGCCACCAGCAAGGAATCACGATGACATCGGACCCGAAGCACGACCCATCCAGCTGCTCCAGCCGGAGGCCGATGGTGAGGGTCCGAGGATGTTAATTGTGAGCGTCGGGAGATGCGCTCGGCGGGGCGCGGCCCCGGGCGGTGTCGGACCAGCGGGTGTCGGGGCGGGAGGCCATAGAACGGCGTTTGTGACGTCACGCGATCAGAGCCTTCCTCCTGTCCTCTTCCGCTTCAAAGCTTCTTGTCTACTGGACAATTTCATTCAAATCGACACGGTGTGTGACGCGTGACCCATTTTACCTATTTAACATTTCGGCAGCCGCCGAATTTTCGCGTGACACCTCGAAAATTCGGCATTTGAACCGAAATTTTTGCATTTTTTTTATTTTATTAGGCAATTTGGGGTGATCACTTGGAGGTTCGACACAGAGGCCCAAGTGATGCGTGACCTTGACCAAAGTTCGTGATCGACAGGGGGGTGTGTGACGCGTGACTGCCGATTTGAACGAAATAGTACAGTATCCTCTATGCGGGAAACCTTCAAATCCTCTCCAGTACTTGCTTGAATCTGTATTTTTAAAAAAGCCCAAAGATATCGAAAATGCCACCAGCTTCGCTTTATCTAACTGCGTCTCAAGCCCTGCGCGCCGCCAACTCGACTCAAACCGATTCCTCTGCCTTCACGGTTCTCCCATTCTAGCAGAATCACCGGAGTCATCGAATGGCCTCTTCGAAAGCTTCTAGCTCCTGTACGCCTGCGGGTTTTCCTATCACTTTTCCCTTGCCTACTATCTGGAATTTGCCCCTCTTTCCCGGGAGACTAACCGCGTATATTTTTGACTTTCTGCAATTCAATTCCAGGAAGGTGGCTCCTGGCCGAAATTCTAGGTCTCCGAGTCTCATCTGCACCGCCCCGGCGGCCCCGAGTGACTTTACTTACTGAAATTCTTGACTCGTGTCGGAAAACCAAGTCACTCGCCTCCAAGTGCAAGGTGACTGCTGTCTGTTATCCGCTACTTACCTTGTGCGAGCCTCATACTCCCCAGGATACCCCCTGACTCCTCCTCCCTCATACACACTCTTGACCACCTCCATCCGGGAACAGATATCCACTCCGAAAACACTTTCTTTTTGTCAAGAGCTCCAAACCTGTGCTCCAGTTTCAGCTTAAATGTTATTTTGGCTATCTTCTGGATCCGCCCAGCCATCCGAATCCGACGTGCGCCACCGGAGTGTGCTTACCTCCCTCTCTAGATCTCAATCTCATCTTGATTCCCGGTGCGATCAACCTCCACAACTCGACTTGATTCGTCCGCCCCTCACCACTCCCTCCTGTATACATCTCCATCCACGTCTCTCCTCTCCCCTCCTCTCCTCAAGTCCCCAGATCCTATCTCGTCCTACCCTCTCATCTCAAACTCAGTTCTCAGTCGAGCAAGTTCCCTGACATCGTCCTTTTCAGCCTGCGCTTTCACAAAAAAATTAGTCCAATCTTGGGTGGATTGCGGATTTCCACTCCGCTGCTGTGCATATGGCGAGTTTGGTGTCTTTGCACGTCGCCCGTTGATTAGTGATCCTGAGGAACTCGGTCGGGTGCCTGCAGTGCCAGTATCGCCTTTCTGTCAGTGGGGCACAGTCAGTGAGACACTAAGCTCACCTTGGCCGGTCACTTCACTGTACCGAAAACCGCCCACTCGGCCATTGTGGCGAGCGGGAAGACTAAGAGGGAACTGGGATTCAAAAAAAGGATATAGGGTCGAAAAGTTTTTTTCGACCTCGAGCAGACCCCCCTCCCCCCCCTCCTTCCATATAGGGAAGGAGTTTCCCACCTCTGGTGCCGGGCCGTATATCCGGTTCGAGCCGGTTTTCTGCAAATGGCGCCATAGATTTTTTGACATTAATCACGGTCGTCTACCATACTCTATGCCTTCCCTGCACTGTCTAGACCCATCTTTGACACTTTGGACTCCGCCCATGTCCACTGCATGCCTTGCAAGTCCAATGACACATCCTGCAAGCCCATACAAGACAGATGGAACTAGGTGGCGGTCTGAGATTTTCTGGGTAATACATTTGGATGGCTTCCAGGCTGTTTTATGATTTCCTAGATTCACTGGGCCCACTGTACCGACATCTATCATCTGGTGGCGATCTGGGTGTTCAAGGTAACTCATCGTGTCGTACTTAGGGGCACCTAGCTGCAATGAATGTTATAATAAAGAGTATCATTATATGTGCTTGCCACTTACCTTCTTTCTTTTCTTTCATTTTGCCACTTTTCTGTTTGTTCAATGCGAAATTCTGAGGAAGAAAGAATTTTTCATGGTTGTCGCTTGGTAGTCGGCCCGTGATTTGCCACTCCAAATCGGAAATTTGTCTCTGGGCAAGCACTGAGCATGGAAACACATCTAGGACTCATCCCACTGTCGGAAAAATCGGATTTGCCTGATCAGGGGCTGACCGCACCTGATGGACTGGTCAGCACTGATCAGGTTTGCAGGGGAGGCATATCAGGTGTTGTCAGGTCCTGGTCAGCCACCACCAGATCCCCCCCACCTGGAGGATGAAAAAATGAAAGTGAAGCTCTGCGAAGAGGTTTAGGAATGTCAACGGTGTACGAATATATTGAGAGATTGAAGACCCTCAGTCAAATGAGGGCTTTTATGTAAAATCCTGAAGCCAGCCGGCGGCCTGAACAAGGTACATAACTCAGCTCATGTCGTTCCAACTTTTACATCACACAGCAAATGTAGTATCTATAGTCAGTAGTCGTTACCATAGCAAAATATAAACATAGTACTTAGAACTTATGTAATGTCTGGTCGTTTCAACTATAAAGTTCAAGTAAGAACTAAGTGACCCTTAAGAGAGGGTCCAAGAGGTTTTAACATTTTTGCTGTAATTCCCTGATCAGCCCTTCTAAGCCTCCATCAGGCTGATCAGGTCAGTCAGGCTGATCAGCAGCTATAATGGTTTTCTGTACCTTATTGGCCCGGCGCCTACCTGATGGTCTGATGCAAGCTGATATGCCCAAATCAGCGCATATTGGGTGTTTTGGATTTTTCCGACAACATGGCTTAAACAAGGTTTTGAGGAGTTTGGAAGCTAGTTTATAACATTGACTAGAAATTTTTTTCAGCCCGACCCGGACCCCCTCCCTCCCACCCTATGTCCGAAATTTTAATGCCGGTTCCCCCTTGGGGAAGACGCTTTTGGAATGTTGTCACGGCATCAAGTCTCAATTCACTCACATCACAGCGCCATACATTGCTGGTGGCCGAGCTCTTTTCTGCCTCCGGAAGCCTTCCTCACAAACCTCTCCGTGACCTACAAGTTCAAGGGCATATCACGCCCGCTTCTTTTCAACGAGTTTCGCGCTCACCTGTACGTAAGCTATCTGAGGGGCGACATACTTCTCCCTCCAACCGCGGAGGTCAAGCAAACCATGGAGCGCTTAGAATTCCGGCTGTCGGACGAAATGGCACCGCATATTCGATCCTGCGAAATCACTCCATGGCCCGTGGATGGTATTTTCCCTCTTGGTTCCTTTCTTCGAGCACCACGGAAAGCTTACCGGTCTTCAGAAACTTCATGTCTACGGGATTCACTTCACAAAGTCCGGAGTGGCCAATTTATGTCGCGCCCCGGCCCTGCCAGTTGTCCGACTCCAGAATTGTAGCATCGGCACTGGTGAGCACATCGGCTCTAGCTCCCTGTCTTTGGGAGTTCCGCGTTTCTTATTCCACTGGCACCACTGAGTTACCGATACTGTTGGGAACGGAGACCTGTGGATCCCGTTGCTCCGCCCCGCTGAATTTAACATTCAACCCTCGCCTCTCCGGCGAAGACATCGCCCTCCCGTCATCTCCCCCTGTGCATACATTGGCCATCACGATGGACCTCTGGGCAACATCGTACAATTTCTACGTTTATACCCCGCCCACATCTGAAACCCAGCCGGAGCCGTGTATCTCGGTTGGTTTGTCACCCTTCGAAGTCCGGTGCAACCTATTCGTATCCGTTACATCATCCACTGTAATCTTGACCGCGACCGGGGCTCCGTCGGGTGGGTTCTGTGAATTCATGAGACCGGCGCTCAGCCAACTGTGGATTGAGCACAAACGGAATGCACATGGAAGCGTGTAACATCCACGCCAGACTCCCCGAACTCAAATGTGTCGCCCATGCTGTCGCGCAGGGTCTCTCGTGCGTTGAGCGTCTGTGATATGATAAGCCCACGTCACGTTGTATTGAGACCGAGAACACGTACCGATAGCAAAGTAGACCTACGTATGTATTACATCAGAAGTTGGGCGGGTGAGTAAATCTGAACTGACGTGTAAATGCGGCCCATGGGCTGGGAAAACATCAGATGCAACCCGGTCTTGGGCAACACTGTCTGTGAAAAGAAACACGTTCGAGTGGTGGACGCGATGGATGCACGGAACACCATTTACAAACATAATCAAGATCATTATCTGCTGACCGAAATAAACAGGTGAGTTATTTGAGAAAGGTGTATTACACACCGAGAAAAAGGTCGCGAAAGCGGCACTTTCCAGCGCAGATCGCATGAGACGACAGATTACCGTATCTGTTTCTGCAGGGAGTTTGAGAAGAGTACTAACGAGAACACGGTGACAAACTGGTGAAACCCGTGCGATGTCGGTGGAGATAGTATATCAGGGACAGCCTGGCGTCCAGACCTTTTTATCTGTTAAACATCTTGATAGCGTAGTATAACCCTTACGTTAGAGACAAATCGTTAACAACTGTGATTGCCAACCACGAGTCCGCTTGCGGGGTCAACTGGGATCCATCCGCAAAACTGGTGTCCGATAAGTTCGAAATGATTTTAACCGGGTGAATGAGCGGGCATACAGCAATCCCAAAGAAAGCACGCTAGTTGCCAGGGCAATTACCACCTACAGGTCCAGTGTAAGTAGAGCGCGAGATCGACGACGTCTGTTCCTGACGTTGGCAACGGTGAGGAGGATCAACAAACCAGACAAAAAGCGGGATTTCGATAATGAAAATACGCGATATGCCATGAATATTTGGACAGGACAAGCCGACCTGAACGATGCGTGCAGACTTAGCCGAGTGGCTTGGCCGAATGGCTTGCGCCGCTTAGCGGAGTTTGAAATGGCTTTGGCGGGCGGGCGTGGCGTGGCTTGTGGCGTGGCGTGGCTTGTGCTCGCCTACACTAGACCTTCTCACTGTAAGTATTTCGCCGATTTCTCTACTTTCACTACCCGCCGCCGCCTCGCTTCTTGTTCAATGTAGTGAAAACCTTTCCATCAACGCCGTCGTCAACATTGATGGTGCCGGCCGATGTTCAACATCCGACCTCAAACATACTTGTTTTACATATCACTGGTTGTGTTGTAAAGTTCTGAACTTGAATTATGTCAGATGATTCGTTCTGTGGTATAGAAGCAAGCATATCCTCACCAGAGTTAGCCAACTGGCTTGGCAGAACGGCTTGCGCCCCTGAGCGAAGTTTGAATTGGGTGTCGCGGGCGGGCGTGGCGTGGCTTGCATCTTGGCTTGATTTGGGCATAGTTGCACTGTACATTCACACTGTGGGTATGTCGTGCATTTCTCAACATCCACGAATTATTCAATTTTTCCTTCATCACCGTTGTGCAAGCAACAAGCCCATCCATCAACCTCGCCGCTGCCAACATTGATGGCATCAACGACATTCAACCAACGATCTCGAGCTTGGATATTTGGGGTCCCAATCTCGGAAAAATCTGAGAGGCCCGTGATGTGTGATAGCCACATCTCCAGACTGTCCAGTTGTTGCAAGTGAGTGTAATTTGCGCTGGATAATCGCAGTTACATTGAACACATATGCTTCCTCCATCATATGCCACGCCGTGAGCGCAGGTATCTACCACTTTGCGACATGAAGAATCGCTGCCCCGAATAGGTTGGTGAGCTCTGGGTTTTGTTCGTCCGGTTGGTCGGGGAACATGTAGAACGGAATATGAACTGTCCCGAGCTATGAATGATGTTCATTCAATTTTTAATTCAGAGCACTCTTGATTATCTGAAAGAAGCGAACCTGAGTGGCTGTTCAATAAACGTGGTCGACCTCTTCGATAAATTGGCATCTATGATAGTACCTCCGCGAAAATGAGAGCAGGAGGCTGGGATCTTTTGAACCGTTGGAACTCGTACTCCTGCTGCAGCGGGGCGGCCTGCTGGCGTTCTATGAATTAGGCTGGGCACCAAAGTGCATCTGCAGCTATCTGGTCCGGCGATTTTGGATCAGGAAACTTCAAGGCTTGAAAAATGTCAGAATAACGGTGAGAATGGGTCAACAAGGTCCCACATTTCAGCGAGCGGATGTCCTTTGCGGCAACACCCATACATGAAACGAAAATCATCTGCGTTCCAATTCGGCGTGAGAATTGTGAACCGTTTCCGCCATGTTTTGCGTCGCAAGCCACGCCCAATTGATGCCATCAAGCAGAATGGCTTGTGCAAGCCATTCTGCCTGATAGGATCAAAGTGGACATGAGTACATCCATTCAACCTTGGTCGGCTCGTATCTAGCCTTTTTTAGATTTGGTGTTATAATATATTAAAACTTCGAAGTAGCGGATATGGAGTGGTTAGAGACTTCTCTTGGTCTTGATGCACGAATCATCGGTGCAAGCCACGCCCATGCCCATTTTGATCGCATCAGGCAGAATGGCTTGTGCAAGCCACTTTGTTCACGACCATCAAAAGCATTTCCTAACCAGTTGTGAGCTCCTACGTGCCTTCGTGGCTTTGGCTCACATTGATTTTAGGTAAATCTACCCATAGTATGACGCAGTTTCAATATTCTTCGACTTTTGGTGAACCTATGGAAGCTCAATCAGAGTCGGACAACGTGAACTCACAACTTATAGTGGCCCAAATTCATTCCTATGGCTCACATACAAATTTGTTGAGTTTTCAGTGGTAAATTTGTGCAGAAGGTCGCTGAACTTCCGTTCAATTTGTGAGCGGATCAAGTAGACAGGATATCAGTGGAATTTGGGTTTATTTGCCTCGATATCTTCGAATTGCGAGGGCGTTGGACACGAATTTGACTTCAGGTGAGCACGGAACACCCCAACGGGTCGGATGGCTGTCACAAGCCAGCTGGCTTGCGTTCGAGAGGCAACTTGTCTTGGTCATCATTGGTGACAACAAGAGGTTTTGCCGCCATTTTGAGTATACTCGCGGAATTTCGCGCCACAATCCTGGAAGTAGCCTCTGGTAATACATTTACGATGGGAGGAACATCGTAGAAGGTCTAGTCGGCTGGTACCAAGCCGGTTCAATGGCTTGCAAGCCAATTTTCCGGGCGGGGGCGGGTGATCCCACCCTGCCCGATACAAGCCATCTGGCACGGGCGCAAGCCATTTTGGCAAGCCAAAAACGTCGCTCTCCTTGTGATGCCAATTAGCATGCTCAACTTCGCCCGGCCCGGTGTCAATTCATTAATATATCGCTGCAACACACTCGAATGAAGTAAATTACATATGCCTACAATGGTATTGACCTCATTATAATAGGAACTACTTGACTTTTCGTCGCAAGCCGTGCCCACGCCCGTTTTGATGGCATCAGGCAGAATGGCTTGCGCAAGCCACTTTGTTGCTGATGAAGAATAACGCTGTCCTGGCACATAATGGGCACGAGAATCCTCCAGAACATTCAAATGTCTTCATTCTAGCACTTTACATCAAATTTCTTAATCATTATGCTCATTCGGTTTATTGCAGTCAAGACCCTGGTACCACCAACTTGAACCAAGGTCAAATACCGAAAGCCAGAAGCTGGAATTGCTGTCCAGAGGGCTTGGTCCAGCTCTATTAGAGGTTCCAACCCCTTTTGTGAAGATACGGCACCTGTGGTTTGGCATATCAAGCAGGTATCCCGCCCATCAATGACTAGAGTGCTTACAGCTCTAAAGATATGTCGATTCAGGACACTGCCCTTCGTTCGAAACACGAGTGCCATGAATAGTAGGAGATGAGTTGCGCAAGCCAGCACATTTATAGGGAAATGAGCTCGTTGTCTCGGGTAATGGCCAACTGACTCAGTGATGTTGCATTAAAATGGAAAAATGCGGAGCAAACGCGCACGCCAGGCAAGGGGGATGTCAGAGGATGCATCTTGGCAACATAGATTGAAACAAGAGGAAGTACGACGCTCGGAATCGGCGCAAGCCACTTTCGGCGGAATGGCTTGCCAAGCCAACAACATGGCTTGCAAGCCGAAAAGCCGGGCGTGGGCGGGTGATGGCACCAAAATCCACGCCCACGCCCGAAACAAGCCATTCCGCGCGGGCGCAAGCCATTTTTGCAAGCCAAAAACGTCACTCTCACGATGCGTGAGATGGAATCAGCGCAGAAACTCTCCACGTACAGTACCGAAAGCATGGGAACTGCGGCTAAAGGCCATGGGGCGAATGCCATAAAGTCAGGGTTGAAATAATTGTCCACAAGATACAACCACACGAAGTAGACTGAAGTCGCCGAGCAGAATATGCCGATAAGGAGCTCCCAGAGCACGAGGGCACTGCGCATTGATTATATCATCCCCAAAATTTACTCGATGCATGCTGACGAACCGGACACTCAACGAGTCTTGCAGACGCCGCGCTGATAGAAAGTATGTTGTGAACTGGGACGCACATACACCGAATAAACAAGTGCTAAGCTGTTTAACAAGTCAGACCACGACGAAGGAATACGAAAGAACACCCAACAATGGTGCCGACATATATTGGGCCAAGAAACAGCTTCACGGTCTCGGGGGTTGCGGACATGGGTTTAGATATCGAGTCTGAAAAGGGCCGTAGATCCACCTTTTATGTTGGAAATCCAAAATGCAACCGAGTGTTGAGATGTGCGGCTTCTCAGTTGGAGTCTCCGTGGATGATTTCTGCGGCGATTCCATTCCGATTCTGACTCGGGGAAGCGAGAGGGACGCAGTTGCCGGATATCATCCATATTCATTACGACCTCCACGCAAGCGATGATCTCGAGGCAGTACGCGCCTGTTTTGCGTGCTATAAACGCCGGACTGTGGTTGATGTTTGCAAGGTACAAGCATCTTTTTGGTTGTAGCGTCTGTCTTAAGAGAAACCAGATTGATGACTCGGATATCCAGCTTTTATGTTGAAATTTAAAACACAGTGGGCATTTCAGTGAGTGATTTCACAAGTGGAGTGCCCGTGAGGATTCTTTTTAGATTCTGACCCGGGGAAGCGGGAGAGAATCTGTTGCCTCTTGCCCTCGGCCATTGCTACCCGTGTATGAATATACTGATCCTCAGAGGCTGTTCGGTATCTGGATCCGGATCCTGAATCCGCCTCCACTTGCCTTTTTGAGTTACTGTGAGATCGGTTCTGTACCGTGTATGCAACTTGAAGTTCTCGATGACCTTGCCCGAACTGGGATCCAAGGTCTTCATACACCGACCCCAGAACTTGGCTCGAAACAGTACTTGCCCGTGTTGAGTGCTATAAATGGACCGTGTGTGTCAGTGGCTGATGTTCAAAACTTCGAATTGACGATCTCCCGAGCCCCTTGATGGAGTCGCCAACTCACCTTCTCCCGCCACCAGCGGCTAGCGAGAGAAGATCTTGACCGGAGATCTGGTTTACGCCGTTCTGAACGCAGAATGACACCACATATTCATTTTTCCGGGGAAGTGTGATAACCGGGAGAGCCGGGTGGAGCGGAATTAGCTCTCATAAGCCTCGCTTTGTGTCTTGTCCTCCTCGTTGGCCTACCTTGTCTTCTTTCTTTTTGGATCCAATTTTGGATCCAAAGAGCTATCCATGCAGTCTCCTTGGCTGATATGGGGCGTTGCACTAGGATTGGTATGTTGGGCATTGGTTAGGAATGATTATGTGCGTGTCTGACCCGTGCATTCTTCTGGCAGGTAAATCACTTTTGTTTTCACAAATACGAACCTTCGGGTGTAAACGTTGCTTTCCATTGCTTGGAGTTCAGTCAATCGCTCTACTCATGTTCGTCGAAGGACCATTCACTTTCATGGGTCTGGCCTTGAGCTGGGCCGTGTTTCTGGGCTCTCTGAGCCTTTCAATCGCTGCCTACCGCCTTTCTCCATCAGGAATCGCATTCTGGCGGTCACAGACACGGCCGTCTGTGTCAGACCTTTGATGTCTGTCACAAACCAATACAAGCGTGCAGGCCAGTACAGACACGGTCACGTTCCTACAGACCGTCTACAGGCAACTCACCCACATGAATCAAAAATAGCCGCGGATCTATCACGTCGCGTCGCCTGGGAATGCTGATATGTTTTTACGCGTTGTTCGCTCGTTGTAGACTTGTCCTATTGTGGTTGACCTCTTGAGCAGATCTCCGTCAATTTCCCGTCCTAGGTTTGATTCCAGTAATTCGGAACGGCAAACGGCCCCTCATAAGGATCTCATTGGCGGCAATGGACTTGGCAATTTTTCGTTCTTGACCCACCAAGTTCCTCTTCGTAGCCCCCGCCTACAAGTTCATTCAGTCCAGTGCTGTATGTTCCTGCTTGACTCTCCTCACTATCTATCACTCTGACTTGAATGCCAAATAGCCAGTGTGCGGCCAATTCTCTGAAGGCAATGGTTTTGAGGTTTTCCCGGGTACGGTCATCCCTCCGTTCATTGTCCATGGCAAATGGTCTAATAATATTCGTTCCCGCTGGACGGCGCTATCCCCGATAGTTGAGGTCAATTTGAAGTCCATGCAGGTGTGGAGGGCCCTTTGAACGTATTCCGAGTCGTAGACATTGCATCATTCCCGTAGTTTCTCGAAATAAAATCATTTTTACCCAATCTTTCTGTGCCTGCCCAAATGCGATTATTATTCTTGACTTTTTTTCCGACCGGAGGCAATTCGTGATGCGGTATCACGGTGACTGATGATTGAGACATCGCAGCAATCATACAGTGGTCTGTCGGTCTACAAGTGTCTGTGGGTGGTCTGTCACAGACACGGCTTGTCTGATATAGACAGGGGGGCAGTCTATCGGTCTGAATGGTCTGTGGTGTCTGATACAGACAGCTACAGACATCGAGTGTTTTCCTGATGTTCCTTACATCCTTTGGCACAATATTCCGGACCCGCTATCGGCAAGGTGACGAAGCTACGGGGGTTCTGGAAGACATCACAAGGTTACAAGTATATTTATCACAAGAAGCTGCACGACACTGACGAGTGGCGGGAATTTGCGCACCTGAAAACACGGAGGATTTGGCCCCATTCACAGGATTGATGGGATTGATGGGGGTACTCGGCGAGTTCCGTGGGTAAACAACAATACCCGAAGTACGTTCAACTCACAGCGAATGAACAATGGGCAAAGGGGATGCAGCAACACTGCTCACCTGTGTGAGAACGACGTGTTTGATGGGATCACGGCGATCAGGAAAGGTCAAAGCGAGGATTACGATCAAACACATAGCAACCCGCGGGATGGAGCAAATATGCGACAGATGTGTTGCAGACACGTATCACCTAAAGAACGGGCAGTGCATAGCCAGGCATGGCCTGGTTACCACCAGGTATAGCCTGTCGCCGAGGAGAATAGCAGAGGGATGGACTGCCCTCGGAAAAGTCATCAAGGGAGCACGCCTGGTGTCGGGATACCGACACCAGTTACTTATGGAATAGAGGCTGTGGGACCAGAATTTTACATGGATTATGGGTTATGTAGTAAGTACAAACAATAGGGGTATAAAAGGGATACAGAACGGTGTATTAGAACAGAATACTACACCTGGGTTTTACACACCTGTGAATTTGACTCTCTCTGGATTTCACAACATCGGATGCGAAGCATGGCCCATCCAGCTGCTCCAGCCGGAGACTGATGGTGAGGGTCTGAGAATTTTAATGGTGAACGTTGGGAGATGCGCTCGGCAGGGTGCGGGCAATGTCCGAGTCGGACCAGTGGCGTCAGGGCGGGAGGCCATAGAAGTTTGTGACATCATGCGATCAGTGCCTTCCTCCTGTCCTCTTCTGCTTAAAAGCTTCTTTTGTCTATCCTCTATGCCAGGAAATCTCCAAGCCCTCTCCAATACTTACCCGAATAGTCTGTATTTCAAAAAAAGCCCAAAGATATCGAAAATGCCACCAGCTTCATTTTATCTTACTGCATCCACAGTGTCTCAAGCCCCAACTGTTGAAAACAGAAATAGGATGAAGAGGTATGAGCCATCATCATCCGAAACTGCCGCAACACCACTAAGTATCTCAAGGGAGAACCGGTTGTGCAGAAGGGCAGATGAGAAGAGCCAGAATGAAATGAACTAGGAAAAGTAATTGAGTCAGCTTGACAAAGAATTACATGAATACCCATTACAATCCTGCATCGTGTGGATTTTGAAAGCTGACTGGCAGAAAGACACCGGCCAGTGGGATGACTTGGGTTCAGCCGAGGTATGTTGACATTGGGGACAGACATACTTGACACCTCCCAGCAAAAGGCTGCGAAAAAATGAGAGTGGCTCCCAAACACAGGGTGAGAAACGGGTAAATGATATTTGTATCGTACCGGAGATATTGTGCGATGTAGATAGATGTTTGGGCGCCACTTGGTCTGTATTTTTGGCTCGGGTCTTGTGAATGAGGACTGAGCCGAATGATGGACAGCCTGGTTCCCAAAAGTTCCTCCTTCCTATGCGGACACCTAGGAATCAGTACACACAAATGACATGAGCCATGAAGCGCGAGTAGCACGCAGACATTTAAACACAGAAAGGGATAATGAGGCAGAAAAGGCCACCCAAAACAAAAAGAGAGCGAAGTGAGAGGATGAGGCGAAGCAGGTGGATTTGCGGTGTGTGGAAAGACCCCGGATGCCCCTCACTGCTGACAAGGAGAGCAATCCAGACCGCTTGAAGCACCAGCACAGCTGGTTAACGCAATGGTCCAATTGGCATTTGGCCTATCATTGGTACTATTGCCAGCCAAGGCACTGCTATAACACAAAACAAACCCGGGAAACTTAAATTCCCACCCAAGCCAAAAGTCGCTGGTTCCTTGTTGTCTGGGTCATGGACACAAGCATATCGCCGGGATCAGAAAGTCAGCCAACAGCAAGTATGTGAGGTTGCGAGAAGGATACCGCAAGTTCCACACCAGAATCCAGATGCCACCTGGACACAGTGACTCCATGGGTTCGCCAAGACTTTCCGGATTTTTGTTGATCGAGAGGGAATAAATAAGCGCAAGAGATCCTAAAGACGTGGAGAGAGGTAGCATGGAGGTGTTACAGCCACACTTCTCAGGTCATGATCTTGTTTGGCTGGCGGGCCGACTTGCCTTCTGCCATAAATGTCCTTGGCCTCCCCCACTATGCCTTCCCAAAAAGGAAGGGGCCATCAAACAGCGAATGGACGAGCCCTGCAGACTCCTCGGGCTATCTATCAGTATATATGCCCTCTGAGAGGGATGGAGGATCTCAAATAAATTATTTGATTTTTGAGTCTGTTTTGAGTCTGTCAATACATGTTCTAGGGCATTTATAACAAAATTACTGGAATAGATGATGGGAGCTGTATGTTCTGGCACAGAGGTAGTAAACAGTATGTAGCCCAAAATTTAGTTTCAGCTGGAAAAACAAGAAATCACAGCTTTAAGGTAGGGCAAGGCCTTGCCATTATTGTGGAGGCTGGACTAAGCTGTGTGCACTGTACTGTCCATTGAGAGTGGTAGTGAAATAAAGCAATTGATATATCCAGTTGATTACATCCTGGGCGACGTACAACAGATATAGGCACTCAGGGCGGGAAGGAACGGAAGAAAGTAAGTAAGAAAAAAAAAGGATTGCGCCCCAAAAGAATTGAACGCAAACACATCAAAGTACCAATGATGCAATCATTACATTGGAGCACATTTCCAAATATGTGAACCAGTAAGTACTGTAGTATCTTGACCAAATGTTCAGGTGACGGGTGACAGAGGGTCGTGAACTGAACATTTTTGGCCTAGGTGACGGTGACCTTTTCAATTTCGTGGCCTAAATAGGTAAAAAAAAAAGGGCAAAAAAACTGGTCCGGCATTCGCCAGACTGCCATATACGGAAAGATTCCCATGATTGCTGAGAAATGAACACCTTGCAAAATACACCTTAGGTGACAGGTAACACCCAGTGAACATTTGGTCGAAATAGTACAGTACTATAGGAGAACTTCGCAGCACCTGCAAGGTCCTGCAAGCCGTTGTCTGAGATCCCACAGCAAGACAAATAGAAGTGACGATGTATACAATTGTGGAAAGGGCTGCCAAGGATGCTGGCAGATGCCGGGTAGCGGAATGTAACGGGCCAAAAAATGACATTCAGAATCTAGATCAGCGCCAGTCTGCGACCTATTACTGTCGGCAGCCACGTGTGTGGCCTGGCTCAAACAACCGTGCCCTCTGTCCTGTCGTTTGCCCATTTATCCAGACTTAGCCGAGTGGCTTGGCTGAATGGCTTGCACCGCTTAGCGGAGTTTGAATTTGGCTTGGCGGGTGTGAGCGGGCGTGGCTTGGGTGTGGGCGTGACTTGTGCTCGCTTACACCTAACATGTACACTGTAATTAATCTACATTTGATAGCCTTCTGATGCCTCATGACAGTTCCATTCCTCCATGGCCATCAATACATGATCACTGTGGCCGTTGTTGTCAACCGGGCAGGCCAAAATAGTAATCTTTGGTGTGGTCACCGTTGTGCGCCTACATTGACATTTCCTCTATACCGGTGGAATCTTAGATATCTCAGCTACGTTAGTCATGAATTCAATGTAATTATAATGTCAACGCCGTCGACTATCCACAGTGCTGACTGTCTGCCAAAATTTCCGCTATCTCTCCTCTCAATATTAGGAAACAGATATCTCAGGGTGTATATATCCCTAAAATCAAGCTGCTTACTCATTGAGTGATCTTACCGAAACTCGAGACACAGACCAGCCCACTGACTACTGGCATGCCAGGTGATCTGTTTAAATCAGTCAGGTTGAGTTTAATTCTGGCGCAAAACACATACATCAAGAGTAAGTGGTGTTTAAACACTCTTATATGTCATTCTAGACACTGTTAGTCGGTGCTTCATCGCCGTTGCTGTCGCAAGCCACACCCCCGCCTGGTTTGATGGCACCAGGCAGAATGGCTTGTGATGGACTAAGTCATGTTCAACTGCTCTTAAAACGACACCAGTTGACTTTAAATTCTTCTTAGAACGTTAGCAGGGGGTTATCTAGATAGGTTGGAAATGATTCTTGGTGCGTGACTCCCTGAAATTCAGTATTGTCGTCGCAAGCTATGCCCCCGCCCAAATTGATGCCATCAGGCAGGATGGCTTGCACACGCCATTTGGCAGGTGGCAGGCGTGGGGTCGAAATTGAATGGAACTAGGCATCCCAATGGTCTCTGTGAGTGCATATATATCACAACTACTAATCAGATGATGTTTAAACCTCAATATATATAAAATTACTCATGCCAGACACAAGCCATTCTACTGGCAGAATGGCTTGTGATGGCTTAAGCTATGTTCAACCGCTCTCAAAACAAGGTTAGTTGTCTTTGAAATCTTTTCTAGATGGCAGTATGGGCTCATTTAGGGTGCATGGTCATGTTTTTAAGGCCATAACTGCCTGTACTTGGGTATATCCCATCGCAAGCCGTGCCCTGCCCAGTTTGATGCCATCAGGCAGAATGGCTTGTGCACGCCATTTGACAGGCAGTGGGTGTGGGGTCGAATTCAATGGCACTGAGCATTCCAACGGTTTTGGTGAGTGTATATATATGGCAAGCACCGATTTGATGATGTTTAAAGCTCAACATAAGGAAAAATACACTTACACCAGACACAAGCCAGTCTGTCGGCAGAATGGCTTGTGAGATGTTCAACCGTTCACAAATAAATCCAATTGACTCTGAATTCTTCTCCAGATGGTAGCAGGGGCTAGTTCATAGACCATGGACATGGTTGTGAGCCTGATTTTCGGTCTTTTTGGTTGCAAGCCGTTCCCCGCCCAATTTGATGGCATCAGGCCAAATGGCTTGTGCCCGCCGGTTTGATTGAGATGAAGAACAAAGCTTCCTCGCATGTTATCCCCTTGAACTAACCACTTTACCCATTGAACATGTCTATTCCAGCTATTCTAATCAATGATTACTCATATATTTCATATTTTTACTCAGGACTCAAGTTTCAACAAAGTCAAGCAGGCACCATTGAGTGCCACAGATGATGTTCAGAGAAGCTGATGCTTATCTTCATGGTTATAAAAACATATCCTAGTCATACAAACAGAGAAACTTGGCTTACTGCACCGGTAACAATCCATGAGTCAGAAATGTGCCAAGTTCAAGACTAGTTTGATGAGTATATCTGTATCGCCGATGCCACTGTGCCAATATATGCTCAGAGGTCCAACATAGTGGTGGGGCCTCCCAAGCCAGTTGGCTTGCCTTTGGAATGAAAGTTGAACTCACATTTACTGGCAGCGATGAGCAGCATTCGGCAGGATGCAGATGAACATGCAAGCATTGTGGTACAGCCCTAGGGGAGGATAACAGTGACTGATATATCATGAAAGATTGAGCACTGGAGGCTCCACCAGCGAGCAGAGTGCACAAGCCACTTCTCGATTTTGGCTGATGCCAAGCCGGCAAAATGGCTTGCCAAGCCAACAAAATGGCTTGCAAGCCATTCGGCCGGGCGTGGGCGGGTGATGCCAGCCAAATCCACGCCCCCGCCCGAAACAAGCCACTTGGCGCGGGCGCAAGCTATTTGGCCAAGCCAAAAACGTCACTCTCTGCGTACAGTCTGTCAGTGAATTTCCAAGTATTCGACCACCCAACTGACATGGACATGAAACTGCACCCGTAGACTTGAGCGTTGCGCTGTTCAGCAGACATCCACGTCCGAAAATTTGATACCACTCACGCCGAACAAGAATGAAGAAGAATCTGGATATGAAAAAGTCAAGGACAATAGGATTGCTTCAAATCCGACTCACATTCCATATATCAACGTGGTTGTGGAGGTCAAAAACTGGTAGGTGGTGTTTCATATTGTCTTATCGCTCCATTGGATTGTAGGCTTACTGTCACAATGCAGGAGACGGCAAATATCCTGGCCTAACGTGAATTCGAGAACAGGCTGTACAAAGAGTTTCGCACGCAACGAGCAGACCACTGTTGAGCATATAGGCGATGAGCGTATTGACGGCTCGGTTTGTTCTGTGGTAACAATTTGTGAGCAATCCGCGGAATTAAAGTCAATATACTTGCTGAAACCTGTGCGGTTCCGTGCAAGGAGATAAACCATCGAACCAGAAATGAGAATATTGCAAGCCGTTTCAAAAGTGAGGGCGGTCAGTGAAAATGGCTGTGATATGGTTCTAGTTCAAATCGTTGCTATTAGAAAGGAGGAGCCATACGATGGCCTGTGTTTGAAGTTTAAAGCTAAGAGCCTGGAGGCTAGTGAGGGTGGATCAACCAGGTATATAATACTTGAAGGGTTCTTGACCTACCTTTTGACCATGCTGTGAATTCGTGATTCAGCTGGCTGCATGAACAAGCTATGAGTTTGATTCTGACAGACCTATAGCAAAGCCTGTATGCAATTTATAAAGGTCAAAACTATCAGAGGAATTATACGGCATACACAGCTCGGCGAAAGTGCAAAATATCTGGCAGAGGTCATAAGAATCACGAAATGATTTCAGGGATAAAAACTTGCAATCACGCCTGGCAACCAAGGTGATTTGTTTGACAGGGTCCAAATCCGAAAGGCATAGAACCTGCATCGCTCTTGTAAGCCGGCGTGGATGTTTTAATCCAAAGATTCCACGGACATCTGGACTAGATTGCTCAAAAGAACTGAATCAAGTTAGGACAAGAAATTGTTGAGTCAGGGTCGGCTTCACCTCCAACCACGATCTGTGCCTTGAGAGTGGAACAATATTACGAAACAGTAATACACTGGCCACTGAGGAAACGAACTGAAAGACTCCTGTGCGCATGAGAAATTGACCAAATAAATGCGCGCCCCCGGATCTTACCATGGTGCCGTCGAGATTGCTTCAAAATCCCCGAAATTATCGACCGAAGTGACATAGTAAGAGATGGTGAGCAGTGTTGCGTGGACAATGTCCAGGATCCTGCGAATCGGTTCAGATTTTTTTGGCAATGGAGAAGGATGTTGCCGTGTACATGAGAACCGCAACCTGCGCCATTATTTAGTAGGTGCCAGAGCACAGATTAACCTCCACATACGAAGACTTTCATAAACAGTGAGTCGCGAGAAGAGAATTTTGTGTAATACAAGTAAACCTGAAGAGCTCGGTTTATGTAATTGTTGGGCCAAAGGGACGTTTAAATGTGAAGCTTACTTGAAGACATGTAATGCCAAAGACGCTTAAAATGAAGGCGTAAGTTTGAGAGTATTGTATGGGAATCAGAAAAGACCTCACATGGACGACACGACGAGGCCAATCAACCAAGGTCCGAGTAAACTCCCTAGTGGAACCGCGCTGTGATGAAGAGCCAACGAGATTGAGACAGACATCTGAGCGAAACACCGAAAGGGGCCACGGTGTAAATCTTCTCTTCTCTCTCTCTCTTTATAAAATAACGGGTGTCTGTCTGAAGCCTTTGACGCTCTGCATATGGTCTCTCTGACCCAAATCTGTGGATTGTCTCGCTAAGCGCCAATTTTTTTACAGCGCTTGGGGCCCCAATCGGCGCCAATCTGTCTTTTACCGTCTTAACTTCCCACATCTTTGTTCTATAAACAAGACCAGCCTCCGCTTCGCTCCGGCAATAAGAAGCATGGTAAGAAAAGACCAAGAAAATAATACATTGTCGACATACAATACAATTAGAAACGAATAAAGACGATGTGGATAGTGGAATCGGCAAACGAGACGGGGAATCAAAGAAATCAACTCATAGGAAGTTTTTAGAGATATAACAGGGAAGACAGCAGAAGAGGGGCAGTCCGGGCTGTGGTGCTGTTAATGTCAAATTAATTGGCGATTTTCAGCCGTAGGTTCTGTCGCGAGGCTATTCTGGTTCCGAAGGAAACAAAATGGTCCTTTCACAACCGCACCGGGAAAAGATCTGATTAGTAGATGACAACTGCCGCGTCCGATCTTCCATTCTGTTCGCGTCGCTAAGAACCGCGGATATCAGTGGCAGGATCAGGCGCCAGAGACCTGGGAGGTAAGCAGCGGCCATCAAATTCCTACATCATAAATTGATTCTTCATCCTGTCGTCGTTTTCTTCTCCGATACGTTACTATGTATGCTTGTGCGTCTTTCTCTCGACCACTGCCATCAGACACGGCCGTGGATACAGCTGAGGTCTGACCGCAGGCACCGCGGGTTTCTCGGGCTGATTTGGGCCATCGTCTTGGTCACCAATAAACTTATACTCGCACTCCAATAACCTCGGATCTTCCATAAGGTGGAACAATGAAGTTATGTCGAATAGTCTGTATTTCAAAAAAAAAAAGCCCAAAGATATCGAAAATGCCACTAGCTTCGCTTTATCTTACTGCGTCTCAAGCCCTACGCGCCGCCGACTCTTGAAATCGGAAATAGGATGAAGGGGTATGAGCCGTTATCATCCGAAACTGCCGCAACACCACTAAGTATCTCGAGGGAGAATCGGTTGTGCGGAAGGGCAGATGAGAAGAGCCAGAATGGATGAACTAGGAAAAGTAATTGAGTCAACTCGACGAAGAATACCACGAATACCCATTACAATCCTGCATCGCGCGGATTTCGAAAGCTGGCTGGCAGAAAGAAACCGGGCAGTGGGATGACTTGGGTTCAGCCGAGGTATGCCGACACTGGAGACAAACATACTTGACACCTCCCAGCAAAGGCTGCGAAAAAATGAGAGTGGCTCTAAAACGTACGGCGAGAAACGGGTAAATGATATTTGTATCGTACCGGAGATATTGTGCGATGTAGATAGATGTTCGGCCGCCGCCTCGTCTGTATTTTTGGCTCGGGTCTCGTGAATGAGGACGGCTATGAGAAGGAGGTCAGAAAGTTCTCCCGTCGTTCAAGATTTGGAAGACGAAAAAAATGTACTCCAGAAATGTCGCAGTGCTTCTGGAGCCTACCTTGAATGCACTTGTATTCGCAGCAAACGGAATCACGATCACAGGAACCCCGTTCGTGCAAAGCAGGAGAACATTGATAGATCCACAGGATGAATATATTTCTGGGGCCGTGCGCGGCAAAAACAAAAGCGAGACGTAAGTCGAGAAATTAGCGGACGAGATGGAACCAAGAAGGATGGGGAGAGACTGCGCGTTTTTTGAATCCGAATGCGCTAAGTCATCATCGCAACCAGAGAGCGCAGAGTGAAAGAACGCGCATCGAAATGACACATGATCGCTCGGCGATATAAAACTAAGGGAATATCTTGAAAAAAAGTTCTTCCTCCCCATGCGGACGCCTAGGCACCATTACACACAAATGACATGGGACATGAAGCGCGAGTAGCACGTAGACATGGAGAACGAGGCGGAAAAGGCCGCCCGAAACGAAAAGAGAGCGAAGCGAGAGGACGAGGCAAAGCAGGCGGATTTGCGGCGTGTGGAAAGACCCCGGATGCCCCTCCCGCTGACGAGGAGAGCGATCCAGACCGCTCGAAGTGCCAGCGCAGCTGGTTAACGCGATGGTTCATTTGATATTTGGCCTATCGTTAGTACTATCGCCAGCCAAGGCACTGCTATAACACAAAACAAACCCGGGAAACTTAAATTCCCGCCCAAGCCAGGAGTCGTCGCTGGTTCCTTGTTGTCGTCTGGATGATGGACACAAGCATATCTCGTGATCAGAAAATGGGTCAACGGCTATGACGGTCCGATTGACTTTTATTCCCACGCAACACTTTCTGATCCGCGCAACACTTTCTTATGCGCGCAACACTTTTTCAATTATTCCAAAAGTATCCCCAGCCTTTCAAATCAGGCACCCAGCCTCCGGCATTGTCTCCAAACCCAGCCGGCGCTGTTCATATCAGGTTTGGTTCCTTTTAAGGCTTCTAGAAGGAGATCCGCGGGGTTATGAGTACGATTCTTACTCCAATTAGGTTCTAACTGTCTACCGCTTTAATTGGAAGGCTGTTCCTCTGATTCTACTCTCTTTGTCCTTCTGAGCCTGTGTCGGTATCCAACTGTGATGACCAAAAACCTTTCCTGATTAAGAAAACTGGTCAGTAGCGGAATTTTAAATTATTTCCTATCCACACTCTCATACAAATGGACGACCCGAATCGCTGCTCCGGCAGGGGCGAAGATGGTCAGCAATGCATCTGTAAACGTGTCACAAAAACACATGTTGAAGGTCACCGCACTTTGTGGTCCAACTGCGAGCACATCGAGTCTGCCCATCCTGAGCCTCCTCGAGAAGCCGGCTCTCTCATTCGAGAATACCAGGGGAAAGCTTGGACAGGCCCGAATGAGGGATTAAGACTGGAGGTCGAAGGTGACGGTCTGAGAGTCGGGAGGTGCTCCCAGCGGTGGCCGAGGACGCGGGCGGTGCCGGACCAGCGGGAGTCGGCGGGCGCAGCAGACAGCGAGGGTCCGAATCCGCCAGTCATCGTAACAAATAAAGTATTTATTACGTCACCATGATCGGCACCTTCCGAGTTTCTTGTAAGTAACTTGCAAGTAACTTAAGTAACTTCAAGTTACATGTGTACTAGGTACCCCAGGACCTATTTCAGCCTTGTGAGGTTGTGTCAAGTGCCAATTCACGCCCTCGCGACTATAGCTTGACGAACTTGGCGGGATTTGATGCCATCTGATGGCATAAGTTACTTTGTCTGATCGCATTGATCTAACTTGGTGGGGCAAGTTACTTCCAAGTAACTTGAAAAAACTTGAAGTAACCTCAAGCAAGAGTAAGTCAATGTGTAAGTAGATGTAAATAAGTGAACTGAAACAAGCCTAGGGCTTTTTCTTCATATGGTATTCAGCTTTCACAATTAGTGCTTCAAGTTTTCGTGCCCTACTACAGCGCCCTACCGGTGATTATTGCATGTCCCAGGCTGTGCCCACATGCACTTTATTTCAACACTCAATTTTCTTTCGCAGAAAATGCGAGTTCGGCCATCACCGTGCCAATATCTCGATCAGTTTCTCAGTTGGGATTAGAATGACTAAAACCAAGCTTCAAGACATCACCGAACATCTACAGGCTCCGGTGTGCCTGTGGTTGATTTTTTTTTTTGTTATTGAATCAAAGTAACGGTAACTAGTGTAGTGGATGTAACAAGTAAAGTGAGTTTGGTCTGGGTCTTCTGTATCCAAATCATTTGGTATTCTGCGACTAGTACTTTGGCTTTCTGCCTACAGCATGCTACAGGCGCCCATAAAGTTACGGTGCAGTGCATTTACAGATATTATGACCATGTACAGCCATGAAGAATGAAATGAATTTAAATGAAGGTAGAAAATACATATCTACACCTCCTTCATGCCTGGACTCGACTCCACTCAACCAATTGATGGACTGAGACTTACACTGGGCCTGTTTTATATACTCATGGGCCAAAGAATACATGAGAATGATACGCACATGGCGCGACTTAGGGTGGAGCTGAAGAAATGAGCCACTTCAATTATATAGAAAGTTGTGCCTACAGAAAAGGAACGAGGAAATGCGCAGAGTGCATACAAATCAAAATAACTGGGTAAGTTCTGTATAGAAGAGGTGAACAATGACGGGTTCGATGAAAGAAAGAACAAGATGCAATGTCGGAAAGGAAAAATAAGCGATCAGTCTACAGGGAAATTTTCAGGGAAACATACAGATAGAATAGAGAAAGCTAGATATTGGTGTTCAGGCATGACGGCGCAGTCGAATTCCTCTGTGGAAAAGGTTTCAGTTATGTCTGGGTGATCTTACAGACCATATGTCAATGGTTCATTAGTACAGGTGACTAACCGGCCATCACCGTAACCGTAGCCGTAACGATGCTCCCGAGAGCTTTTACGGTTACCATACCGGGTACGCGGAAAGTATATGCTTAACCAAACTACCATAGATATCTAAATATGGGTACGGTGCCGATTACACTGTATCATTGAACTTCGAGTAAACAACAATGAAAGGATTTATACTAAACACTGTGGCAGAGTGAGAATGATAAGTACTAAGAGCTTGGTACTCCACAGGTGTCAGGAAACATGTCCTTGCATGGTCATGTCAGAACCGTACAAGTTAGCTGTCAACAAGTTAGATTTGCCAAGCGTGGGAAAAGTAAAGTAAAGTACCGTAAAGTTAGCCCCGCCAAATTGAACCGGCGATCAAAGTTCAAGTTAGCTGCCACAAGTTACTTTATACACTCTCGGCGCCGTGGTCCAGAAGCAGTTGAAAAACAGCTTTATGTCCAAAGCTCGATGCGGCACACAGTGCGTTACCGTGTGGTCCCACGGCTGAGGTATTGATGTTAGCACCATGCTCGATTAGCAGCCGGACAATCCCTTCATGCCCTTAGTACGCTGCGATGAGCAGAAGGTCATTAAGATCCCTGGCATCGACATCAGTACCATGTTTGAGAAGTAGCAGGACGATTGCTTCTCGTCCCTGCTGCACTCCAACTTGTACCGCGCTCCCATTTTCCCTGCCCTCTGCATTGACATCAGCACCAAGGTCCAGAAGCAGTCGAACAATGGCTTTGTGTCCCAAGCTCGATGTGGCACACAGCACGCTACCGTGTGGTCCAACGGATGTATTGATGTTCGCACCATGCCCAATCAGTAACCGGACAATCCCTTCATGCCCTTGGCACACTGCGACTTGCAGCAGATCCCTGGATGCATTGACATCGGCACCATGTTCGAAAAGTAGCTGGACGAGCTCTTCTCGCCCCTGCTGCACTCCAATCTGCACCGCAGTACCATAACATCCACATTGTACGTTGACATCCGCTCCAGAGTCGATGAGTACTACTAGCTTGACGATTGATTTATGCCCCATTTGTGACACTATTTGTAGCGCAGTGCCGTAGTTTCCGCCTTCTGCATTTACATCTGCACCGTGCGTGATGAGCGACTCAACACAGTGTGCATTTCCTCTGCAGGATGCTTGATACATACAATGCTGTGCCAAACTGGTCTCTTGATTTTCTACCTGAGGGGCGGTAGGCAAGAAGTTCAAAGATTTCATTGTACCCATGAACAACAGCCGTTTCCAGGGTCCTGTCCTCATTTTCCGCACTGATACCTTCTTCCATGAGTATCCGAACATGTGATGCAGGTTGTTTGGCTTCGCCAGGCTGGAGGTAAGTACACTCGGACATTGTGTCTGGCACAGCTAAGATAGATGGGAGACACCAACTCAGGCCCTCCCTGCTGTTGTAACCCATCAGCTAAGGGGCCTGTCACCCAGGCCCGGGGCTCCATCGGTATGATACCTTGAGGGTGGTGAGAGTAGTTATACAGGTACTAAGCTATCTACTGGGTCCAGGGTGATAACACACCTAAGCTTCCTGCCTTCACATGTAGCAGCAAGTAGCAGAAAGATGATTGATTATGCAAGTACTGATTACAGATCAACGAGCCAACCAACAAATGTACAACTAAGTCTGGGTATGCTACGAGTCTGTGAGTAGTGGCATCTAGCTGTGTCCCTTGTCCGTACACTGTCACAGAACGTCGTCTGTAGCCCCTTGGACTATGGCTTCTTGAAGCAAGCGACCGGCTTCGTTTTGCTCGATTATGCGGGCACATATTACTTCGAGGTTGAATGCACGAGCAATATGGAGTTTATCCGGTGCCAATTGGTGCCCTCCGTGTTTCCAATTCCATAGTCTCCACCAGACGGAACAGTTCTCAAGAAAAGAGAGAATGGATTGTTGGATATGTGTTTCGGGTTCTCCATGTGCATGCACCAAGCAGTATTCCACAGCGTAATGGAGGAATCCATTGTACGTGAAGAGGAGCAGTGGTTGCTTTAGCCTATGGGAGAATGCCTGGAAGGTCAAGCGCATATATGCCATGCATGTCAGTGTGATTTCGCTTTGGGCATGGGGAAATAGGCTGGCGTGGACATTGGGTGATTGGAAGTATATTTGCGTGGTGTAGTGAATGACGCGAACTTGATTGCCGACTTCGTCGACTGCGACCAAGCCTGCACAGACCGAGAGGATGATATCCAAGTCTGTCAGACGATCGGGATCCAGTTGCGTGGCACTCGGGTAAACAGCCAGCGCCTCCCGGAGCTGAGAAGGACGTAGCGGTTTCTTCACGTTGAGCACCCACGAGAGAGTACGCCAGGCAAGGTCTCTGTCGTCATCGGTCTGCCGGTTGATTCGGTCCACAATGTCATTGTATGTGCCATCTAGGTCGGATGGTAATCGCAGGAGAGCATCCTTGACCGCCGCAGTGTTTTGTTTCGTCATGAGAGAGTCAATGTGGAGTTTCGCAAGGAGAAACCTATGTATAACCAAAGTCAGCCAATTATCTTTCGATCTCGTAAGGAAATACTCGCATTCCATCGCTACGCTTCACAATCTTATCCTCGATCGCCTCACGCAAACCCGATGATGGTTCGTCAACGTGCCTCGAAAGGCGAGACGACTTGAGAATCTGACCCTCAAGATATCTATGAATGTCCTCCTCACTCGCCCGGACATCCAGAATCTCGACGTTCGGAACGATGTGGTCAATCCCAATATGAGGTCGCGAAGTCAACATCAATTTCGCAGCCGATCCCAGTTTCCAAAGATAACGGAGTAAAGTATCCCTGTGCTCCTCGGGATATTCGTCAAGCGCATCAACCACAATGTATACAGAAGAGCAGTCCAAAACCGCATCGTGAAGCACAGAATGGATCTCTTGCAGAGAAGGGCGCGTGGACTGCTCGCAGTGCTTGTTGTACAACGCATGGACAACAGAGGACACGGGCTTGCCGAGAGCGAGCTGTTGCCAGATAGCAGGGAGGAGGTTGGTTGGGGAGTGCGCCTCTGTTGCCTTGTGATCGAGGTAAACCACCGCAACACCAGTGGTCTCATTAGCTAGGTTTTCCCGCAGATCATTCACGACGATTGAACTATTGCGTTATCAGCTTCTGTTTGTTCCAAAAGCACTAGTACACACGCTAACACAGTCTTTCCGGCACCCGCTGTGTCCCAGTTTAAATTCCGCTGTCTGCATGTAGAGGTATGACTCACGTATGCCACGACACCATAATGCCCGTATTTCCCCCGCCTCCCACCTTTTGAATGTACCATCTTGAAGAAGCCATTCACCAGTCCCGGGCTGCCAGTTACTCAATATGTCGGCTTGACGAGGGAAGAAATTGAGGGGCGAGGCCCACTCAATAATTTGGTGGTGTTCCGCAGCTGAAGAACACATAGGAATAGTTTAAACAGGAAGGTATGAACAGCATACGATTGTAGTGTTGCTCTTGGTTCGCCGGTGTGTCCCGGGCCGGTTTTGGGAGGTCTTCGGGGCCACGGGATAAGTACGAATGTTGCTGTAAAAAGACCTTACTTACAGGCAGTCCCGAGCCGTTGGTCTTCAGCCGCATTTTGGAGCGCGGACATTGTATCTAGTCCGAGAATCCAGCCCAAGATGGTGAGAAAAGTGTGAAGAACTGACCGACATGGTGGGCTCGTTGATCCTGGGCAGACCGGTGATGGGATCGGACGATGTCTGCACCAAACTGTTGAGGAAATGAAGGTGGAATTAATTTGTATCTTACAGCCATGGTCCGCTCCTTGCTCTCGCGCAACATCGAACAACGAAGATGAGATATCTGGCCCGAATCCGGTCAGTACACCCGTTTTGTATAGCCACAGTTCACATGCCTTGGGTGGAGTTGCTACAAGCAAGAAGTCAGTGGGTGATGGAGTTCAAGGATGCGATGACAGACAGTATTTCCATTCCTAGTGACGCAGTCAGCGAGCTTTTGAATCTTTCAATGGCTCCCAGTGTTTCATTAACGTCCTCCTTTCCCCATAACGGCCAAGTCACTCGACCGGAGAACTTCTTGATTCCGTCCGAGTCCAGTTTTTTCGCCAGCCGTTCCAGCATTGTCTCTAATTGACGTAGCGGGTCCGTGAAATTCTGTATAATCGTGTCTGACCCATGAGCCTCATCATCGCTAATACGCTCGCCCAGCTTCCGGATCAACGGGTCCAGGTTCTGGATCTCTAGGACCAACTCCTTCTGCTCGTGCGGCACAATACGAAAGTCTTGGATATAGTTTTGGGTTTTTGCCACTGAGTCGACAAGCTGCAGAGCGCTAGCAATGAGCCCGACAAGATCTGCCATGAAGAGAGAGGAAAAGATGTCGAGCACTGTGCTGTACAAGTGCTGTATCCGTTTGACAGCTGGCATGAGGCTTGGCCGATGGCCGAGGCGATCATTGTAAGACAACAAAAGATGCACACACGAACCAGCACTGCATTCGTGAATCGCTTTCTCCTTGCATATCCACTCGGTATCTACTGTCTCAGGCCCTGCGTCCACTCCGCTCGAACCCCTCCCATCAATTCGTCTCGGGTCTTCATCACGGTTCTCCCTTCTATTCAGATCGCCGGTCAAAGCCCAGTACATTTCCGACATCTCCTCAAATTTTGCCTCTGTTCTATTCTCTGGTCAACTGACCCTCGTGGAACAGCATACGTTCGGCGTCTAGCAGAAACATGCATTTCACGATCTCTTCTCGAAAAATAACTACTGGCACGTAAATTTTCCTCATTCCTCAATGTGCTTCTTGAGTCTCCGAATCCTACCTATCTGGACTGATTATCGCTTCCTCCACGGTTCGGATTGCACACCTCGGCTGCCCGTTGCCCGCTACCCGCTACCTCCTGACTCCCAGAACCCAGAATACCCACTACCCATCGTCCCCACCGCCTCGCTCCAGTGCTCCTCGAGTATTTGCACTCTGATGTTCTGTTCCACTCAAAAGCTTCTGGGATTTCTTCAACCAGCCAAGGAAGGTCTCTGGTAATGCATAGCCTGTACCTCAAAAACACCCCAACAAATATTGATATCGCAAGTCCCACCGAAATACCGCCGGCTTTCACTTTCCGACTCTCAAGTTGCCTCGTCTTGCCTATATCTTACTGTCATCGATCCCTCCAGGGCCCCGTAACGGGTCTCCCCTTTCACCAGAGCCACCCAGAGCCGCCCCTTTTGCTTCACCTCTCGCTCGAGTTTGCCTCCATTCTTTGTTCTCTGACCTCTGTGGTGTTTCCTTTTCCCTGTGAGACTGACCGTGGTGGAACTGCATATAACTTTGGCTTCCTGACTAAATAAAGACACCGGAAAAAAGAAATCACCCATCAATTGCTATCCATTATCCTCTGGCCCCAGCCCCTAACATGCTCCCGCACAAAAATGCTGTCAACATAGACCTCCATTGACATTCCGCCCTCTTCTCTGCATCTCTGCTTTTACCTCCACCTCTCCCGATTCTCGCCTAACAATGGACTCTGATGGAACACTAAACTGGTTATTCTGGGTTATAGGCACTTTAAGCCCTATGCATGAAACCTGAGATGCCCGAATCTCCAAAGCTTCAAATGTGCTCAACTGTGCATGTTGCTGGGGGGGGGGGGGGCAGTATCTGCTCAGGCTGGATGTTATGGTGACTTGGTGACTGGACAGACCAAATCAGATCTTGGGGTCAGTACTTGAGTACTTGGGCTAGCTGTGAGCAATATCAGAACCAGGCTGCATGTGCAGATCTAGATCCATATTGGATCCATATCGGACCCCACACAGTGGCATCATTCTGGCTCACTGAGGTTGTCAAAGTGCGCAAATTTCATGATCCCGGGTCATGAATATCACAATTCAACGCAAATGAACATGAAATTATTTTCATGCATGGACCTCCCGGGACAATGTCTCATGCACATGAAATTCATTCTCTCTCAAGCTGAATATATTTACTAGAAATTTAGGTGAATTTCTCAGGCTATATAACCCGGTTTCAACTCCTCAAAATTTCCTCTGAATGGGTTCAATTTGAACACAGCATTCTGAAAACATTGGAGGAATTGAAGTTTCAAATCAAAACAGCCAAAATTGAGGGAAATGGGGAAGCCTAGTGAGCTGAGCACGGTACATAACTCAGGTGGTGTCCTTCCAGTATGAGGCCAGATCCTAACTTTGTATTTTCATAGATTAACTATTAGTACAATGTCAATGTTGGTCATATTAAGTTGTATATATACTAGTCAGTAACAAGTCCATAAACTGAACAATGAGTTGACCAAAGACAAAGGAGTAGATATCCAAGAGGTCTTCCGTTCGTTTGCAATTTGAAGTTGCAGTATCTGAGTTAAGGAGCGTGGATATACTGGTCTGTGGTGATGCAGTCGGAGGAAGCAAGATATGAACAATGAAGGAAGGAGGTACAATCAACCAAGTCCGAAGACCTAACAAATAGAATAAGTCCAAGGGAATGTGCACAGATATGTCAATTTTTGGGCTGTCCATCAAACAGCATAGCTCTTGCCAGTGTTCAAAGAAGTGTCCTCCCCAGATTTTGTCACCATGTCGGTTATCGCAAAAGTCTCGGAATCAATTCTGAGTTGGACACCAGAGTTGTTGTGAGTACTGTCGAGCCCTGTGGTCCCCCCCGGATGAGTGGTAGCTGTGAAGCTATAGTTCCCGGTGATGTCCACGACTCCGCCTTTCCTAAGGCTAGCCCGAGCATTCAGAGTTGCCAAGAAGCTATTGATGTAAACTGGCAGAGCCTTGAGTTTTAGTTTCCCAGATGGCAGATGTTCAATGGCTACTTACGGTGTACGGTAACATATCCCATCACCATGGCCGCGATCGATTTAGGTTTGAGTAACAACTGCAGCCAAGCTGAGTCCCCCGCAGTAGACATACCGATGGCAGGACTCACAAAGATAACTTGAGCAACGAGAACAAGTCTGTGAGGTGAAAGTGTCAGATCCACTCCATATTTCGCATCAGGATATGCAAGACTTGCGTGGTGAGGATAAACCGGTTGATAGCGTAAATGATAAGAGTTCTAATCAGCCTCATCGTCCTTCGAAGCAAGTCAAATGATGGGCGGAAGGAAGAAGAAGATTCACTGACTTGCCAAAGTCGGTACGGAAATCGTATAGAACGATGCATAAGGTCGTCGATGTGAATGCGTCGGTGACCACCCTCGACAAAAACACAGGAACCATCACTGGATACTATTAAATATAAATTGCCGGCGATATTTATCTCTTTGCGATATGTAACTTACAACTATCGCATGGAGTTTCGGAATATCCCAGAGCGCGAACCTGGGCGTGTACTGCGTCAGAACTTGGGATGGTCATGATCTACGTCAACGCACAGCTTGTAAATGAACACTAGAGAGTGATGTTGTGAAGATTTTGCATTGATCAAGGGATGTACGCACGGATACCAAACGCTGGACACCGATCATCAATCTGGCTCCCTCACGAGTTCGCGGGGGGACTCACCGATCTGAGTCGGGAGCAAAACTCCCTAAAAAATAATCAGCGCCTTTCGCTCCAATTCGGAATCGCAGGAACATACGTATACGGTTAGGATGAATATACGCCATTTTCCTTTAGTCACTTGAGCATATTATTCAGTGCCACTCGACGAGGAAGGAAAGTCGAGGCATACTCCGAAACAACATCCTTGCAAAGAATCTGGGTGACGTATGAATGGACCGAAATGACGGCTAGTGTTCAGCACCCACAAATCAATGAGAAAGCAAGTCAGGATCTATCAAGTCCATTTCAGTGGTTGCTAATGTGGAAATAAAATTCCATCGCTACCGAGACCGCAGTTGAAGCCTGTGCGGACATCATCAGACATGATCTTCAAGCTGTGAAGCGGACGGCGTACGTAGACAGACCTACACAAGACTGTCAGCAATAATCTCCTTGTGCCATATTGATTGCTCACCATTCTCCCTGGATTAGCAAGAGAGGGTTCGTATAGCTGAGGACCTGTGTCGAGGAGTCACGATCATATTCTTCCAGATTTTGAGTTTACTCACCAGGTAATGATATACGCTGTGGCAGACTAGAACGACGCATCAGAAAAAGAGCTAGGGAAATTTGTGACCTTACCCAGCACCGCGTTGAGAGCGCCCAGAGACCAGATGAGCGCAACCTGATATGGCATTCAACTTCGAAGACATCGAAGGAGTCAATGAACTCGCAAAGGCTTTCAGTAACCGAGGATCATTGCCATAGTTCAATAAATAGAGGTATCCCTATCTCATGTCAGTATGAGAGCTTTCCCGCCTGCTAGGAACCTACCTGGATAATGGACAATCCAAATAGCGGAAGCATGACCTGGCAGCAAACCAGCGAACCGCCTGTGGGATGTTTATTGCCAGGAGAGTACCAAGGCCAGAACCGCACCATATGTGTCTGCGAACAATGCCTGGTCCACGGGGGTAATGCGATTTGGCATCGAAGACGCTGACATATTCAGGTCGTTCAGGACGCCGCGTAGAGGTGTGGACACATGAGTGCGGATTTGTTGTCCTGATTTATAGCGAGAGAGAGAGCCAGATGTCAAGGACAGTGATCACCGTTGCGGCTTGTGACATTAAGCCGCCGAACATGAAAGCATTCGATCGGCGGCGGGGCCCAAGGCAGAAGAAATGTTGATAGCAATGGTGCTACCATCTCAAAGTCGGTCTTCAGAAATGTCAGATGCTGTTCTCACATTGACCGGGGTGGAAGCAAGAAGGTTTTCGCGCACGGGCAACAGTGCTTGACCACAGCCCTCCGCTGCCTTCATTTTGGAAGACCAATTTCGTCGTTTCGCCCGGGTTGTCCGTGACATATTAATATTCAGGTTCTGCCGTAGCGAACACCATGTTGGATCTTCTTCGATTTTGATTCATCCGCTATGTACCCGTCCGCAGTCCAGCTATTTTCGTTATCGCTGACAGAGATGCACGACCCTCAGTAGATTCTAATCAGCAACCTCGCAAAAAAATGGGGTTCAGCCGATTCTCGTAGGCGGTCCATCATACCATCCGTTGAGCTGCGAACGGGAGATACACAACAGCGCCGAGAGACACCGGAGAGAAGTTTCCATGCGATTGTGAATTGAGAAAGTTTTGCTACACACCGAGAAGAAAGCCGCGAAAGCGGCACTTTCCAGCGCAGACCGCATGAGACGACGGATTATCGTATCTGTTTCTGTAGGGAGTTTGAGAAGAGTATTAACGAAAACACGATGACAAACCGGTGAAACCCGTGCGATGTATGTCGGTGGAGATAGTATGTCAGGGACAGCCTGGCGTCCAGACCTCAGTTCTATCTATTAAACATCTTGGTGCCGTAGCACAACCCTTACGTTAGGGACAAATCTTTGAGAAATGTGATTGCCAACCACGAGTCTGCGAGCGGGGTCAACTGGGATCCATCCGCAAATTGCTAGTGTACGATGAGTTTGATTTTAGCGGGATGAATGAGCGGGCATACAGCGGGTCCACCATGTGCTCCCGCTTAATCCCTAAGCGGCAGGTTGCTGGCAGGTAGCTCGCTTATTGATGGCTTGATTTTTTGGAAACGAGACGGGACACGGGAATAGCCGGCACTTTGAGGGGTGTCCGGACATTTAAGGCTCCGGAGGCGTGCGAACGTCCGATGAGACGGCAGCCCGTTATTGAGGTTCAAATAAAGACCACAAAAGTGCATTGAACATCTACTAAGGCTTGCTGGGACAAATTGTTGACCGCTTTGATTTGGTAGGACGGAAACAGAGTGCTACGGACTCAGAGGGTAGATATGTGAAATCGGTGCGGCTCGATGAGAATGTGGTGAAACTAATAAAACGAGAAGTGCAGAATTGGGGACCAGCGCTGCTCGAACACATACTCACAGGAGGTGTGGCGAGGACTGGAAGAGGCGAAGTGCGAGGTGGACGATGGGTAACCGAGGGGGGCAGTCAAGGAACTCGACTGCGGGACAACTAACCGCCGGTCGAGGACCTAAAAAAGCGTGGAGTACGGATGTTAAACATCAAGTTTGCGAGGCAAAAATCACTGTAAGTGGGCAGTCAAAGCTAGAATACCAGCGTGGAGCTGTATGGTGGTCAAGTTTTAAAGAAGATGTGGAGTAGGAGAAAGAGGTAGGGAAAGACAAAAACGCTGACAAGTCGGGAAAAAGCCGAGAGGATTCCCGATCACTCTTTTTTGTTCCACCACAAAACCCACTACGAAAGATAGCGGGAATGGGATCAAACTTCCGACTGTACTTTTTGGGGTCCGACACATTGTGGAATCAGGACGCCGCATGAGGCTTAGAAGTGTGATAACAGTTGGATCCGATCCAACCACACTGTGAGTCACGGTGTGGTTTGAACCCGGGTTACATCAAGCCGGGAAGATCTATACAGTTCATGCCCGATGCCAAACCCGACACATCGAGTTGAAGCCCGACACATTCGCGTACTTTCCGGCATCTTTTGGGGACTTGTCTCGACAGATCTGACTAGGAATGACACATCACCCAGCACTCATTCCCGAGGCAGTTGGCTTGGTGGAACGAGGAAGGCTGAAGGATATAATATTGTATTAATTTCAATACATAAGCTATTATTAGTTTTGTCTGTGACCTCGCGTCGTAACTGTGCGTAAATTGACCAGCTCGCATCCTCACCGTTCCCACATGGGTGCGGAAAAGGCCGCCCAAAACGAAAAGAGAGCGAAGCGAGAGGGTGGGGCAAAGCAGGCCACGAAAGGAGGTCCGGGGTCGAGCATGGGGCACGGCAAGGAACGAGAAGAAGTCAAAGAACATCCAGACGAAAAAGCACTGCACACCCAGGGTCTGTACGAGAAGTCAGGCCTCAGGAGTTAGTTATACTAGCAACGTAAAACCATGCTGCTAGGATCCCGGATTTGCAGCGTGTGGAAAGACCCTCCTCACCGCTGAGGAGGAGAGCAATCCAGACCGCTCGAAGCACCAGCGCAGCTGGTTAATGCGATGGTTCAATTGGCATTTGGCCTATCGTTGGTACTATCGCCAACCAAGGCGCTGAAATAACACAAAACAAACTCAGGAAACTTAAAATCCCGCCCAAGCCAAAAGTCGTCGCTGGTTCTTTGTTGTCGTCTGGGTCATGGACACAAGCACATCGTCGGGATCAAAAAATCGGCCAACGGCAAGTACGTGAGGTTGCGAGAAGGATCAAAGAAGGATACCGCAAGTTCCGCACCAGAATCCAGATGCCACCTTGACACGGCGACTCCGTGGGTTCGCCAAGACTTTCCGGATTTCGGTTGATCGAGAGGGAATACATAAGCGCAAGAGATCAATAATCCTAAAAGCGCGGAGAGCCTTGTAAGTATGCTGGGATTGGGAGAACGGAGGTGTCACAGCCACGCGTCTCAGGTCATGATGATCTTGTTTGGCTGGCGGGCCGACTTGGCTTGTGCCATCACTATCTCCCTCTTTCTGGGTTTTTCATGGGCTACAGAGACTATACAGGCCATAATTGAGCTGGATTTCGACTTTCTGTTCGCCCATAACGTCGCAGAGGTCGGGCTTCTTTTCGCGCGTCCTTGCCACTAGCTATCGGTGGCGTGAGGAGCGAGGAGCGGGCACACCGTGCTCCAGCATGTATGGATGTTCTTCCTCATCCTGCATCCAGGGGAGCTTCGTGCCGTATCTGACGCTATGTCGCCCTGCGCGTGTCGTGCGCTCGCATGTCTACGCTCGTCGGATATACCCCATGTCGGCGGTCGCCCTTACTAACTAACATCGTCCAGCAGCATCTCATCCGAATTCCTTGAAATGGGGCGGACCGCGACTCGGTCCAGCAACACCGGTACTATTTAGATAGTGCGTCTCCCTCCTTCCCCTCCCTCTTTCTTTCCTGTTTCCTCGCCCTTCCGCTCCCATCGCGTCCTCCGTCCTCCGCCCGCCTTCATGCATCGTGTCCTCCGTCCACCTTCGTCATGTATCTCCTGCCCTTCTCCCTTTTCCCCTTCCCTCGCCCCCATCTTCCCTTTCGACCTCCCCCTTTCCCGCCCTGCCATCATCGCGTGCTGACGCCGCCGCGGCTCCTCCCCCCGCATCGTATACATATCCTGCTCTCCCCGCTTATCCTTTCAATCCTCCTCCCTTCCCCTGCCCCGTCAGCCTCCATCCCCTCTCGTCGGTCTCCATCTTCCCCTCTCGTCGGTCTCCATCTTCCCCGCCCGCCTCGCCATCATTGCGTGCTGAATGCCGACGCCGCGCAGGACACGCGCGCAAGAAGAGTGTGGCAGGAGCGAACGCAGGAGGAGGTGCCGGAAGGTGCAAGCAGCTGACGGACGGACGCGCGCAGCGGGGATTCTTTGAGCGGGCGGGGCGGCAAGCACGGAGGGGGTGCGGGAGGTGCGCATGTGCTACTCGGGTGGGTGCGCTCGGGTGGGGAGCGTCGAGCGCGCGCGGGGGACTTCGAGCGCGGGGGTGGGTCACTTTGCGTATGAGTGGTCCGGCGGTGCGGGCGTCGCGACGGCGAGAGCCCGTGAGGTTGGGTTAGGCCAGGACGCGCCCCCCGCGGAGTGTATAGGGGGCTGGTGGCGTCAGAGCGCGGGGGAAGACGCGCGCAGAGGCGGAGCGCAGGCGATGGCGCGTGGGAGCGCGAGAGCGGTATGATGGGAGCGACGACGCGCTTAGGCCTGCTTAGACGGGTGCATCGCGTAGTGGAGTGAGTGGGCCGCCTTCGTGAAGTGCGCGTACGTCGGCTGCGGGATTACAGCATATGAGGTGTGTGCTTCTTGCGGACGGTGGTGAAGATATGGTTACAATGGTATGGACCGTGTCGGGTGAGCTTGGTTTCGGAGGCAGACGGTTGCGTTGCGGTATCGGTGTCTCTATGGTATGTCTGTTACTCCATATCCGCTATCTTCATCCACTGATTGACCGCACAGCATGCGGATCAAGACCTCTTCCAATGATACCGATACTGATTTCGCCGATCCACGTATTTCTCTATCTTTTCGTAACGAACGGTCTCAGCACCGGAAATGTCATGCAGCAATTTTCCACGATGGTCAGGACACTTCCCGGAGGAAGAAAGAATTCTCCCCCACCGTGAGTTCGTTTGGAGCAACCTACGTACTCGTATTTCTCCCTGGCATCCCTCCGGGCGTATCTTGTATGTACACGACACACTACTCAAACATTTTGAAACTGATCTATCTCCTCCCAGGTCGATGAATTTTCGGCGAGAACGCCAATTAAACGTTGTATAATTTTAACTGGCGCGAACTAACAATGTACAGGAAGCCAAGGAATACTCGCGGCGCCGGCCGCCTCACATTCCTCGAACCCTGCACCTGTCTTCATCTCAGCACAACACCACCGTCAACTCAATTTCCTTAAAGTGCTATCACGCGATTGCGATTATCTTCAAAAGAATTATTGCGTCCCGACGGGCTCGCCGTGCCCACTGTGAAATATAGCTTGCTGCTGCAGCAATCAAGCTCATTTTCCAAAGTGCCAAAGCTATGATCTAGCCTACGCAATCACCCTAGTTATAAAATTTACGTCTTCCCAACGTCAACCGTTACTTTCTAGAGCTAATGGAAGGGGATGCCCGGGCGCGACACGACCCGGCAGTCGCTTGTTCTTTCCTATAACCGCCCCTTCCACGACCTACAGCAACGCGAAAAATCCAGATATCGCCAGGAGAAGCAGTCCGGCCGTCGGCCCCAGCGCGCCCGCGGCATTTTTGAATTCGCTGGTGACAGCGACCTGCTTAACGCCGACTAGGGTGCTGTTCAAGTTCGCTGCAATTCCAGGCAGTCAGTGACTTTGTACGGCGTCGTGGATGGGCCGTAGACCCGACGGACCTATGAAATTTGCGCCACACTCGTTAAAGATGCTGGGATCGGTGCTCCCCTGTTGCACACCGAGCTGGTACTGCGCCTTTGCGCATTCGTTACACGGGGTAAACAAGGGCGTAGAGGCCAGTAAGATGCTGAACAGGATCTCTCCGGGACTTGCGGTGGTGGTAGTGGTATTATTCGCATTCGTATCTGCATCGGTATTGTTCCCGCTCTTTAAGGTCTCGACTGTGCAGAACGTGTTTGCGACGGTGCTGTGGATGAACTGCGGTCAGGGGGCAGGGATAGTAGGCTCAATCAGGCTCACTCCTTGAGGCACACTAACTGGCGGAGCTCAGCGAAGGCCGTCGTATTCAACGTGGTGCCACACGGCGGGTCGACGGCAGCCGAGATCTTGCCAATTGTATCGGAGCTGACTATCGTCAGCGAGGCAGCAGGTTGGCAGACTCGGAGACGCACCTGCAGGTCCCAACTCCACAGAAATCGGTGAGCCAGGAGTCGAGTGTGCTTTCGTACTCCGCGGCGGACGGTTTTTTAGTCCCCAGATCAAAGACGTCTTTGAGCGCGCTGGGGGCGAGACATTTGAATGCTGGGTCGGACGAGGTAACGAGGCTTTCGAGGGCGCTTCCACAGGAGCTGAGAAAGGTCAGACATTATGACCCTCTGGGAAAAGGGAGGTGATAGACTGACGAGGAATTATCTCGGCGAATGCTAGCAGCGGCCACAGCCGTCAGCGCAGCTGCAGCTGTCAGAACAAAGAAACCGAATTTCATCATCATATCAACCAGGATAATGATTCAAGCAAAGGTTAACACAGAAGTGGGGAGCAGAAGAACGGGTGAACAGAAAGAGGCGGCCACGAAGGAAAGAAGGGGCTGAAAAAATGAGATTCCCGCTAATGGCCCTTTATATTGTCAAAAATTTCGCGTTGGCCGGCGCCAATCTGTCCAAAATCTGTCACATCGGGTCAACGGATAGATAATTGAATAGGCCGTGTCGCCAACAATGTTGTCCATGGGACGTGATGATGTTGACTCAGATTAAGACTCAGTGATGCATTTCCCGCTGCACGAATTGGACACAGCATACTTGAATTGGTTCTTCCTATAGCTCCCGTACTACTATGTGCTAACGCTTTCTCAGCGGATATTCTCCATTTCGCCTCCATCAATGATATGAGGCCCTTTGAAGGCATATTTACACCCCTTCGCCGTTTCCTCCAGCAACTTAGAATGTCAAAAATATGAATTCTCCTACTTCTTATATTCAGCGAGAAGGATGCATAGCTTTCTCACAATCCACTCCCCAAATAACTTTGGACGATCATTGCGGTGTAGTAGTACGCCGCTGTTGTATGGGGCAGGTACATTCGCAACCGTAAATTTTTTATGATTGTGGTTACATTAAGGGAGTAATGGCAGTGAGTTTCATGTCAACTCGACTTTTGTCCAGCAAAGCCTGTATCAGGAAAATCCTGAATCTCTGTAGCGGTCTGTGGCAGATACTACAGACCAAATAGACACACAGACTGCCCCCTGACTGTGCCAGACAGCAGTTTCTGTCACAGACACTGACAGACACGCAGACCGATAGTTCGGCAGAACGACAGACACCTGCAGACCACTCGCAGACCCGCAGACAATGCGTGATTGCTGCAATGTCACTGAACAAGATTTCATTTCCCCGGTGTAGCGAATAATCGCATTAGGAAGACAAGAGTCACAGGACAGCGGTAATGACCCCTTCTATGTAGTCATACGACAGCAGAAATGACCCCCAACGGAAAAAAATGCATTGACGCCCATCACAGAAAAGTACGGAACATTAATACTCTAGATGGGCAGAAAACCCGCTGGCGGCCGACACAGAACCCTACTGGTTGAGGGCGAAGTCAGAGGTGTCCAAGACCTCGTTCGAAGGGACAGGTGCAATAATGTCCTTGAAGACTTTGAAGCTAGGTGAACCGTGAAGCATACAAATGAATACCGCATGCATGCCAATCAATTTAGAGCTTATCGTGCGTTTTCGGTAATCGACTCTTGGAGTGTGCGCGCGAGGTATGATGGAGGGAGCGTACGGGTTGGGCCATGCCCAGTAAGCACAGTGGGGTTTGAGGTGTATTCTTCCCAATCACGGAACATCTTGAGGTCCGATACGAAGTGGCCGTGGTAAACTTTGCGCGAGAAGCTCTCTTTGACCCGATGACTGGGCCTTGTAGCGCGCCACTTTCAGTGCCGCGTTCTGAAAGGCGGTACGGTACATACTCTGACGAAATATGATCGATATTTGTATGATATGCGATATCTGCACCGTGACCTATGACCCTTCGGTCTGACCCTCGAGCAATGCGAGCTTCAGGCCCACGTTGTTCATCTCTCGGGAATATCCGGGAAAAATGAAGATAAGACATGTTCAAAGATCATGGTGTTAACTCTTAGAGATGAAGAATCAGAGTTTTTCAGATGCCCCCATCTATAAGCCTCACGAACCGTTTCGTTGACTAGTAAAGATGCTGCTACTATTGAAACTGTAAGTTCGTTTATGGTCGAAAGGCCTGGGGTTATCTAAATCTGGACAAATACTCGGCTCGGAAGTTGATTTGAAACAGGAATTCGGAGAAGTGTAAAAAAAACAGCGTATTTGTGTTATGAACTATTATATACAACAGCACTCTCCATCAACGGCCAACACCTCAAGCGCTGGCGTCAGCTTTTCTCTTCTACAGGCATTGGGAGAAGACTTGGGAGAAAGAATAAAATATCAATACCGCGTGCGATCTGAAAAAAATAATGCTCACATGGGTTCAGCTCTTGGCAAGTGAACGGCGAGACACAGGCAGTGGGGCCGCTATAGTCTGTGGAGTGACGGCAAAACTTGAGCGGAGTCACAGCCTAATCGAAGGTGGACTCACTTGTACCACCACACTGCCCGAACTGGGCAACACTACCGCCAGTGGGTGCGGATCCAGTCGAGGTGGAGGTGGTGCTCGCGGGGGGCTGGGGGCCGTCAGCGTTGAAAGTCGACCCGATGGGGCCAAACTTGATGTTCGAGTACACGACTTGTGCGTTGGCGCTCTGCGCCTCTACGGTTGTGGGCGCGCCAGAGCTCGGCGAGCACGTTCCACGCCTGGATTTGATTTGCGCTGAGTATATATAACCTGAGGTAAGGGCTAGAGACTCACGTAACACCGGGAGAGCTGGCAGACTTGTTCGGCGGGTAGGACGAGTCGAGCCAGAGCATGTTCGCGGCGTGGTCGTCCTTGATTGAATCGATGTTTAGTAAGTCATGTCGACGGAAGAAAAGCACGGAAATACCCAGATGGACATGACGAGGACCATTCCGGCGGCGGAGGCACTGGACATGCCGGCCAGTCCACCCTTGCTGGCAAACGTGTTGGTGTCGCCGAACGCGGTCTTTTCTGATGAATTCATCAAATGAGCAGCGAGTCAAATAAACCATCGAGTGAATAGCTTACGAGCGGCGCAGAACGAGTCGGAGATGGAGTTGCCCGTCACACCCGAGACGGTACTCTGCGAGTTGGGGATGACCTTGCCGTTCTGCACGTAGAAACGGTTGATCTGGTTAATCGGGCTCCCGACGAACTGAGTCACGACAGTGAACTTCTGTTTGGTGTCAACGGTGAGGCCGGGGCCGTAGAACGACGTGTCGCCCATGCGGTACGAGTTGAAGTCGCAGCCGGCTTGGTCGCATGTGCCTTGGGTGCTGTACAAATAGTTGCGTTGGTTGTCGATCACAAGTTAACATGACGTGAAACATGCGTACGAGTTGGGCGCGGAGCAGGCGGCTCCAGTGCAAGTGCTCTGTCCTAGGGTGGCTAAAATTCTAATGAGCCCCGACTTTCGAGGAAGAAGCGCTGCCAAGACGTACTGCAAGGGTGCGGGGTGAAAGCTGCAGAGATACTGTTTGCTTCCTATAGTGATTTATGAGTTCGAAGACGAGCATAAATAAGGACTGCGAACTCACCCAGACATCCATCTCCGGACAGCACGTTCCCATGGTTCCAGTGCCAGCGTTCGCTGCGAAAGAGCTTTATCAGCCCACTCGTTCAGAGAGGAGGGACCAGCTTACTGTCATTTGGACTAGGTACCCATCCCTGCGAGTTGGCGACACCGTTGATGAACTTGAGGTCCCGGGGGCACTGTGCGTCGCAGTAGCCCGTACCATATTTAGGACCCGCTACGGTTAGTAGGTGTTCAGTTGTAGAAACCGGCGAAAAGACCAAATACAGTACCCTTGTTCACGCCATTAGACTTGGCGACGCCGCCGTCGGCGTCCATTTGCGAGAAATAGAGGGCGCCGTTGAGGCCACAGGGGAGCTACATACACAACGAGGTCGGTGTGAGAGTGGAGGAGGGAATGACAGAGAGACGTACCTGAGAGACGTCGACGTCGAAACTGCGGCCGTTGAGAATCAGATGATCATCGGTTCGCAGAGGAGACTCACGTCTAGAAAATAAAACAGATGAGTGATGAGGTGACTGCCTGAACATTGCAGAGGACTCACGAATTCCTGGTTGCGGAAGTCGAAGGTCTGGTACTCCGACGTGCTACCCGGGGCCAGGAGGTAGACGCGGCTACCGATGTTGGGCTGCTGGCTAACTGCAAAACATGTTCGCACGGAGATCGAATGGATAGTCGACTGTGCAGGAACTCACCGGTGACGAACTTCAGAGTGAGCGCGTTCCCACTGGTGGTGATACCGTATGTGCCTGAATGAAACAGAATCAGCGGTATGCGCTGCCAAGTAAGAGGAAGGCTCAAACCGGAATAATCGGCGCCTGGAGAGGCATTCATTCAGTTTCGTAATAAGCGTTGTTGGTGAACCGCGGACTTACCATCCAGCTCGCAGTTCGCGGCGCAGGTCTTAGCGTCAGGACAGATAGTACTGTCCCAGGTGTTTCCTACGGCAAGATGAGGACCGATGTACGGTTCTGGGAAGTAAGACCAAACCTGTGTAGCAGTTCTGGCTGGCGGCGTTGTGAACCCAGCGCCAGTTAGCGTCGATCACGATGCTGGCGGACTGGGTGGTACACGAGGTACCTGCATGATATTAAGTGAAAAATTGGACGAGCGAGGTTTGCTTTAACGTACCGCCAGTGCCGGTACATTTTTGCCAGGTGAGAGTGGGGTGATTCTCTGCGAGGTTCGTCCCAACCCCTTGGCCGAGAGCGAAAGGGAGGAGAGCGGCGAGGACGAGGAAGCTGGAGCGCGACATTAGGACCGTAGGACGAGTGGGATGGAACTCGAGTTGAGGGCTCGTTTGAAACAACCACAGTGGTCCGGTCAGGCTTTATACAAGTCGGTTCCCATCTTTATGATGCTGAGCAGAACTACCTTCAGCCGCAAATTCAAAATACTTTGCACTAAAAATACCTCACTCAAGTCAATCCGGCATTTTTCCTTGTGCTTCGTGTGAAGTTAAAAAAGCTTCCTCTTTTTTTAACCCACGACTAAACCTGAAATAGGATTATTGACCTCGTGCGGAACGGACGAGGAGGTCAGTCGCCTTTTCCGCGCGACTAGATTGGTAGGATGTTTCTCGGAGGTACCGGCGGTCGCAATTTTCTCGGTATGAGAACACAGTGACTTGTGAGAACAAAAACCGCCGACTGATAAGCACATGAAAGGCAAGATTTTGTAGATGTGACGTCGGAGGAGCAAGGTTCCTGTTAGGGCCGTGTAAGGAATTCGGCATGCCGAAGTCTCGTGCGCGACGTGGGTTTGAACGTGGTGGTCACAAGTCAGGAAGAAAGAAAGAACATGTCTTGTGACCGGCCCGGAATCTTTTCTCTTGACGACAACCGCCACGTCACGGTAGCCCCAACACATCCGTCCTCTGACAGCGCACAAATCTTCCCCTTCACTAGTCTCGTTCCCAGCGTTATAGGGCGTGCTCAGACAGAGCAGCTGCAGTAATTCCATACGGATATCGAGGCAAGGCCTGCTTTAACTGCCGCCGCCTTAAAATCGTGAGGTCCCTTTCGCCCTTGCAACATTTTCTCTCTTTTTTTTGCTGATCATTATTGGCTTCCTGGCAGAAATGCGATGGCGTTGTAAGTTCGCGAGTGATTAGTATGTCTATCCTGCGCCTTATCCGAGTACCAGCGCCCCGTCTGCGGTCAATGCAAGCGGGTTCCGAAAGATGATCCATGCGAGTTCACGAATGTGGCGTCCCGGACTACGGACCTCGAAAACACAGTACTTCGCTTGCAGTCTCGTATTAATGAGCTGGAAGGCATCCCTGGTCCATCCACTTCTTCCGGCTATTCGGACGCCGGCGGTCATCTTGGCTGGCCATCCACCGAATTTTCAAGGATGAACTCGCCTTTCAGCAGTTCGTCAGGCGGTATGTGCTCATCTTTTCAAAAGTACGAAACTCTGCTCAGGGTTACAAGGCCCGCCATCACCCCCACAGGCCGCTTCGGAGAGCTCGTTTCTTCGTGTCCAGGTAGATCCGAACCACAAATTTCCTCCATTATCTCTTAGCACTTTCCGAAGGAACCTCCCCTCATCGTGGTTCAAATGCTGTGGGTCCTCAGTCTATCGAAGAACGCATGCTTATCCAATTTACAGGCTGGACCATTTTCTCCCTCATGCGACGCAATTCGGATTCTTCTTGCACGTCGATAGTTTCAGAGAATCAGCAGTCAGCCTTTGGGCCGACCCGTTGAGACCTTCTCCCGCTCTCCTCTCCGCCGTGTACCTCTGGGGGGCCCATCTCTCCTCCTCCCAACCTCCCCTCTCCTCTGAACCGGTGTTCTTGAAGCGCGCCAAGCAGAGTGTCTCGGTGGAAATCTCCGAGAAGAGCAATGCCCTGCTTCTTCTCCACACCATCCAGGCGCAAGTGCTGCTCTCTACCTACCTGTTCCATAACAACCGTTTCCTCGAGGCAGAGTTCCACGTCAACGGCGCCGCAACCCTCGCCCTCGGGTACCAGCTACACAAAATCCGTTCCGCGCGCCCCGTTCCGCCGCCGTTGCTCGGTGTTTCTGCTCTGTCAATGGGGGAGGTGTATCCCGCACCCCCTGCAGACGCACTCGAAGAGGGCGAGCGCATCCGCGCCTTCTGGACCGTCGCATGCCTCCAAAGCACCCTCAACATCGTACTGGACGCCGCCGCCAGCAGCAATTTCTCCATTCTTGAGTCATCCGGCGCCGATATCGACACCCCCTGGCCGCTTGAAATGTACGACTACGCGTTGGGGGCGCTGCCCCCCGCGTATCGGGGACAGGAGACGCTGCGGACATTCTTCACGGAAGACCCCCCGCCGGCCAGCCCGGTACCCACGCTCTACGCGAAGGCGGCCGTGCTCCTGCAGCGTGCCACCCGCCTCAGCTCAAAGTGGTCCCCAAGTACGCTAATACTTTATCTACCCCCAGCGCTACACGTTTCAGTTCTGATTGATTCAAACTTTCGCCCATGACAGATCTCGACGCGCAGGAAACCGCCGCATACGCGGTGTCCCGCGCCTGGCTCGACGGCCGCATCGCCGGGTTCTGGGAGACGCTGCCCCCGCTGGCCGCATTCTACGCGGACTCGGCGAACGCGCGCACGCTCATGCTCGCGTATGGCATGACCGCCGCCGCCGCGATCGCGCTCCACCGCGCGCCCGGCTCCGTTACCGTCGACCCCAACGCGCAGACGAAGTGCGTCTCCGCCGCGCGCGCACTCCTCGCGTGCCTCGGCGACACACGCGTCCCGGACTGCACGACCGCGCACCCCATCGTTGGCGCGCTGTGCGCCACGGCGTGCCGCGCGCTGATGGAGGCGCTGCAGCAGGCGCGCGCGTTCAATTTCCTCGTTGCGCCGGGCACGGAGGAGAAGGAAGCGGCGGCGCTGGCGAGGGACCTGCAGCACGGGATGACCACTGTGCGGATGTACGCCGCGGGGAGCCCGCTCATCCGTGAGTGACCTGGCCTGCCGCGTCCGTACGTAATGTGCTTACTGGTTTTGACCCATGGCCTCGCGCCTTCAGAATACCAGTTGGCGAAACTGCAACAGGAGTTTGAATTTTGAATCATCTTATTACTATTTTTTATCACCTACCTGGCCACCTAAGCAATTTTGCGACTCTCGAAGTAGAAGGAATTGACTTACTGAGTGTTTTTTGGTTGGAGGATGTAGGCTAGCATCCTGAGAATGGAATATGAGCAGCGGCCGGCAATATGTGATGTTTTGATGGCTCGGCAAATATTTCGCGACGGCAAGTCCAAAAACGGCCAAAAGCGGCCAGCTGGCCAGGCGTGGGAAGAATTTCAAATGCGCCGCCTTTTCGCTCGCTGGCTCTCTCCTCGCTTCGGCCCTCAATAGCAGCTGCAAGACTATATTCGGGGGATATCAGAGGAGCCTACAAGGTGCGGAACTACTTGTTTGTAACTTTCAGCGATACATTGATGACATATTTATGCTTCGGCAGGCGGATAGGATCATTGACATCACAATGCGCCAAGTATTCGTCTATCACCGCACAGTCGTTGACGTTCGCCAATTGCTCCCAGGTCACGTCGCCGGGAAATATATACGACAAGATGGGCGGAAGATATGGAATCGAAGCTTGTGCCAATGACAAAGTTGGTATGATGGTGTCTGATAACGGGCAGTGCGATGACGGTGAAGACAGTAGAGCGTCAAAATGAGCCAACATACACTTCAAAGGGGTTATTTGGACGTAGTGGAACACCGGGTTGCACTCTCGCTGCTTTCCATTTTCCATAAAAAATCCCAAATCACGTATGGCCGCCAAAAGGCCGTTTCATATAACAGCCGCTACCGTGCAAAGAATAAAATCGGTAAAATCATGGCCACACCTTTAAGGAAAGGCAATCACCGTAGTAGAGGCCTGTGCGAAGTTGTGGACGCATGGCGCATCGAGTTCTTGTGTTATATGAATGGCCATCGCACAGCATTTGCGGCAATTTCTTGCGGGCAATTCTGAATCTTGGGGTGATAGACCAGCTCTTGGCGGGGTTTGAGGGCCATTTGAGTGTCCATGTGGTGGCCGGAGCCCCACTGAGGAGAACACGTACCGAACCTTGTGAATCGAGCGTGAATTGAGTGAGACCGAGGCCAATACATGTGGTTGATGGCTGACGAGAATTAACAAATCCACGTGTTCGGCTTCCCACCACCCCCGGAAGCCGACACAGCCTCACGGCAATCAAGTCAAACTGGATCAATTTTGGTTTACAGGGGCGTCTCAACATCCTATCCAACCTCCAATCGTAGTTCGTGGAGAAAACAGAACGGATTCTGTTATAATTCCTGACTGGCCAGGTGGGTAGTGTGGCCAGGTAGGTGATAAAAGATAGTAGCTGCGTCAAGGGGCAGTCGGGTTTCGAAATTCGGATATGACGTCGAAAAGTGATTTAAGACCTCGATCCTGACCCCCCCCCCCCCCCCCCCCCTATATAGGGAAGGAGTTTCCCACGGGAAGCCCGCATCAGCGCTGCCGTGGGCTGCCGCGTCACGTGAAGTAACGGCCGTCTGATGCCCGACTTCAGTCCGAACATGTCCGAACGTCGAGCGACTCGCCACTGAAGCATCCTGTGGTCACAGTAAGTGTTTCTAGGCTTATCTGTGCCCACAGTTCGATGATATATTGCATTTAGATTGCTGTTGTAATCTTCTGCCCTTCCCCACTGGTTACTGTAGCTCAATTGTAGCTGGTAACATGCCAACTGAGAGCTGAAAAACACTTCTGGTAGGTCAGTTTGTGCCCTCTGAACTCCCCCTAGCCTCCAAAGTGGCTTAAATATCATTCTGAGCTAATTCAAAATCTACTATAAAAAGTTTTTTAAGGCCCCGCCGGGGACCCCCCCCCCCCCCCCTCCCCATATCCGGTATTCGGATCCCGACTGCCCCTTGAGCTGCGTCTTTGTGCTAAGCTGACAGTATCAATGAATTTTGCATGCAAACACTCGGATCGGATGGAGAATCTTATAGCGAGGGTGAAGCTTGAATCGGTTGAACCATAACTACTTCGACCTGCAGGCAGCACTGCGCGCCAATATTGAGCCCAATCACCGGGAAACATGGTCCATTTAATCCCACGGAGCTCTTGGTTTGATTCGTGCGTTCTGTTGCATATTCAAATCCCGTTGCTTTATGTTGAATCCGGAATTATTGCTATTTGCAAAATAGTTGGCGGTCACGGGTTTTGATCGAACAAACACCACTTGAACATCCCAGCTCGCGCGGGCCACAACTCGATGAATACTGCTCAGAACCCCATGGTTGTATAGGCAAATCGAACCGTCTCGTAGAGCTCTAGAGTGCCCCGGGGTCAATTTTGCGATATGGCGACCTCCTCGTCGACCTCGCTGGAGGGGCTGTTTCTGGAGTGTGAGCCACAGCGAAGGAGAATGCGGATTTTCGGGTGGTTTGAGTGCTCGGTAGGGGTATTATGGATGCCAGGGAGGGCTCCCCAAGACTTTTGAGGTATGTGCTCAAGTCAGACGCCCGTACTAGGCCACTATCTCGTACTCACTCAATTCCCATGTTATGGACTCACAGTTTCTTGCCTCTCAAGTCGAAATTTGTGCTCAGATGATAACACTAGGCTTTCTATTCGGCCGAGGAAACATGTGAGATGGGCACAGTGCAATTGGTGCAAGAGAATGGGTGCTCCATGATATTCCAATTTATTTCTGCTGATAATGCTCACTATATAACACAGAATGTATCAATTGATATAAATTATATATCCTGAGAGTATGAAAATCGATTCTGGAGCTGTCTGTGTGTAGGTTTGAGCACAACGCAGCCGTCCAAAGAACGAAAGCATTCTGTGAAATGAGTTGCATCATTTACCTCACGTTCAAGGAACATATCGGGGCCCAGAACACATGGGGCGCCCTCCCTTGCATCCATAAGACCCCTACCGAGCACTTAAACCACCCGAAAATCCGTATTCTCCTTCGCTGTGGCTCACACGCTCCAGAAACAGCCCCTCCAGCGAGGTCGACGAGGAGGTCGCCAAATCGCACAATTGACCCCGGGGCACTCAAGAGCTCGACGAGACGGTTCGATTTGCCTATATAACCTTAGGGTTCTGAGCAGTATTCATCGAGTTGTGGCCCGCGCGAGCTGGGATGTTCAAGTGGCGTTTGTTTGATCAAAACCCGTGACCGCCAACTATTTTGCAAATAGCAATAACTTCATTTACCTTTCTTAGCTCACCGTTCACATCGTCCCGATTCTAGAGCCTATCCAGTAGTCGCTCCCTTGTAATATCAGTTCATTCAAAGCATAATGGAACATCGGGGGAATGTGCTGTACTATTTCCTTTGCTTACCCGAGTTGAGTCCAAATACCGTGCTTGGGATTGAAATCCTAGAGCTAGCACGCTACAACAGATTTATCACAAAATTTCATTACATTCCCGGGCTAGCCTCGACTGTGCTCCGTCATTACTCCTCCACCCTCTTATCAACCCACTCATAATCAACCATCGGCTGCTCAACGACCAGCTCCTGCTCCCTTGTCAGCGGGATCCCCGTGCGCTGCGACGCAATGTGCAAGGCCGCCTGCCGTTGGCGTTGCTGCTGCCATTTCTTCGCCCCTTCAACGGACTTGACACCCTTCGTCCCGAGCACGGTATCCCAGAATCCGGCCGTGCCGAAGTTCACGGCGTGCGTGCCGAAGGCGTATTCGTGGTGCTCGTCTGCGGCCACATAAGCATCAAAGATTAAGTGGTCAGAGAACAGTCAGTCCACTGGGCAAACGGGAGTGGAATTTGGGTGGGGCACACGCACCATGCTTCCCCGGATCGTTCCAGCTCGTCCTGAAGCCCGTATGCGCCAGCACGGACGTCGCCGTTCCCGCCAGAAGCCACACATACAGCGTAATGAGATGTGTTCCCCAGGTCTTCGTGTGGTCCGTCTTGTCGGCGATGAGTTGCGTGAGGACCGGGCCCAGCATTGTCTACACAACACATGTGCCCATCAGTGCTGAACCCTCTTCCGGTCGAAATAATACGAGAAAAGAAGAGAAGAGAATGGAGCTGAACTTACGGGAAAGAGATTGAACAGCACCTGTTCCGTGACGCTGCAATACCACGCCGCGATCGCGAGATTCGCCTTGGATCTGTGGTGTGTCTTATGGGCGTTGCGGAGGAAGCTCCCCAGGCGATCCGCAACGAAGCTCGGGAGGACTTTGTGGTGGATGCCTTGGCTTCCACGAGGCGTATGCGCTACGTAGTGCGGGAAGAAATAAAAGGTGTCGCCGATGAGGTGCCACGAGAGAATCTAAGTAGATATGTTTATTCAGAGTCGCCGCAGGTAGGATTAAGGGGGAGGAGAGCATTACCTGTACAGGCGGAACGAAGCTTCGAGGCACATTGACAATATCGTGCGACTCGAAACCCGTTTGCAATAATGCCATCCACATCACGAACACAACCAAGGTGGATACAAGCTTAATTCAGCACGTTAGCAGCAGACCAAAAGCTGGGTAAGTTTTTTAAGTACCAGATTCCGCAGCACGCATCGAACGACCTGCGCCAGCTCATGATGGTCATCCGTGGCGCGATGGTCCCGACCTTGAATACGGTCTCGCGTCCGCTTTGCATGCCCGGACTCGTAGATGTTGAACAGATAATTCAGCCAGGACTCTGGCACCAATCGCCCCAAGAAAGAGGCCTTAGCGTCCCGAAGGTACTTCTCCAGCATTTCGGGTTTCCAATGGAACAGCTCGTGTCTCAGTGCTAGCAGCGCTATGCTATCAAAATGTCAGGCGCGAGCTCGGAAGATAGGATCAAAATTCCCTCACGATATGTATGTGAAACTGGTCGAAACCGAGATGACAACGACGCCCCGCCACAGACTGTATCGATTCAGCGCGGGAGAATCCAGGCGCAGTTTATGTGCAAAGCCGGTCTCTGTGAACCGCTTCCTATAGTCGGTCGAGCGGGATATGAAAGCCGCCCAATACCCAAGCGGACCTGGTATTTTCTTAGCATGAAAAATCGTCACCGAGAGCCCATATATACCATAGTGGTTCGTATAAATGAGCACGCTCCACAAACAGAGCACTGTGGCGAACGTTCAGAATCGTGTCAGAATGAATACCGAGACAAAACTTACAGCATAAAGCTACCGGCCCAATCGACCGCGTTATCTTGCTAGGAATCTTGCGCACACGAAACCAGCGCTCTCTCTGGATCTCTGTGGCGAGCTGCTCGTTCACTTGCGGGTCGAACTGAGAAACTCCGCCGGCATCGCTGTCACTTCCACTTGAATGCGTTCCAGAAGCGTTGGAAACAAGTGGTTTTCGATTTCGTGTCGTAGACGCCATGAGGATGGAGTGGGTGGGGGTGAAGAGAGAGAGAACTGCGAGTCGCCAATCATCTCAATATATTTGACCATGACAGCTTGTAGCGCCGTGGCCCTCAAAGCTGTGTCGACACAGTGATCGGGTGTTGCGTTGATGTTGAAGTTGATCTGGAAGATGACGAAGAGCTCTCTCTAAGCCGAGCTACAACCCTCCGGACCAGTCGGCCTCGTCGGGTCTTAAGCGGAGATTCGTAGCGTTCAAATTTGTCATTGCCAGACCAAGGCCAAAAGTACGCTCGAGAGCAATTATGGCTCTAACAGGGATCTGCAGTTGAAGGCCGTCAAGTTGAGTCAGATGGCGCAGAATGCAATGCGCCGACGCTGCATAATCTTTGGAGCCTTCTAGATCCAATATGGCATCTGAAGGCAGGGGGCCTGGAATTCGTATGTGACTGACTCCCTCAACAAGCTGTTACCCGCAGTTCGATTGAGTTTCGGCCGGCTGAATATCGAGTTGGAGAGTCTTCGAGTCACCCCACGTCCATTGGACGAACCGAACCGCAGCAGAGCTGTGCGGCCCTAGATTACTGCTGACTTGATATCATTGAATTATTTGCACAGAACGATTCGCGATCGGAGCTTGAAGAGCCGGAGAAAGAATAGGAGAGAAAGAGTAACTTTGAGTTGTGTTTGCTGTTCGGAAACCGTCGAGCCGGAAATAACAGCTCGGGCCTTGAAATGGGTCCCACTTCGCCGTTCCAGATTACAAAGGCAGTCGATGTAGGTGTGAACTTTAGGAGAAGAGTTTTTATCAGTGTGGCTCGAATCTTCGGACAGAGAAGCGATGTGGAAGCAGCCAAAATGGTTTGATTTTGAGGTCTGCAAAAGAGAAGTTTTCTGTTCCAGTGTCTCTCTACTAAATATTATCCGGGGGTGAGTTCTTTTGGCCAGGCACGGTTGTGAAGCACACCAAAATGTACGCGGCGAATCGTGGATTGAATTTGTTCGTTGAGACTAGCAGGATTGAAGAAATATCACAGTAGTTTAGTTATAAGCTTCACCTAGCATGGGAATCCTCATCCTCCAAGAGAAGAAAGGATGAAGATTCCCCTGCTAGGTGTGTTTTACTTCCACTCTGTATTAGTACTGCCTATTAAACTCTTCAGATTCTCACGCTAGTTTTCACACCACTGTACTGAGCTTAAGGTAGCTCTTACACTGGGTTTTCACCTGTCAAGCTGTTTGGTACCTCAAGCAAGAAGTTGAAGAACATCAATGTGGTTGGCCAATACCCCTCTTTCTCAAGTCAAGACCATGCCAAGACTCAAGCTGTTCCTCGTTAAACTGTCAAAATTAATAACATAAGACGCCTTAGGCCATTCCGCTGCAAGTATGCCGCAAGATTCGGTTTCAAGCAAGATGTCTTCGATTTCTCGTGATTTCTTGAGCATCCGGTGGTAAGGTTCTCAAGTCAAAGGATAATCAAGGTAACTTCTTCCGAAATAAACTAATCAAATTGGCTAGAACAAGGAAACTGATAGTACACACATTGAAGAGGGACATGACTGATGTATTATAGGAATATTCAAACTGCAACCGGATCAAGCCGCTTGACAGCATCCAATTCTCCATTCTGTGATTCTTCGATGTCAGAAAAATCATCTTCCCATTCCTCCACTTTTCTGGAAGGTGCATTCAGCTCTGTCAAACATGCCAAATTCTCTTGGTGTTGTTCCAGTACATCATTTCCAACACTGCTTAGTCGTTTGGCGATTTCTTCCACCTGTTTGGCCTGTGAGGACCGTTCAAAAAGTGGCTGGGCTGTTTCCCACAAGCCTGCTGCTTCCAGTTGATTGCCATGTTTGTTGGAGATGTCCCCGAGTTGGAGCATGCATTCAGCTCTGCTGCGATGCACATTGATCACAGTAAATCCCTCCAAGGCAACTGTGTACAAACTAGTGGCTGTCTGGTCATCATCATGTGCAAGGAAGAAATCTCCCAGAAATTTGAGGGCCTCGTAGACACCAAGCCTCTGGTTTACATGCAAGGAATACACCAGGAGCACTGTTGCCCAGTCAGACATCTGATTTAGGGCAATCCGGCGGCTAATATCAGCTAGGCGCTGGAGGCAGAAGAATACAATCTCGCTGTTGTTTCCAATAGATGCTTTGAGAAATCTCTCAAACATTTTTGTTGCTGTGGGAATTTTTCCCTGTCTCAAATACAAGTATGCCAGGGTGGTATCACACATTTTCAGTTCCATGACTGCATTTGTAGCCTGGAAGATTCTTCGAGCTGCCTCAATATTCCTGTACACACTGTCATCCTCAGCATCTGTATGCAAATCGATCTCAGCAACGTTGAGCAAAGCACAAGCATGAAAATAAGGATCATAGTCCACAGGGGTCCTTTGAAGAATCTGAAGATGAATATTGCGTGCTTCATTGTATTCTGATCTGGACATGTGAATATTAGCCTGAAGGATCAGGATTTCCTCATCCAAGGTGCCATTGGAAATCCCACAAAGAGCCAGGAGATCTCTGGCCCGGTTACAACAGGCAATACTCTTTGCATAGCTACCAAGTCGTTCCCAGGCCAGTGCTCCAATGTGTAGTGCATTTGCTTCTCTGAGGAAATCTGCAGACATTTGAGCCAGATGCTGAGCTTCTTTTGCGTGCAGTTGGGCTGCAGAGTAGTTGCCAAGGTGCAACTCAATCCATGCAATGTGGAACAGTGCCGAGGATTGTCTTTTGCTGTTCCCACTTGATTTAGTCAATGAGATAGCAGCTTGCAAGAAATGCGAGGCAGCGGCGAAATTATTTGTGTTTTTCCGATAATGAAATCCTAGGCTGATGTAAAATCTACCTAGAAGATTGTGATTGGCTCAGCAAACCAGCTGTAACCATGATGAGGACAGAACTCACATTTAAGATCTGGGTCATCAAAGTGTTCAAAGTGTCCCAGAGCCTGGGAGACCAATGTCTCGGGATTAGTATGATGCTTGTGGTCTGATGTGAGCAACTCGGTGATGCAGTACACCTCCAAGCGATGGTCACACTGTTCTGGCAAGACATCAAGAATCTGGGTAATCCACGGAATGGTCCCTCTCCCAATGAGCATGCTGCAACCATTTAGATCACAGGTAGAATAAAGGCTATCACTCAGGTCTGGATGGCCAGGATGGAGCCCACTTCCTAGGACGTTCTGCATATTTGCAAAATTGGAGGTGATTCGGGAAACCATGCTAGAGCCTGATTGAGTCCCACGGTATTCAATATAAAGTTGGAGCAGCTCTTGGAAATGCTTGAGAAGAGGTTGAATGAGGTGTCTTCTTGGTGGTTGAATCTTGTGCATGTATTCTCGGATTGGCACCAAAGCCTTTAGCCGCTGGTGCTCATCCTTGTAGGCCAAGGTGATTCGGATTAGTGCAGTTTTGCAGGCAAGGATGTCATTGATTGGAAAGTTGCTCTGTGTGAGTTCAACATCTGACAGACCATCAGGAAGTATTGACAGCAGGCTCAACAACTCGCGGGAGTTAGGGACATTTTTGATCCTTGAACTTGATAAAGACAGAGAAATAGATAGTTCCAAGTTGGTTTTTTTGTCATATCCATCTGAGATCAAGGAGGTTCTCTCTACCTCCCAGCGGGATAATACATTGGAACAACCTTCCACATCAACCAAATGAGCTATGAGATTGATTGCGAGAGGCATGTTGTCTGTCAGTGAAAGGACTTTGTCAACCTCTGCTGTGTTGTGGTGGTCCTCTGTGATGTCAATGAATGTTTGTCGAGCGGCAGCCAGTTCCAATGGATTCAAAGGAAGGAGAAATGGTCTTGTCCAGCGTACTTTGGCTGGTCTTTCCGATCCACGCATTGTAATCTGTGTATCAATGAGTACGGTAGAAACTTAAAAGCCAGTGACACATGTCATCAATGCGAGATGCTCCACATCTGTAAGGCAAGACAGAAATTCTTCGATATCACCTCGAGAGTCTGCTGGCTCCCAGACTGTCTCCAGGTTATCGAGAATCAGGAGGCTGGGTAGACCAGCAGAGAAGAATTGGACAACAGCTCCAGCAAGGTCTTTTCCCGGCTTAAGTCCGAGGTGGGCCCCAATGAGTGCTGCAAGTTCCACTTTATTCAACACTGAGTCGCAGGCAATAAAATATCGATGGTCTGTATACTTGGCTGAAATTTCTGCGTGATGAACAATGGCTCTGGCAAGACTGGTCTTGCCTATTCCACCTGTGCCCAAAATGGCTATTCGTGGAGTCCCCTGGCTAAAAAGTTCAAGACTAGCTGATAGTTCCGAGTCTCGGCCATGGAATATCTTGGGCTCAGATGGCAGCATTGAGATTGAGTTGGAGCTAGAAATAATTCCAGGCTCTTCACTACATAGAAGCCTGAATTACGTACCTTGTGTAAGATCCCGAATACATTCTGCTTATCTGAGGAAGAGTTGACAAAGCTGAGGAGGAATGATCAATGTCCACATACTGTGGATTCTCCGTCAGAGCTAGCCATATTTGGAAGTCTTGTGATCATGTCAAGTATATCCTTGTGCTGTTGCTCTGCATCCTGTTGCATTTTTACAATGTCTGTCATGACATTGACCGTATGGATCTACACATTGCAATTGTCAAAATAGTTACAAAGTCATGAGGAGACTCACCCCAAAAAAAGCAAATGCTTCTCTCAGTCCAGCATTGCAATCCTTGAGCAGGGTATTCAACTCGCCTTGGCGGAAGAATTTTGTAACTTTGCTGCCTTTTTGCTGGGTCTCAACAAAAGTATGAATTTTGTTGAGTGTCCTGAAACAGGATGAGGATCAAACTTTGAAAGTCATTGAAAAGGACTTGCTCCGTAAATCTTCCGATATACTTCAGCATTAGTGGTGGCAATTCTCCCCCACTATCTGACTTGACATGCGCCATGATAATTGCGTGGAGAACTTTGTAGGTTTGCTCCATCAACTCGGCACAATCACTCTTATTTTGTTTGACAGTCTGGACAAGTGACTAAGTTGCATGGTTTGTGGATCCTCGGCGAACCACTGCACCTCAATACGCTTCAAAAGCGACTGAGTTGTCTCAGAGAGGGCCAACAAGAAGGGGCCGTTGAGACTAGTCGCGAGGATGTCCAGCGTATTTGCGGTGGCGGTCAGGCATATTGAGATGCTGTTCGATCGAATCTGATTAGCAGTGGGTTGGGAGGGCATATTGAGAGTAGATCATCGGGCACGCAGCATGCGCGCACTTTTATATACTCAACCGGCAAATTTGCGGCAAAGATACCCCACAGTCTGTCGAATTCAGGGGGAAATCAAGTGACAGCGCCGTGAGTCCCGTCAATCAACAGATTATTGGCAGCAACATCTCAGCTGGTTAATTCCATTTCCTGGCTATGCCACGCTAATAATATTCCTTCACAGAATAGCTTCTATCAGACACTTCTCCAGCCGTTGCACTCAGTCCGTCGAACAGCTGGAATTTAAGAAGCTGATAATGATCACCGAGTGCTCCCGTTCAACAAGTGAACTTCGGCTTCAACCGTGCCAAGCAGATTGGAGTTGCCATTTGTGGCGAGAACACATCAATTGCGCCAAATGAGTACATATCTCTGGTCCCAAGTTACCTTGGTACTCATTTAACGTAGTGTACTCCAGGTTAGAGACTGGAAACCCATCTGGCTCTCGTGAAAGACACAGAAAACTTGGAAAGTGGAGAAAATGTGCAAAGTCGAAACTCGTACACGCACGTCGGAGTAAGTTCGGTGTTGGGCAATCAGCGCGCTAAATGCGAATAATTATATTGCATGTCGTAAAGCGAGGTCCCGTGGGCGATTCGTCCGAGAAGTACTGCAGACACACCGCAAATAGTAATATTTCCTTTAGGTCTAAAAATGCAACCGAAAGTGTGAGTTTTGGAGCGAAGGGAAATGTTACCTGAATTATGCACTTTCAGCAACTTTGAAAATGAAACTGAAAGAACTGCCTTCAGCAGTGATTTCCTAGGCGGCTGAAAGATGGACTTTCTGCTGCCCTTTTAAAGTGAGCGGAAATATCGGAATGTTCCGCGAAATCATGTGCCCAGTGTATTGTTACGCACAATAGAGCTACCTCAATTGTTCTATTATTTCCATCACCCTGGAGGGTCAACGGAAACGGCTAGTTTCAGCTGGTTACAAAACACCAGCTGAAAGTGCACTTTTCAGCTCATTGTGAAAGAGCAGCCGAAAGCGGCATTTTCGGCATCCCTATCTCTGTGCCCGAAATGGGATGAGAATTATTATACACTGAAACTGCCAGATTCAGTTACAGTTTCAGAGCAATGAAAAATATTACTCTTTGCGGTGTGAGAAAAAGTTTCTCCCAGGGAGTGGGTTCCCGATTTTAAAATACGCTTTTGTGAAAAAGAATTTAGATGCAGATAGTAAAGCACGAGTACAAGCAGTCGGAGAACGAATAAGACGCATCGTACTATATACGCCAGAAACAAGTGAGGCGATGAAATTTGCGCACACAAGGGACGGCGGGTGCTCAAACGACAGACTTCACCCACCATTACCACGCGAACTGGCCCACTTACATCCTCACTGTCCCGCGCCAAGAAGGATTATAGCGATTGTGCGGGGCATCATGGAGTGATCGCCACAAGAAGCTGTCCGAGATCGCAAGAGATTGAGTAGGGATCTCAGACACGGAAGCACTGGTCTAACCTGGAAGTCACCCCAATGGAAGACATTTGAAAGGTACGGTCTATTTATTGCCGCGTCCCAGAGCGAAACATGGCCTGGCACAGGCCATCATGATTCAAAAAGCCCCGAACTAAATCTTAGCTAATAAAGGAGCCGCTCCGAAATTATGCGACGCAAATGCCCGAACCGGACTTCACTCGGGAATATTGTTTTCGATATTAAGGCAATACTGTCTTTGCCGAGTTGAATGTTATAGGCGCGGAACGATTGTGGATCCAGATTGGGAGGGCTTGACCACTTCTACTTCCCAGAGCGAATAAAAATAAAAATAAAAATAGCTGAAAGAGTTTGGAAAGAATATATTGGCTGAGTGAAGTGCATGAGGTAGTTGATGCACCACACGCTGAAAAAGAAATCAAGGATTTGTCAAATTGTTGAGGCTTAGGCGGGGCGTAGGAGGATACTCAGAAAGGCATTGAATGAATTTCGAAGAAAGACTGGGATGCCGCAACGCGGCGGCCGAAAAATAAAATAAAATAATCGCAGCCGTGCAGGGCTCACAAGCTCGTGCGCAACAATAGGGAGACAGAAGCGAACGTGTGGGAGACACGAGCGATGATATGCGGCGAAACGGATTCAGGCAATACTCCTCGGTAGCTTGGCGTGGCACGCCCGGGTCCGCCTGCGAAGTTACACAAATCGCATCACCTGTGCCAGCTGCCCGGTTCCTGAAAGCTTTCATGTCCGCCCCATGTCACGGTAAGGCCATATGCTGGCCATTGCTCCACGCACATTTCAGCTTTGATCTGAAAGAACCCCGTGGCATTGTGAGGAGGCCAGAAAATGAAACACTAATACTCACATTTATCGTCAGTCAAGTTTCAACTAAAGAGAACCAATTATCGACATAGCAAGTACGTCGATCGAGCGGTCACATTTGCGGACAAAGAAATTGATGGAGAAGGGGCTAGAGAAGATTTTGCGACAGATATGGATTGGCGGCATTACAGAAGAAAAGTCAAAGGAGGGGAAGGCACACCTGTAGCACCTTCAGAGGCGCAGTAGACCTCTGCCCACCCAAAACCTGAGGCGCGGGCTCGACCTGCAAGACACAGCAACATATCGAATGTGCCAGTGGAACAGGAAATAAAAGAATAAACAGAATGGAAGAAATTCTGAGATAGGAACACGCACGCGTGGCAGGCACTCCGAAACGCGCTCACTCACACCGTCCGCCAGCCACCAAGTGGAAGGTAGCATTGTAATGGTGTGAAATCATTCTTCCTGGATTTCTCGAGGGTTGACGAGAAGAATGGGACTGGGACTCGCCCACTTCCTTTTTCGGTAAGCGAGTCCCATTCTTGATCCCATCAACAATGGGACTCGGCTAAAACGAGGCAAGAATGGGACTCGGCTAGCTCGGCAAATCCGCCGCCTGTCAATGTGTGACCCCTCCGCATCAAGATCAGGCGCATGAGGCTAGTGCTGCCGCGAGGTGGAGGTAGCTCGAGCTGAGTTCCACCTCACCTCGGACCATTACTATATACGGCACCTCGAGCTGATGGTAACTCACCTCGGCTCGAGCTGGCTCGAGCTCCATCAAATTACATTTCCTTTCGCGGTAGGCAGGTGACGGCAGGTCTGCTTTTCTCTTCACCACTTCAAATATTCCCTGTGGCCGCAAAAGTAGCATGATAATACTGGTTTCTATCTATATTCACTGAGCTTTAGCCATTCTTAGGCTGCCCACAAATAAGAAAGGAAAAATGTGACCAGTGACCGCCATTTGTTCCGTGTTAAGTGACCACATATAACATGAAGAATGTGAGGGAGAAAGTGGTAGAATCAAATACAGAGACCATAATCCATATTGCTAGATAGATTCCGGTCCTAATGAGTGGTCTTTTATAATAAAAAGTCGTCCATTTCAGACAAGTACAAATTAGTTTGATTTCAGATGAATTCTAGCTCCTGCAACCGAAATTTCGTGCTTTTGGACCGGGAAAAAAACCACGGGCATTAAAATGTAATTTGGACAGTATCAGGAGGATTTCCTGAGCATTCAACACCATGAAGGTCGTCGTTTACAATGTTGAGCATCCGTGGGACACTGGATTTCCCTTTTGGGCAGTCACCTCGAGCCAGCTCGAGGTGAGCTTGTGGCACCTCGAGCTCACCCGAGTTTGATGGCCCATCAGCTCGAGGTACCTCGAACTCAGCTCGCGGCAGCACTACATGAGGCGGCATGGGCGGGCAAGGGATTGATCGGTCAACGTAAATACATCAATATGACGGGTAATCCCTGGAAACAGGCGTTCGTTATTCGGACCATGCGGTATGTCAGAGTTTTCATATTAGCTAAGAGTGATCATATATTCCGTGAACACGTGTTTTTTCTCTCACGGAATTATGCAAACGGATTCGGCATTCTGAGAGTTTGTACTGTCGGCATCCGGTGCCGATGTGGAGGGGTCGGATGGCCGGCGTGTGGAAATCCATCCACACACTGGCTTCGGCTTTACTGCATTGTTATTTTTATTTTTAGTTAGATCATCATTTGTAACGTAAACAAGACAGGCCTCCGCTTCGCTCCGGTATTCCGGGTGATTAGAGAGATGTGTTGTGAAACAGGGACTACTACTGGCACAAAACAAACACCAGTATTACATTTGCCACTGTGATTGCCAACAGGCACAGTAAAAAGAATAAAACTAAAAGTAAAAACAGGGTAAATTCAAAGGGAAAATTAACTGTTTTAGCGTAAAAAACAACAAAGGAAGTGGTCGAATTAAAAACAGTGCGGTACCTGGCACAGAGTCCACCCTCCAGGATGCGAAGCTCGTGAGCAATCAATGGCCCTGGTGCCCCTGGGATGGATCGTAGCACTGACCAGACAGAAATACAGTGGCAAAGAAGAGCACAAAATGAATAGGAAACCAGCAAATAGAGAGCTTCAAGATTTGTGGGGAAAGTTAAACTGAGGGAGAACTGAGTTCTTGAATGACGCAGGGCAAGGGCGAACCGGAAACGAAAGGCAAGCAGGCCCTCAGAACGACCGAAAATACATGCTTTTATCGCTCCAATGGCCATCTCTGCAACTGCAATGCGCAAAAAAGCAAATAACAAAGAGAAAATGTTGTATTCTTGTCGTGTAGTTCAGAGGTTCACAGAAATAAGCCATTTTGGTGACTCAAGGTTCACCAAACCCACCCCTCTGATATCTGGCCAGTGAAAGCTCGCAAGGCTGAAGAAGGCCAGCACTGAGAATCAAAGGACAACACAGGGAGAGCGCAATGGATTGTGGGCCGAGAATAGCCAAATTTTTTTGAAATGCTGTGACAGGCGAGATTTCCCAGTGCACGAGCGAAGGAAGACAGTTTGACCAAACCCTTCGGCAAACCTGCTGCATTGAAGGAGCGAGGGAAGATTGGGGAAATAACCACGGCCCCGATTGACAGCGAATTCCCAGAGCAGTGTTGGAAAACAGCGTAGAGTAACGTTCCCAGTAGAAGGGTCAAGCATCAGCCTTCATCTGAGAAGAGAACATTCCAATTCCTGAAAATCTGAGGACGCGGGAAACTGGGAAAGTTTGCTGGAAGACCAACCTGTCCCTGCCATTATATCGGCGATCTTCGGCGAGACTACGCGGCCCCTCAGCACGATTATGATTGAAATCTGGCTGCAGGCAGCAGCAACTGCAACCTGTTCAGAAGGAACTGCACGTACGTCAGCTGCTGAGTCTCGTGGCGGGTTTGAATGAAAATCTGGATACATCCCCGCGCAAGTTCAACTGAAAGCGGTTGAGTGCGGGCCCCTGCCGTGATTGATATCGGTGTTACACCGTCAATTTAATACTTAATGTCAACCAATGGAGAAAATCAGGGTCGCAAATGGGGCAGGAGGGCACGACTTAAAGGACAGGAGGAGAGGAAAATACAAAGGAGATAAGCCTACATGGGGTAATTGCACTGCTGAGAGGCCATTTCGTTAAAGAACGGTTAATATTGCGAACAAGCCATGTTTTGACCGGAAACCACCAATATCGCGACCAGTGCAGGGCATACACCCAGAAGGGATTCGGTGTCCCTTCGCCCCCTACTCCTATATCATCGCCAGTGGGCTTCTTAGCCACCAACACCTCGAAATACCTCGCTACAACATCATTCTCTCAACATTCCATTTTTGGACCCTTTTACTTTATTTCTTCGCTCTTTTCACACTCTACAGCTCAGGACCAATTCCCATACTTTATTCAAACCATCCACTCGACCGCTACCCGGATCACCGACCCAAATCAAGAACCTATGTACCGGGCACATCCCTCTTCTTCACCGATGTTTGTGCCAACCAAATGATCTCCCAGCAAGTTCCGGTTGAAAAGTACCAAGGTTCCCAAAATGGGAACTGTGCGGATGTTCGTCATAGTAAGGCAACCAATGATTTTCAAGAACCACTCGGCACAGTTGTCCAGTTCCCACGCTGTCGTATGTAAGCAAGTTCAATGTCTATATGATTTTCCAGCTAGTAATTGACTGAGGAGTATTTTAAGACAGGGGAAAGACTTCAATTGAGATTTCTACAATAAAATAAGGGAATGTACTGGATTTTCTGGCACTAATGTGTAGACATCTCTTCTGCACCCCCACCCCCATTTTCTTGCGATTTTCCGGGCATTTTTGAGGGTGGAACGGACGAGTTGGGCAGGAGGGGCGGCAGTTTTGATGGCATTGATGGGAAGTGTCAAAAGGGAGCGCCTAGCGATGGCAGCGATGGGGGAATGATGGGACGGCAGGGCAGTATAGGTGTGTCAAAGATGCCGAATATTGCCGGGTATCGGCATCGGATCATTAGGCACATTTGTGCCGTCTCATGAACCTCATCCCCTTGGGTGGGCTGGTGACGGCGGGTCACTGTGTGATTGGCGGCATCAGAGGAACTGAGGCGGCAGTCTCCCCAGTCCTATTTTTTCAGCGAGTCCCATCGTTGATGGGATCAAGAATGGGACTCGCTTACCGAAAAAGGAAATGGGTGAGTCCCAGTCCCATTCTTCTAGTATATACTCGGATTTCTCACAACCAAGTACGGCCGTGAAGAGTCAAGACGTCAGTGGCAGAGCAGGAAACAAATTTCCGAGCACAGGGCCGGGCGGCCCAGCGTATTGTAATGATGATCATGAATAGACGCTGAGACAACAAGATCAAAAAGAAAGAAATGCACGGTGAAGATGCCAGACTGGCAGTTGACTGGCAGCCTTAAAGAGTGGACAAGAAGTAGGATGGTGACTAAGCTACTACATGGGGATGGTATGCTAGCCGGCCAGGACACCCTACTACAACAGGGGAAATAGCCAGCGCCAAGCTTGCGCTTGCTGGCAGCCCGACCCGCAAAAATTGAGAAAGAAAGAGATAAGGAGCCCGTTGGTAAAACAAAACAAGGCAAAGGAGCACAGGATCGGGCAAGGACTACGGGACACGCACGCTAAGCCTAGCCTCATTCTCTGCCCCAACTGCAATTGCCCCAAGGGAATTCCAGAGTGTTCATGTCCATCGCCGAAGAAACGAAAACAGCGAACGAAAAGCGAGGAGACGCAAGGGTATATGAACGGGAGAGGAACCGGCTGGAGGTTCATTTCTTGCTGCACGTGAAATAATTAGTATTGGAAGTGGGCCAAGGGAAAAATAAATAAATAAAGATTCAGGGCAAGGATAGGAATCCTACGAACAAAACGAGCACTTGCATGGCAATTCTAGTTGAAGAATGCTACATATGCTGATAAAAAACAAATTCAAATGGGCAGAGCGACGTCGAGACACAGACACTCCATGCAATCACTTGATCATCGAAATGACTTTCAACACGACTGGATTGGTCTGGGAGAAGGCGTCTTTGCTGCCTGCCCGACAGCTTTATTACCTTGTTTAACTCAAAGGGCACGCGGGACAACTTACCAGATGGTGAGATAGTGCGGCGCGATTGGCGTATTTCGACACGCTTGGCTGGAAAATAAGATGGCCCGGATGATCTGCGACCCACAAAGCGGCCAGTGACGGATGGTTCGACTGCACAAGAGAAGGGGGAGGCGGGAAAAGGAGAGTGATCAGACACTGAGTGAATGAACATCAAGACAGGGCCTGTACTTTGGAAGCCCAAAACCACGAGCGACCTAGGGGCACGGCGCGAAGGAAAGCTTAGGGAGCGACTGACCTGGGGTGAAACAAACCCTGGGTATTCACCTACCCTCTATCTGTTTGAGTGTAGTAGTGGGCCTCTGCTGCTCGCCCAACGCCTTAATCACCGGATACAACTTGAGGGGCACGCGGGACCACTACATAACCGGCTGCTAGAAAGCCAAATTGTGCCAGCGACATGATCACAACCGCCTAAAAAAAGGCGGAAAGAACCGCGCAGACGGCCAGCGACCAGCAAAGCATTCAGCGGTGAATGATTCGGCTCCACAGGAGAAGAGGAAGGAGGAAGATGTTAAGAATAGCGGGGCGGACACTGATGGAGGTAACGGCAGGGGGAGGGATATGGGCGACACTGGGTGTGCGTCTGGTTCTGCGGGTGTGCAGTGACAGACCTGGTATTGGGGCACCCGGGCATTTATTCAAATCTACTCGAGTTGCAACATACTATAATGTACTTCACTACATTACGACGTCATCTCACAAAGAGCTAATGCTGGCCTGAGCAGTTAGCTAAGAGGGATATAATGTGTCTCGAACCATTAGCAAGATGCTGGACAACAATCCTGGTAAAGGGTTGAAGTGGGAAGTCGCTAATGGAGCAATCGCGGAAAGTGCCTTACCATCCTGGAAACGGATTGGGGCTACTGCACATCCCTGACTAAGGGCATATTACGAGGGAACATCCTTCTGAACCAGAGGGATCATTGTTGGGCATCATCTAACGTCTCTAGAACTGCCAAGAGAGGACGGAACTTGGTCGATCTAACAAATGACTAAGGAACTGTACTCTGGTACTGGGAAGCGGCGGCTATCACAATTTTCAGACAAATCACTTAAACGGTTCAAGGCGGAACCATTTGAGCGGATGGTTACCGAGGAGGGTAACGGAGTGCTGACGAGGAGGTCGGCTAAAAGTTGACATATCAACAATATCCCATCACAATCGTTCTAAGCGATGTAGATCTTGACTCATCGCTAAGCTCGGCTCGTTGATGTTTCTTACAAATCTCTCTCTATTTTACTAATCGCTTGATATCTGACAGGAGTTCATCGGCTAGCTGCTATACCACTAGTCATATACCCTGAACCCTATTGCACGTTTGTATCTGTCTCGTTTATATTTAGAATCCTGTAACGTATTTAAGTGGATGGTTATGGGAGGCACAGCAGTGAATCTCACCCCACCTGTTGGACGCGAAGTTACTAGACTTCACGCTTAACCGGTAGAGTAGTCATTCATTCGGAGACACCCAGAAGCTATACCAAGTTTCGTTTGTTTTCCCTGTTTGAATATTATCTGTGTTGGATTTGGATCTTTATAAACGACGCGTGGACATATTGGATAAACGGAACGGACGCGTGGAATATAAGGAAACGGATCAGACTTGACAACTGGTTGTAATCTCGCAGGGATTAGCAATCGCGGATACTATTTGGAATCGGAATTCATAAGAATCACTTGCTTTACGCATCGGAGTATCATCTCCAAACCTAGACCCACATCATACAAAACCGTTGAACATAAAATCTCGTCTGTCTATCGCGATTGCGCCTAGAACGGATTCGAGCAAGTTTTATCTATACGACTTGTAGATCTGTAAAGTCTTGCTTCTCAAAGAGAATTAAAAGTTCAAATTGCCACAATCTATACTGGATTGGAACCCCGAACTTGCACGAAGACTATAGTGTTTGAGTTGTTGTAGTTGCATTATCGGACCGCGTATTCATTTACAAGGTTTGTGTTGTGGTTATTTCACCGCTTGCCTCATAGTCAGCGTTTCAGCGGGAAGATAAAAAATAGGCTTATTAGCGCTCTTCACTCAGCTGTGTGGTGGGCAGAATGAATAGATTGTATGTACCTAAACAATAGGCTTATTACTAGAAGCAAAGTAAGTAAGGAACGAGTATATTAAATATAAATGAGAGACTTACGCGCTCTTCACTCAGCCGTGTGGTGGGTAGAATGAAGAACGCTGTACGGGACACGTAGGCTATATGAGTCTACGAACCGCTATTGATCCAGCAACTTTTGCATGTCCGTGATGTCTGTGAGGGCCGGTCGGCCTTCCTTATCCGGACATCGTTCGAAGGGCCACACAACCATATTAGAGACACATAACAGTCTGGATGTTGTAAAATTACTCAAGGTGCCTTCCACTCGAAATATTTACGCGAGAGGCTTAACAGGAATAAAACATTGATATGTTGGCATCGGCCAACAGCGAGAGGATATTCAAACGTGAGCGATGCTTTGACACGACCATCTAGTGTTGTGGTATGATTGACTGGTTATGCTCGGCTAACCCTGTGTCGCGCTCGAGGGGTACCTGACTTTCACTGCGTTCCGAGGGTCCGTAGACCAAGGGTTAGTCTACCCCCATAGACAGACATAGACACACTTTGAACTAGACCAACCTTGTCTACACCCCTCGCTGGCGGGTTGGTTTCTCAGCCTTGTTTGCGGAACCTGTGTTGAGCTGTGTCGACTGAGTGCTGGCAGTGCTGCTGATATTTTGACAGTTGACGTGATCTCTGATGCTTGGCACCACCATCAGCGGACCGCGGATCTCCACTGTCTCCGCTTAGCCTCACGGCAAGCCTTGCGAAAGCCTCGTGAGTAACACTACAGGGATGATATTAATACAATTAAGTAATCGGTAGCGACACACAGCCCGAGCCCAATCGAGATGCCAGAGGAGGCGGCAGAAGGCGGCGGGGAGTCCCTGGGAGTAGGGGCAGTGGTGGACCTTGGTAGACACACATAGTCTACCCGGGGTAGACAGATGTAGACCGATGGTAGACCCAGGTAGACCAAAAATAGTCTACGTGGGATAGACACACTCGGTTTACTACGTTAACTGATGTAGACTGACGTAGCCTCACATAAACAGGGTCTGTCTACGGGACCTTGGAACACAGTGTTTCTCTTTTGCCTCATCACCCATCCAATTTTCTGCCTACTCTTTGCGTATTTCATTGCTTTTTAATACTGCGAATCAATCCACCTTTCCAAATTTTCTCGTTCATGCCGCTAACTACAACTCAAGCAAAATGGTGCAGATCTACTAGCCACAGAGGAGTGCAATACTACATTTCGGGTGAGAAAAAGAAATAGTTGATGGTTCTACGGCCCAAGAGAAACTTGGTAGCCTATGGTGTTTTTAATTTGACGCTGTTCCTCCTTGTCATCCTTTTTGCTGGCCTAGGTAGTGTCCCGGACTCTTGAAGAACTTTCATACCTGTGAATGCCCCTCACCAAATTACCTACATCGCGTCCCATGTCTTGCTTGACCATTCTCGACATCCAAATCCGGTTTTGGTGTGGGACTTGAGTCCGGAATATTGCGGCAGCCCGTTCAAATTCTTCCGCTCGTTTGAGCAGGTGCGTGCTATATCCATCAATCTGAAAGGAGAAATTAAAATCTATGCAAGACATGGTTGGAAAAATTCTACTTACCTCCTCTTCGTTGTCGCTGTGCTCGTGGAAGTACTTCGGCGTGTGAAGAAGGTAGACGTGACGCGACAGGACGTGTTATGTACTGATATTATGCTACACGCTTCTCGCCTCGCACACGCCATCCATCCGCATTGGGAAATCCCGGCCATCACGGACATGCAAAAGTTGCTGGATCAATAGCGGTTCGTAGGCTAAGTACTGTAGTATTTCGACCAAATGTTCACAGGGTGTCACCTGTCACCTAAGGTGTTCACTGAAATCGATGTTCAGAATTGGTCCGACCGCGTCACCTACTTGCAAAATGTTCATTTTGTCATGAAGGCTTCCCAAGACCTCCTCAGACTGCCCATGCCGCCCAGCTTTCCCAGAGGAGTGTTAGAGCTCGGATAATTTGTGAATTTAGTTTTCGGTAAAGATGGTGGAACTGCAGCACAAGAGAATCCTTGTGCATCGCTATCAAGGCCTGACTTGGCATGAGCACTGGATTTGGCTGTGATCTGAATGAATTTCTTCGCGCTTTTTCTTCTGTCTGAGCGAATTTCTTTTCGCTTTCCTTTGGTCAGGTTTAGCTCAAAAATCATTTTTACACTCTCTAGCGGTGCGAAAAATTAAGGTGTTCATTCACTGACCGTCACCGTCACATGTACCAATTTTGTTCAGTTCACGACCCCTGTCACCTGTCACCTGAACATTTGGTCGAAATACTACAGTATATGGAACACAAACATTCCAGCCGTCGCGTCGCCCGCGCGTAGCGTATTCGCTACCGTGGCTCCGCGCCGACCTGCTCCGAACCTCGCTCGCTAACAAAAGAGAGAGGAATAAGCAGGGAGACTAATATTGGGCGCTGAGGAGGCACAGACGCGGTGGCACGCAGATGAGAACGCTTCGATATATTCATCCGCCTGCAGTGCTTCAATGCAGAAGAAGTGCACAGGCTTCCCGTGGCGTTCAGGTTAGGAACGGTAAGCCACTCTGCGGACTCGGGGTCGAATTCTTCATGAAGAATTTTGAAGGGGAGGAGAATCACCTACCCCTCGCCAGTATCGCGTGCGCCAAACGCGACCGTGACGCCTTCAAGACAGGAACCCGGTGTCTGGCTCAGACACAGCTCGAATGACACCCAAAAAATTGGACAGCTCGAGCCTTGAAATGGGTCCCACTTCGCCGTTCCAGACTACAAAGGCAGTCGATGTATGTAGGTGTGAACTTCGGGAGAAGGGTTTTTATTAGGGTCGCTCGAATTTTCGGACAGACAAGCGGTAAGCAGCCAAAATGGTTTGATCTTGAGGTCTGCAAAAGGGAAGTTTTCTGTTCCGGTATCTCTTTAAATATTATCCGGGGGTGAGTTCTTTTGGCCAGGCACGGTTGTAAAGCACACCAAAATGTACGCAGCGAATCGTGGATTGAATTTGTCCGTCGAGGCTAGCAGGATCGAGGAAATATATTGCCGTTTACGTAGCTGTTGGAAAGAGGATGACGAGAGTGGGATTCACAATGAAGTAAGTATATCGGGTGGATGGATGGATTTGTGAAAAGCGGGCGACGCTGAAATCGAATTCCCAAAAAAAAAAAGGGGGAGGCCTCCAGGGAGCGCGAGTCCCAATCCGCGTATGGAAACTCGGTCCTCCCATTGTCCTTCTGAACTCCGCCGCCATAAGTGGCTGAAAATCAAAGCAACGCGATCACGTGGAGTCAGCTCTGTCTTCCTCCACTCGCTACCACCATCCTCCCCGGGTGTGGAAACGCTGGTTCGACGTTGCTACCTTTTCTCAGTGAAGTCTCGAGCATCCTGACAATCCTCTCTTGTTTGTTCGTCAACAATTTCACGACTTTTCCTGGTGTGGCGTTAGTGTACCACCGCTCTCAAGTCGTTGTAGACGTCCATACCTGTCTGTTGTCGCATACCCCGCTACTCTCATCGAGGAGCACCTACCGACGTCTCCTCAAACCCACAACTAATATTTTTCTCACTTCAGTAAGCTTTTCTTCGCTCGATGTGTCAGTGGCATTCAACTTACCATAAACTTCCAGCGCGAAATGACCCATTTCACGCGCACTTCCACCCTATCCCCCACGGCCCGACACGTACCCACCCGCATCGACCGCCTATACTCGGCGTCTAGGACCGAGGCGCGCCAGACCGCGAAGGGGGCGCAGCACGACTCCGGTAACGAGCAGCACCCCTCGACCCTGGAATCCGACGGTGTCCTGCGCGCCTCAAACGCCAGTGTCGCGTTCGACGTTGATGGTATTGCCACACACGAGCGGCCTACGGCGGCACGGGAGCCGTCCATCGTGGACTTGATGAGGCAGGAGCTGAACCTGGACGAGACGTGGCCCACCCGCGTGGCGATCCCAAACCCCGTGGAGCGCGAGAACCTGGCTCTGGAGTTCCTGAGGCCTCATGCACACACCGCGATCACCGCGCTTTCCGCCTCCGAGAACGGGCTGAACCTCCCGACCCTCGACTCGGCTGTCGTCCATGCACGGGACGACGCGTTTGAGTTTCCTTCCCGTGTGGACCTCGCGGACGCGGACGGGACGATGCTGTTGCGGTCTTTGCTGAGCCCGCGAGCAAGGGAGGCGTTCACCGCAATTTCGCGCCGCATACGTAGGTCCCAAAACGCGAAACAGCTTCTGGATATCCTCAATGGCGTCGCGACGATCGCGAGCGATGCGCACGATAATAATGTCATCCGGGATTTTTCAATGACGGGTCTTCCGACCTGCCAGGAGGAGGCCAACACGGCGCCACCCACACCCGAGCAGTGGCACAGCAACAGCGACAGCGAGCAGTCCCACCTTGCGTCCGAAGATGCGGATGGGAACCGCCAGTTCGAGGAGGCGTGGGCGGCGCGTTTCATAAGGCGCGAGATGGACGAGTACCGAGCCTCTTCGAGCTCGCCGGGTATCGACGACATCCTTATGGACATGGAGGCCTGCTCCCAGTGGCCACCCGCCATTGTAGGTGATACCGTACCGGCGTGGGTGGGCGAGCTTCTTGGGGATGTTTTCGCTGCCCCCGCGACGCGCTTCAACGACAGTGGCGAGGAGTTTTCGAGAGCCATCCATCAGTATTCGTACGACGTGCCCGTGCCATCGCTTCTTGGAGTTCTCGAGGGCGAGTATTCCTTCGAGGAGTATTGGCGCAGAGGCCCGCAGTTCGTGACAACTCTGCCCTTACTTTTCGCATACGGGCCAGGGCAGAACGAGGGCGGCGACTGGGAAGACGAAAGCGTCCAGCAAGGGTATTATTCCGACTCGGAAGGCGAGCCGCTTTTCAATCACTGGTAAAGTCGAGGAGCGAACCAGAAGTCGTGTCGTGTCGATGTGAATCTGTAAATAGTGTATCAGTATCTTTGTACTGCTCTTTGTACAACAGTTACCCACAGTAGCTCGAATGTCGTCTTTGGCTGATTCAAGCTGCGAGTTGGACTCGCAAATCGATTTACAAGTACTAGGCTGCCTTTGCTTGTTAACGGATCTCGACTACTTGCTGAGATTAATCGGCGATCCGGAGTCATTTAGTGAAACGCAGTAGGGTGGTGTGCTGCGGCCTAAACTCGCGTAGTCGATAACATTCCACAGGAACGATGCGTTCGGCGCTGGAGGAGAAAAAAAAGAAACGCGGACGGACGTAAGTAACCTTCGACCGAGTTGTGTTTGCTATGAGTCGCTGCGCCTCCATAAACCGCCAACGTGGGTAATCAGCAGTACCACTCAGGTAAATAAATTGTTCCAGAGCCGAAAAAAACGGGGTTGCGGGCACGTCGCGGTGCAAAAGAAGGAAATCTGGAGCACTGATCAGTGATGATGCCATCACAACAGTCGCTCTTTTGAATACGGAGGCGACGATGTGCAGTGTGAGCGTTACTGGTTAACTGGTGCCTCTTTTCAAGTCATTCGGATGCTATGCTCAACATCTGGGTGTCTCACTGGACGTACCCTGCGAATCTCAAGTCTCTGCCTAGGCCCATCTTGAACGATGTCTTTGTGCCGCAGTTATCAAATGGAAGAAGCTTGTCTCTTGCTCTTTCACACCACTCACGAAGGACTCTCTGACTTAACCTTGACGACTACGACTTGCCTAGGATTTACGACCTTACAATGAGCAGCTGTGAGTTCCTTTGTTCCATTTCATTGGTTTATTCTAACCTACTGGGCGTCCAGTATCCTCATATATCAAGCGCCAATCGCGCGTCATCCGGCGCAGCACCCTCAGCACAGGGCTCACCAGCATTCTCGAGGACGAGCCCGCCCTCGAATTCACAAAGAACAACTCCACGAAAGCAGAGAGGCGACACGGCGTCTCGGACCTCGCCATCCCGCACACGTCGCCGCTCTTCACTGCTGTGCAGCGCACACCGTGCTTGGACTCTGACTACGAGTGCCCGCGCCCGTGCCCGCCCCTTCCGCGCTGCGACTCGCCCTCGAGCGAGTCGGAGGGAAGCAGGTCGGGCTCCGCGAGCCCCGTGTCGAGCGGGCTGCCCACGACGCCCACGCCCTCGCCCACGGCGGAGGGCTACGACGTCGCGGCGGAACTCAAGGGGCAGGCGGTCATTCGGTGCAAGACCATCAAGCCGCTCGCGATCGTCAAGCGCGCCGTGTCGCCTGTCCCGCCGCAGCAGCCTGTGGCCTCTACCTCTGCTCTCCCTCTCAATTCCTCTGAGGCAGAGTGCCAACTTGACCAAGACGCGTGGCAAGACGACGACGAGTACTGCGCCGCCCACGCGGGCAGCTTCATCACCCTCGCCCCACCGCTGCCGCCGTCCTTCCCTGCTCCCCCCTCCTGCGAGTTCTTGCCCATGTCTGCGGCTCTGCCCTCGTCGCGCGCGCTGCGCCGCGAGTCTGCTATTATCCCGACACCCTTGATCTGCCGCAGCCCGGCAGTCCGTGCCAGCATCCCCACGCGCGTGCCGCCCTCGCCGCCGATCGTCACCTCCTCCGCGCACTGCCGCTCGTACACGCTCGCGGTCACCCCCACGTCGCCTGCCTTGTCGCGCTCAAGAACGCGCGCCCCGCCAAAGACGCCCCTCCAGACCGATGCCCTGAGCACGCCCTGGAGCGGCGACTGGACCGCGTATGCACCGTTTGGGACGCCTTCGCCTTCTTCGCAGCATTCGTACGACTTGAGTTCGGGTACATGGTCCCTCTTTTCTCTCCCCTTCCTACGAGACTGACCTGTTTTTTTTTTTTTTTCCGACAGCCTGCTCGAGCTCGAGTGAGCGGCTCGCGACTCTGCTCTCCCCTTCCCCGCAAAGGCGCTTCCCGGCGGAGACGCAGGGCGTCCCCTCCGACGTCTCCTCTTCTGAGTGGGAAGAGGAGGAGGAGGCGTGGGAGGCGTGTGCGGTGTCCTACGGCGATGCGTACGAGGACGTGCCGCTCTCGCCGCTGCTCGCGTGTGTACCATCTTCCCCTTCTTCTTCTTCTTCTCCGCTGTCCCCGTCCCCTACCGAGGAAAAATGGAGCTTCCCGGTCTCGCCCCTCCCGCGCCCCAACCCCGCGTTTGCAGCCTCAGCTCCGGTAGCGGGGCTGGGGCCGGGGCGGTACACAGGCTGGCACCCCCACCCGCCCGCGCGCGTTGCAGTTGAGGCTGGCGTTGGCGGTGGAGCCCCTTTCCCTTTCCCTTTCCCTTCGTGCATCCCAGGGCCGTTCCCCCTGTTCCCCCTCTCCCTACTCCGCCCAGGAACGAGGACAGCAGCAGCCGTGCCAGCAAGAACCCGAACGCGCGATGTCTCCTCCTCGCGCGGTGCTCCGCTCGCGCTGGTCCTCCTCCACACTGGTCCTCCTCCACACTCTTCCGTGCACTCCGCCCACGCACACGGCGTCACGTCGCCGAAGACGTTCGCGTTCGTACGGGCGGCGGGAGTGAGGCGGTATATGCACTTTCCCAAGTCGCCCTCTGCCTCTAAATCCTCGCCCTCCTTCGCTAAGGGGTGTGGCCAGAAGACGAAGCCGAAGCCGATGGGGAGCGCTTCTGTTTTGAGCACTACTAAGAGGGGGAAGGGCAAAGGAGGGAAGAGGGTGACGGTGGAGGACGTGTGTGTTATCTCTCCTGCGCCGGCTCCGGCTCCTCCCGCGTCGACGTCGCCCGCGCCGTTCCCCGCTACGCCTACGCCTACGTACCGCGCCAGCACCCCGCACCAGCGGTGGTTATATTCCTCGCGCGCCTCCTCTTCCCGTGCCTCGTCTAGTGAAAGCGAGAGCGACTCGGGGCACAGCGACTCCGACGACTGCGGGAGCGAGTGCAGCGAGGGGAGCATAGGGATGCGGAGGAAGCCGATCCCTGTGGGGTTGTTTTTGCGATGATTTTCTTGTCTTCCTCCTGCACGTTCTCTTGTTTTTTCTTGGCTTTTTGCGACGATCGCGATACGTTCCTTTTTTTTCTTGTTTCTTGCGACGCCACGATGGCATCCACTCTCATTCTCATTCTCATTCGACACGGACACGATGTATCCTACACACACTCACTATATCTCTGTATCTCTGATGTATCCGTACCCAAACACTCGTTGTAGCTGTAGCTAGTAGTATCCAGTATTCCTGGGATCGCTTTAGGTTCCAGGTCTCCGTAAAAAATAATGCATTCAAATGACCTTATAATAATAACTTATATAGACCACTTCATCAGTCGCCTGACTCCGGCAACCACCGCATCTCCTAAACTCATTTCTCGATCGTGGATTACCAATCCGGTTAATGCCGTCTCCTCAAAACATTAAAATGTGTTTCTCGATTGTGGATTACCAATCCGGTGTCTCCCCCACCCTCGCCAAAACATTAAAATGCATTTCTCGATACCAATCCGGTAACTACTGACCCTACTATTTTAGCCTATGTGTCTACGACTATGATCTCGCGCGATACTGTACGATTTCGACCGGGTATTCGGTCACGGGTCACAGCACTCGATGAATCGAATACTTGGTAAATATGTCACGGGTCACTGGGACCATCAAACACTTGGCCGAATAAACCTCTTTGAGGACTAAAATTCCAAAATTTCTCCCCGAATCCGCAGTGGGCATGGTAGGATCATTTTCACGCTATTATCGAGCACAGTGTACATAAATCGGGTTGTCTACAACACAGTTTGGTCCCACATGTCCTCTCCACCATAACGACTCTGTGCTTTCGCATTCCTCTTCGCACGGCGAGTAGCAAGCGGGAGGTTGGCAGGGTTGACATCAAGTTCTTGTCAAGTTCAGTATCCTCTGCAGCACTGCTCTGCTCCAAATTGCCGCTTGAATTGCACGCAAAACTGGCCGGCAGCACACACAAATCTCGATGAATACTTTGAAAACGAACACTTGGAATCGGGGTCACAAGTCCTGCCCGCTGATGAATTGATGGCAAATGAATCCTTATGGTCACAGCTCACAATGGGCGAATACTTGGTCGAAATTGTACAGTAACTTTGTGCCTTCGACCCCGACTGCTCTCGGTATCCGGACTTAAGTATATCTATGTCTTTTCTATACCCTCAAATATTTTCAGATTTTTTGGTCTTGAGTCGCAGAAGATACGAACCATCCGTTGATGGAACCAGATGTGGAATCAGTTTTGGCAGGTGTTTTGGCATGTGGGAAAATGTGGCAAAAATCTTCCTTTTCATTTCCTTGTGCATGTACAACTTTAATTGTGGTATGTACACAGATCCCTGAATTTTACCGGAGGGAACAGGCTCAAAATGCCAGCGGAATCAGGAAAAAATTCCACTTCAGGGTGCGTGGACACATCAGGGGCTAAAATAGTACCCTCACCAGAGACATCGAATGGTGGACCTGCCTGCGGGCCTGGCTGGTGGAATGGCTTAGTGAGTGTGGTGTGCTGGGTGTGCATAATGGTAAGTGTTGCTGTTGGGTTAAACAATCATTTGTCTGACAGCCAGTACAGGTGTAATTTTAAGTGACACAAGTGTGCCCAGTGCAACTAGTTCAGCCTCAGACTCAGCAGTCCTGCAGGTGGGGCAGGTTGATTCCAGTACATGAATTTGTGGTATCTGCCAGGTGATGCTGACATTCATGAGCAGCTGACAACAAGGTGTTCAACTGTGGGATTTGTTGGGACACACTGTACAAGCCAGTGGTGTGAGTGTGTCTGCTCTCTGTCGGGGGTGATACTGATTTGCTGCCTAGGCCCATGTGTATGCATATCTTTTGTTACAATTGTCTTCACAAGTGGTTGAGCAACAAGAAAAATACTTGTCTGCCGTGTCAGACCCATGCAGACGAAAGGCTCATCCATGACTGCACTTTTGAGGAAGAGCTGGAGGTCACCATTGTTAGAGGATATGTTGCACAGGTGGAGCAAGGGAGGGACCGAGACAACTTACGATTGGGCAGGTGTTAATTTTCTGTCAGTGTAATGTGGGTCGGGTGACTGGATGGCTCCAGACCGTAGCACCTGCATAGCTAGATGTGAATCTGAATGTCTTATTATTCTGGGAGGGTACATGGATCAGGAACACTCAGCCCCAGGGTTCTGTGGAGCGCCGTTTGAATCGTATTATCACGATTTTTTTTTTTTTTTTTTGGACATTAGATGGAGCATTTGAGGCAGGAAGAAGGAGATGGAGGAAAGGTAAAGAGAGGTGTGGCTGTGCAGGGCTCCGAGTCTTGAAAGCAAACAACAATCATCGGTGCAAAATCTGGGTATTGGGTATCTCTCAATTTTCAAACTTTGCAAGAGGTTCAAGTACTCCGAGTTGTACTCAACATTCTGGGTGAGCAAGCTCAAGGCTCACAAGTCCTGTGTTTTCATTCTGGGGTGCCCTTCCGGTGTGGTAGGGCCGGATGGCCGGCATGTGGAAATTCATCCACATGCTGGTTTCGGCTTTACCATATTTCTAGTTACAGCATTGTTTGTACTGTAAACAGTGCCACATCATCACCTTTCTGCCACATACCACCACATCTGCAGCCAGTACAGGGCTCTCACCCAGAGGTGCCATCGGAGGACCTCACCCCTACTCTCTTAGCACCAGTGGGCTGCTTAGCCATCCAAACCCCCCACATCACATCATACGACACTACCCTGATCACTCGGCATTTATCGACATTCTCACTCTTTTTGCACTGTTTTTGTACTCTACAGCTTGGAGGCCATTCCTATATTTTATTCCAACAATTCACTTGACCACTACATGGATCACCAACCCATTCCCAGAACCTACAGGCCTGGCTTTCCACCCTTCCACACTGGTTTTGTGCTGGATGATTGCGGCTGTGATGTAAGTCAGCCTGGCTTTGCTTTCCCTGAGCTGAAGCTGAAGCTGAGTCAATTCTACTGGCAGCCACCTTCGACTCAACTTGACTCGACTGGTCGCATCTCCCATGCACGATATCATATCCATGCAACACCGTTGTGGATGAACAACACAATGCATCCAACAAACCCATGGGAATGCACTTTTGATGTGCAGTGAGATTGAGATAGCAGAATGGACGCTCGTGGAGCCTCAGTCCTTTGATTCTTGCAAAACTACTGTGTGCCATCTGGGCAATGGTCTCCGTTTTTCAGAAGTCTTGAGGTTGTCATTCTCTTCAAGACTCAAGACTCAGCTCTTGGTGCAGTGCTGCAGGTACACACTCTGCTCTGGTGCTCAACTGCTGAGAAGGAAAAATATTTCAGACTCAAACCATCCCCAGTAGGGATTCAGGGCACCAGGATCGACAATGAGGCATGGAGGAATGTCAATTATCTCCTCCATCACGGTCAAGCAAAATGTTCTCTTTGGCAATCTTTCATTCATTCAGATATCATGCACAACATCTGGGTGACTCTACACACCAACTGCCTTCCCTTCTTCAAGTTTTGGAAGCTTCTCGCATTCCCACTCCTTCATCTCTTCCTGGATCTTGATTCTTCTGGGTATGAATGCTACCTACCCACCCTCGATCTTCCACCCATCCAGGCCCTCTGGAAATCCTAGCTTGCGCAGTGTCTTCTGCTCTACTAGGCTGAATTTATTCCCTGCTTTGGCGCCCTGATGAAACAGTGACTATGGGTCTAGTGATGAAATATCCACAAACTAAACCTTGTAATGTGATTAATTAGGGCACCAAAGTGGTCTCCTTGGTGCCATAATTAATCACAAAATAACCAAGAAATGGCATCTTACATATTTTGAGTTTATGATCCAATATTAACATTTTTTTTGGCTGGGAACTCCCCATATAGCCTAGAATACCTGTTTAGATCTTTCAGGGGGGTCCCTATAATTCTGTGGCATACTGAATGGGGTGAATAACACTATAATACACGATCACTTCAAATCATGTCATGCACGTGATGTGAGTGGATTGTCTGTGTCACTTACCTTATGATGGCTCGAGGGCGGCAAGAACAGCTATACAGATGCTCAGCTATCCAGCAGGTCTGGGGGTGGTAAGCACCTAGTCTTTCTGTTCACACATAGCAGAGAGTAGCAGAAAGATATATCTATTGGGTAAGTACTTGATTGTGAATCAACTATCTGATAAATGAATATATACTAAGTCCCGTTGAAATGGTGCACTTCTTATATGACTAGGAATAGCTAATTGATAGGTATTGTGAACAAACACCCAAAACAACCAACCGCAACCAATCTACCTCCAAAGATCCAAGTGCTTCTCTTTGTGAGTTCGGGTCCAAGCCATAGTATGCAACCAGCAGGTTTGAAAAACACAAGTTTGATTTATAGGCTTCTATCAACACACTCTACAACATACTAGCAATATGCAACTGCCAACAACTACACTGCTAGGAACCTAGGGATGGTTCAGGGGTGTGTTTATATGGGGTGGATACAAGATGGCTGGACTGCTAGGTTGAGAACACCAGGGTAGAGGTTTGTAGGTTTGTGGAAATCCTCACCTTAGGCAACCTAAGGACTACTGAGGCTAACTCCAAATGACTTCAAGTCTCAAATGGCAAGACTCTCCTTGACCGCCGACCTATTCCTTAACCAAGAACAGGAACCTTTCTGCTTTTGTTGGCATTAGCTCACTACAAGCAAAGGCAAAGTAACTGACAAGTTATAGCCAAACTAGAGGTGGAGGCACCTAGTCCGTCTTCTTAGTGGGCTCGAGCCAACACACAATCCACCTAGCAAGTGATCCAACACACTACAGCAGAGCTTGCATCTTGTCGGGGTGAAGGCAAAGTCACTAGCACAAACTGCAGCTGGGTCTTGAAGAGAAAACCCTTATTTTATATGTGGAGGTCTAGGACCAACAACACGAAATCCTCAACTTAATCACTTGATGTTCCGGAGTCAACAGTCTATTGATTCCAATATAAAGACTACTACAAGTGAAGTTCAGTATCAACTGGAAGGCTGCCGTATTGTGGAGGCAGTCAACACTAGAGGGGTCAGCCAGACAGAACAAGAGGAGCCAAGAATGACAGAACAATAGTGTGGTCATTCAAGAGCAGCCATTAGGGACAGTACATGGTGGTCAAGACCAAGAAGGGAAGATGCTATCAGTAAAGTACGTAGTCACAGTCAATGTGCAGACAGATACGTAACAGGAATAGAATGTAAGATAAGATATAAATCAGAATGTAAGATAAGGACTCAACAATGGCAATGTAAAAGGTAGGATGTCAAGGAGTGGTATAGGTGATCATTGAGGAGGAATGTGGGCGAGTCAATGATAAGGAAATCTGAAGGCCAAATAAGGATCAGTCAAAAGGCAATAAGATTAAGGCCAATGATGTTCAGTCAGTGGTAGCAATGAAGATACAATGCAGTATTGCAAGGAGCAATGAGGACTGAGGCATTGGTGTGCTAAACCAAGGCTGATGGGGATCGGCAGAAGTAATACGATAAGGACGGCATGAACAGTGGTAGTGCAGTGCAATAGCACAGAACAGTGGTGATGTGATGCAGACAGCAAAGGCTGAACCAATCCATGATGGGAGAGGTTGGACGGTGCAGAGGAATGTAGTAAGGTTGAAGCAGCAACCTTACACCCTTCCCGACTTTGAAAAAAAATTGAATCCTTTCCAGTTCAGGTGTCTTCTACAGTGGAAAAAAACATCCAAGCAGAGGAGGCAGTAGCATGATGAACAGGGAGCTGTGCAGACTGCAGGCTGACAGCATAGATGGGATGAAGTCGAGGGGTGGAAGTCATATCATGGGAGGACAGAGGACAACCTGAGGATGACAATACCAAGAAAGGTAGGGTCCGGCAAGGGTGACAGTACAGTCAACTCTGTCGTAACCCATAGCCGTCACAACCCATAACTCGCTCCAACCCACACTTTTTGGGCTCCATCGACATGGTTCTCAATTAAACCCCATAACATTGTGGTACCCCATAACCCATACCTTTTTGGGGGGTCATAACCCATATTTTCGTCGAATTTTGAGCCTTAAATTGCTTAATCGGTGCTTGCAGAACTCTGGAGCGCAATCAATGTTTTCTCTTCCGGTCCTTAACATACAGAGATAAATACCAAATATTCTCAATCTTAAATGTCACTGGAAACTCTTCGAGCGGGCCTTGCTCGACTCAAAGACAGTGTCAAGAAACGACACAATGATCTGGCAGAGCGCCTTCAGGAGAAAGAAAGAATATCTGATGCCGATTCTGCTTGGCTCGACAATCAAGCAAATCACATAGACGAGGATGTGCTGATTGACACTCTCAACTACTTCAAGCGTACATAGGTATATTAATATTTTGAAGTTTTTTTTTTTTTGGCCCTCTTTGGCAGCCCATACTCTGTGAAAACCCATACCAGAGCCCTCCACCGAGGGGGTATGGGTTACGACAGAGTTGACTGTACCACAATGAAGGGGTAGAGTCCAGTAGTGACAATACCTGGGAGAGTAGAGTCCAGTAAGGGTGACAGTACCACAATGAAAGGGTAGAGTCCGGTAGTGGTGACAATACCTGGGAGAGTAAAGTCCAGTGGTGGTGCAGCATAGAACAACATACACCAGGGCAATGCAGAGGTGACATGAGGGACACATGCATGCAAAGGCAGAGAGCAGATGTAGAGGCAGTGAGATCCATACATGGCTGACAGCACAGAAGGGAGGAATCAGACAACATGTAGCAAGGAGGATGATTCTGGAAGATCAATATAACTCCAAGAGGCCAAGCCTGGAACAACAGTGTGTCAGGAAACCACAGGGAATGGTGAGGAGGCCAGCAGTGATCTGACTCCGATGAGGATGGTATCGCAATAGTAATGATGCAGGATGACCATGAGATAATGGAGAGGGAGGATGGTGAAGGAGGACAGCGGTGATCTGACTCCAAGGGAACGGTAATGGGATAGCAGAGATCCGGTGATAATCATGCAAAGGGAGGATGTCATTGGGATGCCAATCCAAGGACAGGGACTATACCAATGTTGCCATCATCAGTACACAGAGGCAGTAGAGGAAGAGGTCAATGGTTTGCTAGGCCAGCAGGGACTATGTCGATGTTGCCATCATCATATAGGGAGATGAGAAGTTGATCATGCCGGTGATGCAGAGGATCAGAAGGGAGGGATGATCATGGCATAATGGCAGATAGGAGATGACCACAAGGAGAGGCGGCAGTGGAGGAAGGGTAATAGTGTGCAACTGGAGTTTTGGTGATAAGCTGTGACCTAGAGGCAGCTTATGATGACCAAAGGTCCAGTAGTGAGGTCCAATGACAGGAGAGTCACAGAAGGCATCTATGGGAAGGAGAAGCCTGAGGTGCGGTCAATCACAGAAGGGAGATCTCAAGTCCCGAGTGATAGGAGGAGACAGTAATGTAAGGGCAGCATTATAGGTATGAGCAGTAGTGCTGGAGTAGGTTACAGTAAGAAAGGTAGCGGGAATACTGAAATGTATGTATATCAGTGTGTGTGTCTGGATGTAGTAAGGTTTTATCGGCATCCTTACATCAGCCTGCACTAGCAGCCTGAGTCCACCATCACCAGCTTCGTCCAAAGTCTGGGTTATAATGTTCTTAGACCCTAGTCTGTCCTGCGCTCCCTTTTATACTACTAGGTTCGAGATACATGTGAAAAGAAAGCGGAATAATACAATAAGCAATATTAGATGATGAGAAATACAGTCAGCCAATGAGATGACTGCGGTTTGGTTTTGGTACTGGTTTGGTATATGCCAGGTCAGCCTTGCTGACTGGCTAGTGTTCAATCATGGGTATATCACTTAATCCTCAGCCCCCTGTCTATGCTGAGTACCACTTCCAGACCAACTGGCAATGTAGCCGGTGGTCTAGATCATCTCTACTCTGTCAGAATGATAATATATCATTCCTAGATGACACAGCATTGCAACCGACATCAGATTGTCATAGCTCGTTGGTCAGGACGTCAATCAGACCTCTGGTCATTGGTACCGTCTATATGATCATCCCTAGCTCTGTTCCAATAGCCTGCTTGCTATTCCATTCATCCTAGCTGCCTAGATCGAGCACTAGCCTCGTGTTGCATCGTCTTGTGTGTTGTGGTATGTCTTAGTCAAACCCTAGCCAGTCGCTAGCCAGATTGTTCTGCCTATCGCCGTTGAAACAGTGACTATGGGGCTGGCAGTGAAATAACCACAAACCAAACCTTGTAAATGAATATGCAGTTTGATAATGCAACTACAACAACTCAAACACTATAATCCTCGTGCAAGTCTGGGGTTCCAATCCAGTATAGATTGTGGCAATTTGAACTTTAGTTCTCTTTTGGAAGTAAGACTTTATAGGTCTACAAGTCGTATAGATAAATCACTCAAAACTGTTCTAGGCACAATCACAGATAGTCAGACGAGATTTTATGTTCGACGGTTTTGTATGATGTGGGTCTAGGTGTGGAGGTAGTACTCTGATGTGAAACACAAGGAATTCTTATGAAATCCTGATTCTAATAGTATCCGTGATTGCCAATCCTTGCGAGATTACAAGCAATTGTCAAGTCCGATCCGTTTCCTTATATTCCACGCATACATTCTGTTTATCCAATATGTCCATGCACCGTTTATGAAGATCCAAATCCAACACAGACAATATTCAAGCAGGGAAAACAAACGAAACTTAGTATAGCTTCTGGGTGTCTCCGAATGAATGCCTACTCAACCGGTTAAGGGTGAAGTCTAGTAACTTCGCGTCCAACAGGTGGGTGAGATTCACTCCTGTTCCTCCCATAACCATCCACTTAAATACTTTTACAGGATTCTAAATATCAACGAGACAGATACAAATGTGCGGCAGGGTATATGACTAGTGGTATGGCAGCTAGCTGATGAACTCCTGTCAGATATCAAGCAATTAGTAAAAACAGAACAGATTTATAAGGAACATTGACGAGCTGAGCTTAACGATGAGTCAAGATCTACATTGCTTAGCCAGATCGTGATGGGATATTGTTGATATGTCAACTTTTAGCTGCTTTCCTCATCAGCCCTCTGTTACCCTCCTTGGTAACTGTTCACTTCAATTGGTCCCGCTTTGACCCGCTTAAGTGATTTGTCTGAAAACTGTGATAGCTGTCGCTTCCCAGTACCCGAGTATGGTTTCTTAGTCAATCGGTAGATCGACCAAGTCCAACCTCCTCTTGGCAGTTCTGAAGATGTCAGATGGTGTCCACCAATGATCCCTCTGGTATAGAAGGATAATCCCTCGTAATATGCCCTTAGTCAGGGATGTGCAATAGCCCCAATCTGTTTCCAGGATGGTCAGGCACTTTCTGTGATTGCTCCATTAGCGACTTCTCACGTCAACCCTTTACCAGGATTGTTGTCCAGCACCTTTCTAATGGTCCGAGACACATTATATCCCTTTTAGCTAACTACCTAGGCCAGCACTAGCCCTTTGTGAGATGACATTGTAATGTAGTGTAACACATCATAGTATGTTGCAACTGGAGCAGATTTGAATAAATGCCCGGGTGCCCCAATACCAGGTCTGTCACTGTCCTAGTCTCTTATCTAGAGATTAGATAGTACCACCAGATCCCATGCCAAACTCCCTAGCTCAAGGCACTGTCCCCTAGCTGTACCTCCATTGTAGATATCTGTCTGCTAGACCATCACTAGCTCCTTCACAAGTCATCTCTGAACTACTAGAGTCTCCTGTCATGTCTCATGAATGTTTAGGCAGCGGTTTAATCCCTGGTTGTTTGTACACTCGACTAGCAGCTAGTGTGTCACACTAGTGTAGCCTTGTGCTACAGTCAGCAGTTAGGGCTTGCTCTGACTCTCCTTTATATCACCTGACAAGTGGTCTGTGTACCAGCTAGGATGCTAGTAACAACAGAAGTGCTAGTTGCTTCTCGTTGTATAAATACTTGTCATAGGAAATCACAAAATTAGCCCTAGATGCCGTGCATTTATGTTACACCGTTTTACTGTATTATTCTAGCAGCTCATGATTAGTGGCATCCAGTCACATCCTTGGTCTGTACACCATCACATGTGGTCTATGACTGGAGATGAGAGTGGAGTGTACCGGGTGTGGATTCCCAAAGGGATGGTTGATGGGGTTGGACTGGAGACATTGTCACCCATGGTGTGAGATAGAGGGACAATGGAGACAAAGTTAGAGAAGAGTCGAGAGTCATGGTGGGAGTCCTGACAGGCTCCAGTCGAAGCACAGTTGTGGATGTCAACGGTGTTGGGGAGATTTGGGTAAGACATGGTGCCAGCCATGAAGGAGTGAGTTTGCTAATACTGTTAGATGCCAAGCTGGAAAAGGGGCCAAGTCCAGGGGAACTCTGGGGATGTCTGGAACCAGAGTGAGGAGTTACTGGGGGAGGACCAGAGGAACAATCTAGTCTACAGCAACACTACTGAGGTGCAGAATGAGTGTTCCAATCAAGACCAGCAGACAAGACAAGAGGCAAAGGAGCTTGGAGCTTGGAGGTTCACTGGAGGATAACTCAGGTGCAAGAGGCCAGAGGAAGTCAAGCAATGTTAATTAATAAACTAACATACATGTAACTAGAAGTCTTTTATAGAAATATCTTTGTTATTATGGAAGGGGTAGGAAGTAAGGTAAAGAATAAGAAAGAAGACATGTGGGAGTGAAGTTATAGGACCATATAATACAAAAGAAAGACATAGTCACAGGTTCCCGCTTAGGTGGATAAATGTCAGCACAGAGCAGATTCTGGGTTCTGAGATGACAAGGGTGACTGAAGTACAAAGAGTTCCAACAAATAAGTCTGGAGTTTAGACTAGAATTGTGTAGTACAGGAAAGTAGCTATGGTTTATATACTACAGACCCTAGGGGTTGTAACTAAGGTACAGTGTCCAATGACAACAGACAAGATAGATAAAAAGTAAATGTGGGGGTATATGCGTGTAAAGGAGTCAATTGGTAACCTGGTGGATCAGGGAACCAACCCATTGAAACCAATTGGAATTCCGAAAGGGCATTCCTAGTTCAATTGATCAGATAGTTGATCTGATCAATGATAGGGTTGATCTGATCAATGATCGGGTTGTTCGGGTTGTTCGGGTTGTTCAGGTTCTAAAAGCAAATGAAAAGATAATTCATGACAATAAATGGGAAATACTCAGTAATCCTTCATTGCATAAAACCTGTGCAAGTCCAAAGGCAGAGGAGAGCTCCAATGGACCAGAGGTCCAGAGAATGCTGGAGAGGGTGGACATAGTCCAGAGATGGACCAGTGTCAGGATCAGATATAACAAAAACCTGGAAACCTATTCATCCTGTTGTCCAGAAACAGGTTTGGATTGAGTCTACTTGACTATAAACTTGAGTCTACTAGACTGTAAACTTGTACTCAGGCTACCTAGTGGTCTACACACACAACACTGAGAAACCATAAATCTAAGCCCAGTTTGGAGACTACATTTCCACATTTCTAAAAATATGTTATACTGGCATCCTGCTCTTTATCTCTTGCTGAGATACAAAACCTCTCCCTACAACCTTTACAAGGCCCTGTACTAGGGACTGTAACTCATTGGGGTCTTAGAAACATGCATATAAGGCTGCTTGATTTGTTTATTGGTTGTTTCTACAGTGGTTGACTTTCCATAAGGCATTTTCTGTGTTTTCATATACTTTGAGGTCTAAAACTGTAGAATCACTGCAATGACACAACACCTGTCAGAACCCCATTGGGCCCAGATCTCAGTTAGAATATCTCTGACCCTCTTCCAGACATGAATTCAAGCTTAATCTGGAGGGGGTCGCTATCCCCTCTTCAGATTGTTTGTGCTCAAATAGAGCTTCTGCAATGCTTTCAAACAATGTTGCACCTCTCTGGGTGAGTGTCTCACCGCCACATCACACCTCAACTGTTCAGCAAATTGTGTGCACCACAGGGACTTTGGCTTCCTTCTTAACTGCCGTTATTCAGGCACTGAGATATCTCAGTGCCTAGGAAATGGCTTCCTCCAGTCTTTTGGCTCAAATTTACGGTGCAAATGAGTGGAGGACAACGAGTACCATCTATACCGTAAGGGTTTGAACAATGTGTGAAGGAGCTTGTAGTTATGCTTACACAAACCCATATGGCACTGAATCACACGAAAAATGAACCCATAGGCGCTACCCAGCTGCAGTCATCAGATGTCATGCAGATCTTTATTACCTCTAGAACTTATTTCAATGCTTATGGAAATACACAGTGATTAAATTATTCAGAATAACTCATATGCCGGCATGCTTGGGACCCCTCCGTTAAGCTCAAGATCAGAAAATGCCTTATGGAAAGTCAACCAGTCTTAGTACTGTTTCTACACTGATTACAAGTCAAGTAGCTGATTATTTCGGGTTTCTTATATACAGGTCTGGATCACATTAATCACTGTATTCCTCTGTTCCTTACACAGTGCTGGTGTGATGTGGGTTTTGAGCCTCACCAGGCTGGAGGTAAGCCCACTCAGACAGAGTGTCCAGCACAGCTGAGATACAGTGGCGGTGAAAAATAATGAACACCCCTGTGTGGGCTCATTCCTGGGTTGAATCACCTCAAGTAAAATCCTAGCATTAGTTTTGAGTGATTTAAAACTCATTTGGGTCAACTAAGTAGTATCCTACCTGTCTTGGCAGTTCATAATAAAATAAATGGTGATTTTTGCAGAAATTGAGTTTGTGGATTTGCATGGTATCAAGAAATGGTTATCATAGCATGAAAGTACTTGGAAAATGGACCACTTTCACACTTTATTTCATTGAAATTTATTGACATTTGGGCTTGGAATGTGGCTCTCAAATCAGCCATTTCAGCAAAAATGCTGAAAAATACTGAAAATGAGCAACTTGTGGTGAGCATTCCAAGCCTAAATCTCAATCAATTTCAATGACTAAAGTGTGAATGTGGTCCATTTTTCAAGTACTTTCATACTACAATAACCATTTCTCAATACTATGTGAATCCACAAACTCAATTTCTGCAAAAATCACAATCCATCTCATTCTGAGCTATCAAGATGGGTAAAATATTTTCTGGTTGATACAGATAAGCTTAAAATCACTCAAAACTGATCCAAGGATTTTATTTGAGATGATTCAACCCAGAGATGAGCCCAGACAGGGGTGTTCATTATTTCTTGCCACCACTGTAGATGGGAGGTGCTGACTGAGGCTCTCCCTGCTGTTGTAATCCATTGGCTAGGGGGCTTATCACCCAAGCCCAGGGCTTCATTGATATGATATCTCAAGGGTGGTGAGAGCAGTTATACAGGTGCTCAGCTATCCAGCAGGTCTGCGGTATTGACACCTAGCCTTCCTGTTTGCACATAGCAGAGAGTAGCAGAAATATATTTGATTATGGATGTACTTGATTGCAGATCAACTATCTGACAAATGAATACACACTATGTCCATATTATTCCACTAGTTCATATGCATTGGCATCTAGACATGTCCTTGGTCTGTACACCATCACAGCTGGAGGCTAGCCAATTGTTAGTGGTTTGGCTACTGATATTGTACTACCAAAAGAAGAAAAAAAACAAAAAAACACAGAAAAAAGAGCAGCTTCCACTTCTCCAGCACAGTCCCTTCAAGTGGCTCTGTCTCTTTGTTCCTTCCAAGTTGCTGGTATGTAGAAACCAGATTTAACATATCCCACAGGGTGTCTGGATGATCTACTCCAAGGAGCTGCTTCCGCTTCTCCAGCACAGTGCTGTAAAGTGGCTGTGGCTCTTTGTACCTTCCAAGTTGGTAATATGTGGCAGCCAGATTTGCCATAGCCTGTAGGGTGTCTGGATGGTCTGCTCCAAGGAGCTGCTTCCGCCACTCTAGCACAGTGCCTTCAAGTGGCTCTGCCTCTTTGTACCTTCCAAGTTGGTGGTATGTGGCAGCCAGATTTGCCATAGCCTGCAGGGTGTCTGGATGGTCTGCTCCAAGGAGCTGCTTCCACTGCTCCAACACAGTTCCTTGGAGTGGCTCTGCCTCTTTGTGCCCTCCAAGTTGACAGTATGTGGCAGCCAGATTTGCCATCGCCCACAGGGTATCTGGATGGTCTGCTCCAAGGAGCTGCTTCCGCTTCTCCAGCACAGTGCCTTCGAGTGGCTCTAACTCTTTGTACCTTCCAAGTCGGCAATATGTGGCAGCCAGATTTGCCACAGACCACAGGCTGTGTGGATGGTCTGCTCCAAGGAGCTGCTTCCACTTCTCCAGCACAGTGCCTTCAAGTGGCTCTGCCTCTTTGTACCTTCCAATTTGGCTGTATGTGGCAGCCAGATTTGCTATAGCATGCAGGGTGTCTGGATGGTCTGCTCCAAGGAGCTGCTTCCGCTTCTCCAGCAGAGTCCTTTCAAGTGGCTCTGCCTCTTTGTACCTTCCAAGTTGGCCATATGTGGAAGCCAGATTTGCCATAGCTCGCAGGGTGTCTGGATGTTCTGCTCCAAGGAGCTGCTTCCGCTTCTCCAGCACAATGCCTTCAAGTGGCTCCGCTTCTTTGTACCTTCCAAGTTGGTGGTATGTGGAAGCTAGATTTGCCATAGCCCACAGGGTGTGTGGATGGTCTGCTCCAAGGAGCTGCTTCCGCTTCTCCAGCACAGTGCCTTCAAGTGGCTCTGCCTCTTTGTACCTTCCAAGTTGGTGATATGTAGCAGCCAGATTTGCCATAGCCCACAGGGTGTCTGGATGGTCTGCTCCAAGGAGCTGCTTTCGCTTCTCCAGCACAGTTCCTCCGAGTGGCTCTGTCTCTTTGTACCTTCCAAGTTGGCTGTATGTAGCAGCCAGATCTGCCATAGCCCACAGGGTGTGTGGATGGTCTGCTCCAAGGAGCTGCTTCCTCTTCTCCAGCACAGTTCCTTCAAGTGGCTCTGCCTCTTTGTACCTTCTAAGTTGGTGGTATGTGGCAGCCAGATTTGCCATAGCCTGCAGGGTGTATGGATGGTCTGCTCCAAGGAGCTGCTTTCGCTTCTCCAGCACAGTTCCTTGGAGTGGCTCTGCTTCTTTGTAACTTCCAAGTTGGCTGTATGTGGCAGCCAGATTTGCCATAGCTCGCAGGGTGTATGGATGGTCTGCTCCAAGGAGCTGCTTCCGCTTTTCCAGCACAGTGCCTTCAAGTGGCTCTGCCTCTTTGTACCTTCCAAGTTGGTGGTATGTGGCAGCCAGATTTTTCATGGCCCGCAGAGTGTGTGGATGGTCTGCTCCAAGGAGCTGCTTCCGCTTTTCCAGCACAGTGCCTTGGAGCAGCTCTGCCTCTTTGTACCTTCCAAGTTGGCTGTATGTGGCAGCCAGATTTGCCATAGCATGCAGGGTGTCTGGATGGTCTGCTCCAAGGAGCTGCTTCCACTTCTCCAGCACCATAACACGCAAATGCTCTGCTTCTTTGAACCTGCCTAAGTCGGAATATATACGAGCATATCCAGTGTGGAATATTGACTTTATGGTTGCTACATCCAGGATGAGGGAGTCTATGTGAGACATTAGCCCAATTCTGCCCAGATAGGCATCTCCCGTGAACCGCCTGACTGACATCCCTATGATGTCTGTCATGCATTCTCGAGCTATTGGCTCATCCACCAGAGTATCCTGGCACCATGAGCGCACAAGTGGATGAATAGAAAGTGTATCCCTGATATCATCCCTATCAATAAGAGAATACCCTTGAATCTCGGCAACAATATCCATCAGGCATTGCTGGTCCCAAGTGCCCGATGCTGACAAGAAGTTCTGCAGGAATGCCCTAGCTGCCTGGAGAATTTGAGCTTCCTGCCCAGCATCATTGATTTTCCATTTAGCTGCCTGCTCAAAAATTCCCTCTGGAATGTTACTGTGATGCAGCAATGAGCAGAGTTGTAGAAACTGTGCTGCCACCTTGCTCAACTGCTGGAAGCTTATTTGCCAGGTTGTATACACAGTTAATTCATAATCATCATGAGACTGGGTAGCATGCCACTCCAGGATATTGGTACGATTTTTTCTGTAGATCGAGACATACCGAGGAAGGCAATTAAACATGGATATATAAGCACCAGCCTGGATAACTGCAAGGGGCAGACAGGAAAGCTCCTGCACAGGTCCAATCAATGAACATTCATTTCATTTCAGAAAGCCCTGTAAATGAAATACCTTAATAATCTCTGAAGCCTGCCGAGTGGTTTCAATGCTTTTCTCCTTCACAGCTCTCAGCAAGAGGAGATCAATTGCATTGGTCTCATCCATGTCCCCAACTTTGGAATATGATTGAGGTCCATGTCCAGCTAGCTGCGGGTTTCGCGAGGTGATGATAATGTTTCCATGTGTGCATCTAGGGAAAAAAGGGAAGAGATTGATGTTTGGATCGTCTGCATTGTCAAAGAGCAACATCCACTCCTCAACATGAGAGATCAGCCATAGTGACCCATCTTCCGAGGTTTTCCCCATTCCTTGAGAAATGGCTATATTCATGAAGGCTGTATCAAGAGTTTGACGAGAGCTGGCATTGATGAAGAACTGTTTTGTAAACCTGGGTACAGCAGTCAGCAGGGATAAATTGTACAACGTGTGACAAGTTTACCTAGGTGTTTGATATCTGTTCATCATGTCAAGGAATTTCAGAGCTATCTGTGTTTTTCCAGAGCCACCCAGGCCGTGGAGGACATATGTGTGTCTTTGGCCAGGGTCTGTGGAGAAGTAGTTTGCCATTTTTTCAAGAATATCTTGCCGACCCTGGAATATCTGCGAGGGAGGAGGACATCTGACAAGTGCCAGAGCAGCTTTGGATTGTTCAATTTCTGATGCTAAAGGATTGTCAGAATTGAAACTATCCATCTCTTCAGCACTCACAATTTGTTTGTCGTTGTCGATCCGGTCCTGGGCTATGAATCTGGAAGCTATGTTTGGTGAGAAACAGCATTTCGAGGGCCAAGGACGAGACAAATTACATGGTGAAGCTCTCAGCATCCACAGCATAATTGATGCTGGGACCTTCCCCGGCACCCCCGCCTCCACCTTGTTCACGACCTGCTCCACCCTTGCCGCCTACGCCACCTAAGACAAGGCACAAAGTCGATATCCTTATCAATCTCACGAGTCGCCACTCACCATGGATGTTCATATGGTTAATTGTGTGGGATTGACCAGCTCGAGGTGACATTATCCCAATGGAGTCGACCAGTAAAGAGCTGGGGGGGTGCAGTGTGGGTAACACGTTGCGGACGTGCGTCGTGGACTCACACTGTCACACTTACTGACCCTGATAGCCACTGCCACATCCTGCATTACTTTCCTAATCGAGGATAATTGCGTGACACCAAGTTTCAGCCTCTGACTGACGGCGCGGTTTCGGGTTCCTCCATCTCAGTAGCGGTGGGTTTTACTATTTAGCTGAACAAGAGCGCGGTTCGCAAAGCGACCCACCACTTCCATTGATGAGTGAATTTTGCGAGTTTCCCAGCGCTGACTCTAGCGCCTTTGCAGATAAACGCGTGGGTAAGAATAAATATGATGTTCCGGTGCCTTGGACCCTTTGACCCCAAAGCGGAGTTCGCAAAGCTTCGGACGGATACCCGTGATACATAAAGAAGGAGATACAGAGAAGAGACGTAATGTTATAAATAGGGTGAGAATTAACGTGGAGGCGGAAGTTCCGGAGAGTGATTGTGCGTCAAATGACCCACTGAGATATTGAGGGTAAACACAGCATGCTTTCAGACATGCACTCTTGAGCAGGGCGGGCGGGATACTCCGGGACGCCGCTTTCGTTGGTCCCCGCCGCGCGAAGATTTGTTAATCAGGTTCGTCAGGTCGGCGTGAAACCCACTTAGCCTGGGCGGGGCATTGACCGGGATGCGGCAAACAACGAATTTTTCGGCTATATTGGATTGTTAAACATCGGACACCTAGATCTTGAAGAAGATGAATGGGTACCGTGTTTAAAACCATCCTTGACTCGACTCGGAAATTTATTGGGCAAAGCCATCCTTGAGACCCCAGAAAGTCACAAGTTAAATGGTCAGGAGGTGGATTCGTGTTGCATAATCTGTGGGTCCAATATTGCGGAATCTGGACTTACGTCGAATACTCAACACGGAGCGTAAAGTTCACCTGGTGGTATGCTCTGTATTGTACGAAACAAGCAGGGCCTCGGAGGCCACTACAAGGCACCTGTTGGGATGATTCACGCGGGGATCCGATGCTCCGTCAGGCTAAGGACTACCGCCAGCGCCGCAAGGCCACAAACCAGGTGAGAGAGATTACTATGCGACAGCGCCGCTGTCAGGAAAGAATGGCATGCAGGTGCCACGCCGTATGCCACACGGAAAGAATTTAAAAAAAACTGGGACTCGAGACGAGCCGTACGTACGTACTTGAAGTGATTCGGGATCTGACTGAGGCAACAAGACAAGACGCGTATGCGCACACTGTCATTCAGAGAGGGAGAGGGGAACCGATATACGGACGGGAATCCGATAATGCGGGAATCCAAGAGATTGCATACACACCATAACCCGAGAAGAGCATCGACAAGTGAGACCACGGGACAATGGTCGAAGGGAACGATGAGCGAAGAATTGAGTACAACGTGATTAGCGAGGAATTGTGGTGGGACGAGCGGAGGATGCACGGATCCACAGAGATGAGAGAGAAATAAGCGGAACCGCAATTGGGTTCATCAGGAAATGCGAGGGGGTGCAAAGAATTAGAGAAGGTGGGCGGGGCCATGTAAAGATGCAACCCAACGCTGCGAAGAACCGGCACTTCGAAGTCAATATAGCAGATGGATACATGGATTAAGACAGATAGTGCAAGATGCCATACCAGACATTCCATCGTGGGCCAGCGCGTGCGGATAGCGCCGCCTGCCGCCTTCAATGCATCGAACAGTGAGTATTTAATCGATGTGCCACTACGCTGTGCTCGTCCGCGCTACGCCATGCCCGGTTCCAGCACATCCACGTTCCTGATCGAAAGGCTGAGCACAAACGGGACGGGAGAGTGGCTAGTAGCAGCGCACGAAGCGGAAGGGACAGGAGTGGCGATGGTGCGGACGCACACGATGGAGCTGGTAGCACAATATGGAGCGCGGATGCGAGGGAGCATCTGGGCTGGGCTGACTAAGAGAGTTGGTTGCGCGATGGGCCGGGGTGTGTCACTGCAACACATATGGGTGAGGGGAAAATGTGTGAGCTGGTGTGAGCTAGTGCGAGTGAACGAAGACCGCGGGGAGGCTATCGATGGGCAGGGAGGTCGCAGACACATAAGATAGGCCCGAGCGCAGATGAAAATGGCCGCAAAGAGAAAGAGATGCGCCTGACGAGGGGAACACAGGAGCTGCCACAGGAATGGGTCGATCGATAGAGTCGAGATATAGCACTAGATGGCGTGATAGGCAGGCCTGATGTACACATGACATGGATAAGGGCTGCCTCAAGCCTGAGGACATTGCTATCTCATGTCATACATTATGAGGGGTGGACGGGACGAGGCGGGACGAGGCGCGGCGAAGAGAAGAACGATCAAGAGGAGTGATTGAAGCAAGTAAGGAGGGCCGTGAACGAACCAATTGAATAGGAACCAGAATGTTAATGCAGCGAACAAAGAGGGGTACGCATGCTATGCGATGAGAGAAGCGAGACTTGATTACATTCCGCCTCAGATCTGAATTCTCGATTTGGGAATTGTTGGCGGCAGAAACGGCATGAGCTGATGATAACAAATCCTGCCGTCAGATGCCGGTGGACTTATACAAAGTACAAATCAATATTGCCCTGGGCTACAAACGATGCGTTGGAGATAGTAATGTAATACACTTTGGAATAATGCTACAAATGAGGATCAGGTTGATAGTAATGAGTAGAATATGCGGTGGGTGTGTACGTGTATGGAGGGTACATGGCATGCGGTGTCGTAAACATGTAATGCGCTGGCGCCGGTGGCACCCAACCTGGATACGTCGTGGAGGGGAGTGGGGGAATGGTCGATAGTGGAACTGTTGTGGGGAGGGGCGGAACGGTAGGTAGTGGAACGGTATCCGGCCTGTACGGAAACGGAAGTCAGTGGCGTGAATTAAATGTGTGGATTGACACATACTTTTGCCTTGGCTGTTTGGGGCCAGCCTTACTTCCACTGCTCGCCCCAGCTCCATAGGAGCGATCTCCTGCAGGCGCGCGCTTGGTTTTGACTCCGGGCATCATCGCGTTGAGGGTATGCTTGAACAACGCTTTTGTGTTAGGTTGAATGTGCTGTGACGGCGGGAGAACTGATCCATCATCAGTTTCTTGAAGCATAGCATCCAGGGCGTCTTCGAGATCCGTCAAGGAGGCGAGCAAGGTATTCTTCTGCCGAGGTCGCCGTAGTCGAGCCGCGAGACGTTCCAGTTTCTCCGCAAGGGATGTCAAGATTGGGACCTTTTGCAGAGTGGCGCTGAATGGTGCATCAAAAGGACCAGGGACGGAATCTTCGAGCGCCGACAGGCTGGGGACATTTGGCGAGACCGGAAGATCGTCTTGTGCAGCCCCGGCTTCGTCGGGTCTTTGGGCCGCCGGGTTGGCGTCGAAGTCGCGAGCAGCAACGTCTTCGACCTCTCGAGCTTCTCCGTCTCCATCGATAAAGTCCCGAGCCGCCCCGTCTTCGTGGAAAAAATTCTGGACCGCACAGATATGTTTACAGAATGTGATCAATGGATAGTCCAGGCAGGTGCACGTGTATGTGTCGAGGTCGACTTCATAGATTTTGGCGGCAGTGGATTTGGAGAGTACAGCATATTTGACTGCAGTTACTTGCTCGATGTCGCCTTTGACGTAGATCTTCGCCCGTTTGCAGATGTCTTGGCGCTTTTTCACTTCAATATCCGGGCCCTCGAACCCGAGTTCTTGTCGGCGCTGCTTGAGAGCGTAGTAGGGGAGGACACCCGTGAGCAGCTTGCTGAGCAGGAGGTCGAGGCGCCGGTTCCGCTTGCCTTGAAGGAACTTTGACTTGAGGACGTGATGCCAGCTAAAAAAAGATGATAAGAATCAAGGCGAAGGGACACAGAGTGCGACATACGCTTCAATGAGCATGTTTGTGTCGCAGCACTCGAAGATGGTACGATCCTTCCGATGCACGGCAGACCACATCCGGACGACATGAGCCGGCATCCAGTACTGTTTGAGGTATACAACGAATTTTGGAGGTGCTATCCGCTGGATCTCGGCCCAAGCAGCATTGAACTCGTCCTCGCGCGTCATCCGGACCCACTTCTTGAGGAGCTCCCACAGTTCTGGATTTTGCGAGATGTGGAAGTGCTGTTGCCACGCATGGAGGACGTGCCACCAGCACAAAAGTATTAGCGAATGATAGACATCCCAGCATGCGTTGATTTGGGCCCAATCGAAGTCGGACATGATGTAGCGGGGAATGATTGTCGGCGACCGGAGACGATTGAGCTTAAGGAAAAAGGTGATCGTCGCCTGGGTACCGCTTGATGAGAGCATCCAGGCGACCGGAATACCTTCAAATCAAGTTGTTAGTTAGCAGGCAAGGACTGATGAATAACAACGTACCATGAGCCCACTTGTCTCGGACCACCAGCGAGGTCAAGTTAAGGTTCTCGTACATCGTGACGTTGTGGGTCGCGTCAATACAAAGCAGATTGCCGCCATACTTTTGAAACATATGACGCTGCCAGTCTGTCTGAGTCATCAAGGTGAAGGCGTCCTCGGGTACACCTGAGTCTGGGGGAGACGGATCTGTTTTCGACTTGAAGCCCAGCAGATGCCCTTTAGCTCGTAAGTTTTCCACCCAGCGTATCGTTGATTGGCCGTCGTCCGGATGGAGCTGTACAGTTTCCGCTTCAATGTCCTTCTCGATCCGGCGGATATCGCGAAGCTGGATGAATTCGTTCCTTGAAGCGATAGCAGTCTTGTCTAGGTCGTGTGCAAAGATGTCGCCTGAGTCGTATACACCTCGATGAACCAATTGTAACTGTACACAGATAAGCCGAAGACAGAGTGATAGCGAAATCAGGTCTTGCAACATGTGTGGGTGCAACCTTCAGTCGCAAGAGCCCGGCGATATATTCTTTCGTCTCTTTCGGTATTTGTGTGTACGGCAAGTTGTCGTTCCCAATGGGATGGTTGTGGTTGGAGGAATAGCGGCCCAAAACAGTCGGAATCCCTGGATATTGCTTGACGACGAGAGAGCAAGCACAATTAGTCCGTTTCGAGCCCAGCTTGAATTCCCATTCCGGATGCCGCTTTGTGTAGACCTTGACGCCGCCGGTCCCATGCCTCGAGCAGACGTACCGGAGCTTGCGCTCGTATGCAGGCAGTCGGCGATAAGTGTTGACCAGGCGGAGTTCGATACAGTTCCGCTGTTCTTCTTCTCTTAGCCACTGCTGAAATTGAGTCCAGTCGTCCCATCTTGTTTGAAATTTCCCCGAGGCCAGATCATACTCCAAGGTACCCACAGCAGGACCTCTAGGTTCGTCGTCAATAGGAGTAGGCTCTTCGTGGATGCGGAATTCTAGATGGATTGGAGGAATGCTGAGTGGCGTTGGTGGAGGAGCGTAGGCCTGAGTTTGAGGATTGACCCGAAATCGTCCCAGGCGAGCCTGCATTCTGTGCTTGTCGTGGGCCTGGAGAGAGCTCAGAGGGTGGGCGAAGCAAACAGAGAACAGGCAAAGGATGAAGCAAGTCGAAACACGTCCAGTCACACAATGTCACATCCAGACAAAGCTTCGCGTTTTTTCCTTATCCTCTGTCTCCTCTGTCTTTGCTTGGTTTCTTTCCTATGCAGCTCAAAGAATCATTCATTGTGTATTTGAAGTAAGGAGAGAGGTACAGAGGACGAGGTAAAAGACAGAGTACAATATAATATGAGATATATATGTTGTGCGCATGATGGCGGTAATACCTATTTGGGTATCTGTGCGGTGTCCAGTCTAGACAAAAGGTGGATAGGGTGAGGGAACTCAAGGGATGATGATGATGCGAGAGAAGGAAGAGATAGCAGAGAAGAGGAAGAAGAGGAGAAAGTAAGTGATGGTGGGGAAGGAGTTGTAAGGTCGATGATCTCGCTGCTGTCGACACTGTCGAGCCCAAGGCGGGGATGCGTTGCACGGGGAGGGGTCACTGGCTCCAGCTTGATGCCGTGGACAGCGTCGTGCTTGACACGGGGACGCTTGGCGCGGGGTGGCGTAATTGGCTCTTGCTTGACGGTGGGTTCGGTGTCGTCTTTGATGTCGATGGGGGTGGAGCTCCGCTTGCGCTTCGATGTCGTGAGCATATTACGGGAGGTAGCAGGTGGAGCAATCCGGGAGAGATGGTGTGCTTGGTCGCTGCCGATAACCCCTACCCGGCGAATGAAAAGCTGCGTGTTGGTGGTGACGGTGAAGACGTAGGAGACGGGGATCTTGACCCAAGATGCGAGCTCCTTCGAGTAATATTCATAGAAGGGGTGAATTTCGGGGAAGCGGGGGGTGGTAAGGAGGTTTGTGAGATCGCTGAGGCGCACTCGGGGCCAGCTCTGACGCCAGGGAGGTAGGTCTTGAACTGCTTGTACTAAGGCAGAGCAGCCTTGTGCAATCCAAAAGACGAGTAGCAGGCGGTGTGTTGTTTCGAAGTGAAAGGGAGCGCTGCGAGCAGAGGATGGCGACGAGCGAGTGATTCGTACATATTCTTCCTCCTCGGATAGTGATGGCGACGGTGGTAAAGGTGTTTTGAGGGCGAGCGCGTGTCGAGCAGCCTGCTGCTCATGCTGGGTGTGCGTGGCAAGTCGGTTCGTGCTTTGCAAGACCATTTTATCTGCATACGATTTCAGGTGGTCCAGAAGGGGGGTAAGAGGCTCGGCGGGAGGTTTATCGACAGAGTGGGTCTGGCAGCCTCCGCGGTCAACGCAGTGCTGACGGCACATGTGGCGGTCGCAAGAGCGATTGACTCGCTTGGTGCACGGTTGAAGGGTGGGTGCCGTGCAGTCGACAGAGGGCTGGCGAGACGCAAGGGAGTGAGCGGGGACCTGGTCTTGGCGAGACGTAGGAACAACTGGGGCTGGGGCTGGAAACCAATACCACAGCTGTGCGTTGTCGCTGTGAGGTCGAAAGCACTGAAAGGAAGAAGTTTTGTGAATGGCGGGAAGAGGAAACACGTAGATTGACATACCGCGAGGTAGTTCGCACCCTTTTTTGTCTGCTGGACCTTCAGTCGTTGGCCGCAGCCTGGTTTAGGACACAAATGGATGGAGGCACGGATGTTGGGAAGAGGGAGCAGGTTCTCGCGGTAGTAACACGGATGGGCAGGCATGGCGGCGAGGGAAGATGGCGGGAGAGGACGAGGGTTGTTTGTATGTGCATGTGAGCACGTCAAAGGCGCAACATGCCGTCGTTGCGGCCATCGTTTTGGTGCCGCCCTGCCGCCATCAATTCCCATATCGGTTTTTCAGATCTGAGGCGGTATGTCAAAAGTGAGAAGCGAGGGTCGGCCAACCAGGAGCATAACGCCAAGCGTGGAGCGGTCATTTTATACGGAGAGGAACGAAGCTCGCTGGGACGCGCAGTACCACTCAGATACACAAATTGTTCCAGAGTCGAAAACGGGTTGCGGGCACGTCGCGGTGCAAAGGAAAAGCGCCCATCAAGCGCTGATGATGCCATCAAAACAGCCGCTCTTTCCAGTGAGCTTTACTGGTTAACTGGTGCCTTTCGGATACTATGCGTGTCTCACTGGACGTACCCTGCGAATCTCAAGGCCCATTGTGAACAATGTCCTTGTGCTGCGTGTATGAAATGGAAGAAGCTTGTCTCTCTCGCTCTTTCACACCACTCACGAAGGACTCTCTGACTTTGTCGACTACGGCTTGACTTGACTTTATATTTACGACCTTACGATGAGCAGCTGTGAGTTCTTTTCTTGCATTTCATTAGGTTATTCTAAGCGTCCAGTGTCCTCATACATCGAGCGCCAATCGCGCGCCATCCGGCGCAGCACCCTCTCCAGCCTCAGCAGCATCCTCGAGGAGGAGCCCGCGTCCAGCATGAAAGCAAAGAGGCGACACGGCGTCTCGGACCTCGCCATCCTGCGCACGTCGCCGCTCTTCACCGCCGTGCAGGGCACACCGTGCCTGGACTCTGACTACGAGTGCCCGCGTCCGTCCCCGCCCCTTCCGCGCTGTGACTTGCCCTCTTCGGACTCAAGCGAGTCGGAGGGAAACATGTCGAGCTCCGCGAGCCCGGTGTCGAGCGACGCCCACGCCCTCGCCCACGCCGCTCGCGATCGTCAAGCGCGCCGTGTCGCCTGTCCCGCCGCCGCCGCAGCCTGTCGCCTCTGCCTCGACGCTCCCAACAGCAGATGAGTGTAAAGAGCAAGACGACGCCGCGCATGCGGGCAGCTGCATCACCCTCGCCCCCGCCGCTGCCGCCGTTCTTCCTTGCTCCCCCCTCCTGCGAGTCGTTGCCCATGTCTGCCGCTCTGCCCTCGGAGCGCGCGCTGCGCCGCGAGTCTGCTATTATCCCGACATCCTCGGTGCGCCGCAGCCCCGCAGTCCGTGCCAGCATCCCCACGTGCGCGCCGCCCCCGCCGCCGATCGTCACCTCCTCCGCGTATTGCCACTCATACACGCTGGCCGTCACCCCCGCGTCGCCGGCCTTGTCGCGCTCAAGAACGCGCGCCCCGCCAAAGACGCCGCTCCCGACCGACGCGCTGAGCACACCCTGGAGCGGCGACTGGACCGCGTATGCGCCGTTTGGGACGCCGTCTCATTGTTCCTCGCAGCATTCGTACGACTCGAGTGAGCGGCTCGCGGCTCTGCTCTCCCCTACCCCCGCCTCTTCTTCCCCGCAAAGGCGCGGAGACGCAGGGCGTCCCCTCCGACGTCTCCTCCTCCTCCCAGTGGGAAGAGGAGGAGGACGAGGCGTGGGAGGCGTGTGCCGTGTCCTACGGCGATGCGTACGAGGAGGTCCCGCTGTCGCCGCTCGTCGCATGTGTGCCGTCCTCTCCTTCTTCTCCTATATCCCCTGCCGAGGAGAAATGGAGCTTCCCGCCCTCGCCCCTCCCGCTCCCCAACTCCGCGTTCGCGGCATCGACATGCTCAGCTCCGATAGCGGGGCCGGAGCGGTACACGGGCTGGCACCCCCGCCCGCGCGCGTCGCCGTTGAGGCTGGCGTTGGCGGTGGAGCCCCTTTCCCTTCTTGCATCCCATTCCCCCTGTACCCGCGCGCCTTGTTCCTCCTCTTCTCCCTCTCCCTACTCCGCCCAGGAACGAGGCCAGCAGCAATGCCAACAAGACCCCGAACGCGAACGGCGGCGCTCCGCTCGCGCTGGTCCTCCTCCACTCTCCTCCGTGCACTCCGCCCACGCACGCCGCTCCCCCGGCGGCGCATCCGCGTCGCCGAAGACGTTCGCGTTCGTGCGGGCGGCGGGGGTGAGGCGGTATATGCACATGCACTTACCTTGCGCCAAGTCGCCCTCGCCCTCCTCCTTCGCTAAGGGGTGCGGGATGAAGACGAAGCCGAAGCCGAAGCCGATGGGGAGCGCTACTGTTTTGAGCACTCCTAAGAGGAAGGGCAAGGGCAAAGGAGGGAAGAGGCTGACGGTGGAAGATGTGTGTCTTGTTATCGCTCCTGCGCCGGCGCCGGGCCCGCCCGCTACGCCTACATGTGGCGCCAGCACCCCGCGCCAGCGGTGGTCGTATTCCTCGCGCGCCTCCGCCTCCTCTGCCCGCGTCTCGCCCTCGCCCAGTGGAAGTGGAAGCGAGAGCGACTCGGGGCACAGCGACTCCGTCTGCGGGAGCGATGCAGCGGGGGGAGCGAGGGGATGCGGAGGAAGTCGATCCCAGTGCTTGGCTCTGGTGCAGAGACCGACTCTTTCATTCTTGGAAAGTGCTCTGGTACTCCGTCCCATTTCGCCATCCCTTCGGACTCACGAGTATGTACACCCTCCTCTTCTTTTGCATGTGCTCCTATGTCGAAAACGGCTGACCCTTTCTGTAGAGCCTTATCGCTATTGTGCTCTTCCTAGAGCGCGTACAAGCTCGAGGCGTCGTACATGAGGCTTCACTTCCACAGCGCCGCTGATGGAGCTGGGAGAGCGACACGACCGGCGAGCTGCCGGGGTTATCGTGTGGTGACTTCTTCGCGCCGATGCGATCCTTGCGGGATGTCAGTCTCTCTGCGTCGCGCTGGAGAGCAAGAGCAAGTGAGGTATGTGCCTCGAGGTGGGACGGGTGCTCGCTATGCTCCTCCCTCCTTAGATGCGCTTCTCACACGAAATGCGCAACATTAGGAAATGGAGCGAGTGGATCGAGAAGACCGGGAAAGAAAGGGGGGTAGCACTCCGGCGGATGTTGCAGGGGGTTGCGTGGATTAAAATTTGAGACAGCGGGGGTTGTACCTTTATGTAACCAGTAATCCCATCTCATACTTTTCAGCACCAAGCCACAACGCGAGAGGGTCTTGATTCCCAAAACGGCAATTGGCGATTCGGCAAGTTCCGTACCTGGTTTCACCGGATCCTTATCAAAAGACATTCGTTGGCAGTAGGACGTGAGTCCCTACGAACCCTACTCACCACCATCTCAATCTCTGCTCTCAGGATGCCATCCACAGCCATTTGCCCCCACTGCCTGGCTTCACTTGATCCCCAACTCGACTCCAAACCATCTCCAATTCCGAGCGATCTCCTGGAAACCAACCGACCGCCGACGGACCCCGAGATACTCGATATCCACGGTGCCATCGATGAAAAGCGAGCCCAGAAAACACGCTTGGAGGCTCGAATTGCGGCTGTCCAATCGCTATTGGAAAAGCTCAGGGTGGACTGCGACAATCTGGACGATGATATCCAAGCACACGAGGGGACGTTATCTCCTCTTCGACGGATCCCCATCGAATTGCTTTCCCTCATCTTCGTTTTTGCGTCTCGCTTCAAATATCTGGAACCCACTCCGTGGACTGCAAGCCAGGTGTGTCACCTCTGGCGAACAGTTGCACTGTCCCAGTCCTCGTTTTGGGCAACCATAAACCTCGACTTTGGAAGAATGAGCGAAATGGATCGCAAAACCAGCACACCCTTCAGACTCAAAGCTCAGCTAAAATGATCAGGAACTTTACCTCTTCGCATCGACTTTGCATGTCGCTATAAATTCGCCAGCACGAAGAAGGAATTAGTCTTGTTGGACATCCTCGCCCAGCATTCCGCCCGATGGGAAACGGTTCGACTTTTCGGTCCACTGTACATGTTCATTGGTTTAGCTTGTATTCGCGGCAATTTGCCACTTTTATGCAAGCTGCAGGTCTTGTGTCACCCGCCTGACCCAGACGACGAACACCCGGTCGATGTTTTCAAGTTTGCTCCTAACCTCCGAGATGTGACTGTAAATATGGAGGACTTTCACGAGGACCCGGTCCGCGTCTTACTTCCCTTTCCCGGGCTACAGCAATATGTAGCCCGGGATACGTTGGATTCCCATCTTCGCACCCTTGCGTCGGCTTCCAACCTCGTGGAGTGTGCACTGGATGTAGACGATTCTTCAGATATATCTGTGCCGCCAACCAAGTTGGTCGCGTTACCGCATCTCCTTCGCCTCTTCTTGCTGGATTCGAAACTGTTTGGATACGCCTCGGCTTGAGGAACTGTACTGCTCCAGCCAATCGAACCATCTATCATCCCTCTTTAAACGACGACCACCACAACGCCTCCGAAAACTCGTGTTATTCTTCCCGGCATCTGTCCCCGATATACCCGGTATCCTTCACTCGGCTCCAACAATTACAGACCTCGGTGTCTGCATCCCCGCCGAGTCCTTCGATGACCTGAACACCTCGCTCATACTACGGAACGAGCCCACCGATGTCGGTCTCGCCTTGAGATCGATTGTCCTCGCCTGCAACGAGCGGCTGGGGCAGATCTTGTTCCGGCGATATAACCAGCATATACTCATCGACATGCTCACATCGCGGTGGTGCGCTGGAGCTGGAGAGTTGCGTTCAATCAATGTGCCCGACAGCGAGTTTGACATGCGGGACGAGCGGTTGGATGAGTTGGAGGGCGAGGGGTTGGTGTTCACGTCTTCCTTCGACGATGCGCACATTGGGATGGTGCCGGAGCACCTTCAGTTCAAAAGCTCTTACTGGTGATCAAAGTTCCAGTCAAATTCCTCATTATCGTGGGGGTACCGTGTATCATTTACAATTGTAAACACCCGGAACTGACGCTCAATGGTAGATTCTTATTTGTAGCGTTCAAATTTGTCATTGCCAGACCAAGGCCAAAAGTACGCTCGAGAGCAATTATGGTTCTAACAGGCAGTTGAAGGCCGTCAAGTTAAGTCAGATGGCACATTGCATTCCCATTCGATCTTGTCCTCCCCTCTGTCACGTCTCTCTTGTAGAGCTTCATCGATCCGGTTGCGTACCATGGACTCCACAGTGGTACGATCCAGGCCCGGCGGCAAGCTCGTCGCGCTTCGCGCCAGCGCATCATTAAGCACAGATGAGTTCGTGCGGAGCGCTGTCATGTGTTGCACCTTCCGCGTCCCAGACGCCACAAGCACGACAACGATGTCCATCCGGCCCCCGCTGCGTCCCATACGCACGACCTGGTCCTCCCACTGCACCACCGAGGAGCGCGCTGCGTCCCGTGGGAACTCTGCGCACGCGCGCGCTGCCATGATCGCACCACCGCGGGTGTAGTCGCAGAGAACGTAGAACGGGTCCCCGGGGTATGCATACATGAAATGAACTTTTTGCATGCACCAGGTGACGATGCGCGCCTCATGAAGGTGGCGAATGAGTGCGCGCAGAAAGGAGCCTTCGCGGGCGCTCAGGAGGGGGTGCTCCGCTGCAGATACATATTGTCAGGATTAAGTTGTCTGCGGCACGTGTACACCCACCAAAACGTAAGGGCCTGAGACGCGGGCAGATAGCTCTGCCCGTCGACATGCCAGTCAATTGATGGGCACCTCACCGAGCAATAGTTCGTCTGATGGCAGGACGAGCAGCGTTTGATTTCATTCCGCCTGCAGAGGCGTCCACACTGTGAATGCGTGAGATCAAATGTAGTGGCGAACACTTGGATGGACAGGTACCTCCATATTATCGCAGGCTCTGATTGACTGGTACGCCCCGCTATCATAGGCTTGTAAGGTGGAAACCGTGCCCGTTGCCAACATGTTAAAACTTTCCCATAGCGCAGACAATGCTCCGTCCTGAAAGTCAAGGACCGGGAGCAGGCGTTCCTCATCTGTCCGACACCGGGAAAGCGCCCGAACGACGCGGTAGGACACCATAGATCGTGGCAGGATCGTCTCCAACAGAGGCCGAAGGCAGTAGTTCCAGTGTGTGCCCGGGCGCTGCGCGCACCTTGAAATCAGCGTGACTAATAATCTGCTGGATTCCAGTGCTTCGGTCACTGCAGGGTAACTTGGGAATGCGTCAAATCCACGCTGTAGCAGGGTGAAGCACATGGCAACGACCGCTACCGTGTCTTCAGCGTCCGACGTGGCATAATGGCATGCGACGTTCATCAAAGCCTTGACGATGCCATGGTCAAGAAGGGCCTTATGCAGAGGGCCGCTGTGATAGTTATGTTCCACGAGCATGCGCAGCATCCCCGAGAGTTGAAAAAATAGGAATAAAGGTGTCTCGTCCGGCATGGCATGAGCAATATGTCAGATGATGAGTTTGGCAAAGTCATTCACTGTGCCCACACCCTCCCGATATACCCGGAAGTTAGAAGGCCGCCCAGACTCGGTGTCGTTGCCCAGGAAGTGGACAATGTCCGAATGGGCCATTGTGTTCCTCCCAGGAATAGGGGGGAGAGTAATCGTCCAGGCCCGTCCAGCCAGCACCCGCATACACGAAGGAAGGCTTGCAAACGGCACGACTGTTGAGTTTGTCAGAACTTCGACGATGCTGCGCATGTATAAACTGTAGGCATCGACTTGTGATAGCGGAATAAATGCCCGGATCGTCTCGTTGTAGACGTCGAGGAAGTGAACCCAGCTCCATATTCGCGGCCAAAGCTCCGAGAGAAGTCCATCCGGCCAGCGAAACCCGGCCATCCAAAGCTGGGTCGTTCCCTGGAGGGATAAAAGTGCTCGATTGATCGATGATACATGCATCGTCCAGGAGTCCAGTCCTGCAGCCGTTGGGATCCCAACAGGATCTAGATTTGCGTAGTAGACGGGGAGAAATAGGGCTGGGTCCGAATGCGGCTTTCTCTTCAGCAAGTCCATGAGTTTTTGGAAGTCTGTTAAAGAGCCGTTCAGTGTAGGTGTTGCAAATCTCTGCAAACAAAATCAGGTGGGTGTAGCTACTAGATTGCATCAGGAGGAACTTGCCCTGTACGAGATCAGAAGCGTCGATACGATTTCAGGACGCAGATCAGGATGCATAATGAGTGGAAGCTGAGGAAACTGGGGCGTTACCGTCACGGCTAAGTCATACTCTCTACTGCCAGGGAACCCCGCGCGCCATTCGGCCCATTCCAAGCAAATTCCAAGAGTGATTGCAAATCTCGGTTGCGAGACCGGTTAAAACCGGAGATGCCGAACGGCAGAACCCTGGGCTGTTTCCGGCGGTATATACTTATAACCCTTGAAGTGACCGATTTTTCGCCCTGTGCGCCTTTGTTCCCTCTTGTCCACGCGAAATCCTGGGTGTTTAGTCTTTTTGTCTTCGTTGACGGTCTCTACACTCTTGCTGAAGTGTGACTGTATATGGCTCGGACCCACACTCAATGAACTTGTTACCTCCACCGAAAAAAATTGACACGACAAGCAGCTAGAACCGGATCTACAGAAACTGACGCCTCGGACCGCAATGCAAGAATTATCCTTTCCAAGGATTTCTACACCCTTCTAGTAATACACCCCTTCTTGTGACGTACCTTTCCTGCATCAGGCCTTCAGGCACCCAACGCACGGCACGGAGCCGCGAGGTAGCCTTCCAGTTTCATCCCGTCGAATCGCCGTCAACCCTTCGTCGAACTTGTCTTCTATCGATGTACTTCAATGCGTGCTTTCTGCCAGGTCACCTTCTCTCCTAGGACGGGCGTCTTTGGCTTCCATATCGCGTACCTAGTCTTTTGCTTCCAGTCGATCTGGCAACACACCACTCGGATGCTACTGGCTGGCGTCTGGCATGTCGCAGTTCCGTCTTTCGTTGTCTTCTTTCTCTCGGAGCTTCTTTGACACGTCCTATTTATCGATCATCCATTTTTTTCAAAAGAAAACTACTTCCGGTATCTTCCTACAAAATCACTCTAACATCTAGGAATACCTCGGATTTCCATCTCCTAGTATGCCCGGGGTTCGACTCCTCGCGCCTGAATGGTTCCTTTCGATTCTTTCCACGTTCGCTGCCATCTAACTCTGTTGCATGTATCCTTCAATCGGAGTTGTGTACGGTACACCCTCGCCTTTTGTTCCCCAAGAGACGTCAAGAAATGCAGCGAGCGCTCGGGGTTCGATCCCCCGCGTCTAAATAGCTTGTACCCCATAATTTTTTCTTCTGCCTCTTTTCACGTTTGCTCCTTGCTGACACGGCTTTGCAGATGTAGACTTCAATCGGACGTTGTGTATGGTGCCCAATCGCTCTTCATACGCCTGGAAGTAGAAAGATGCAGCGAGCATTCGGGGTTCGATTCCCCGTCCGACTAGCATTTGCACGTTGACGATTCCTCCCTTTTTTTTTCCGTTGCCCGAATCCACTGCTGACACTCCGTAACAGATAGTGCACTCCGATAGGACGTAGTGTACAGCACCGCACACCCTCGCCTCCCATACCGAGAAATGCAACGAGCATTCGGGGTTCGGCTCCCCATGTCCGACTGTGCCATGTATCGGTAACTCTAAGCTATTTTCCTGTTCCTTTACTTTTTTACTGTTTCTCGGATAGACTGCTGACGCTGTGTACAACACATGTGTACTCCAATCGAACGTGGTGTACGGCACACCCTCGCTTCGCATAGCTTTGCGTTTTCTTTGTTATGAATGTTGCATCCGATTGAATCGTGATAATGCATCGAGAGGTATTTAATGTCTTTGCAGTGAATAATGTAATTATCTTGAACACGGTTGTCTGCATAAAACAACGGAACACGTATTCAAGCCATACGTACAGCTCGCGCGAATTCAGGTTCATCGTAGGGGGCGATCCTGTCAGGGACAATAAACAAGAACGGCGGCAGCCCAGGTCGAACCAGGGAACAGCGCACGGACTCCGTTCCAGAGAACCTCTCGGCCCCTGGATTGATTCCTTCTTTGCCGAGGGCGAGAGATTCTACAAGTAGCCAAGATTGCGACTCGGATGATGTCGAAAACACAACAGTGACTTTGTACCCGGCCGGAGCGTTGAGCGGGGCTCGAATGGAAGTGTCGTAAAAGTCGAAGAACCAGAGACGGGATCCGCCCGTAAAGAAACGGATGCCACGAGGCTGAGGGCCATTGGGCATCTCGACCAATCAAACTGGATCGGTCGTTGGGACTTCCTCGGGCTTCGCCTGGGGTCTAGTTAAGAGCCGCATGAGCTGATATATAACAAACCACATACCCCCCCGAATAGAATGCCATCTCAGCCGCCCGCTCCATCATGATAAGCCTCCTGCTCTCGGTGGCACGGGGAGTACCGGCGGCCGCAAACAACGTGTCGAGTAGCGCGTCTGTCATCATCGGCATGTCACTGCCAGGTTCACGCAAAGCAGCGTTCAGCATCGTGGGCTGCGCTCGAGTGCCTAGAACCTGTACAGAGAATAAGGTGAGAAGCTGCCACCGAGACGAAAGACGGTGTCTACCTGAGCAGGTGTGGGGTCAGGGCAAGGCATAGTATTTGCAGTTTTTCAAGTGCGACGGTGGGAGATGAAGACAATGGGATAACGGTCCATGTTGAACTCGGCTGCCATCAAGTAATGAGACATCCAATTTGAATAGTGCCAGTGGCCCAAAAGAAAGGCGCCGCCATCACGTGGAGTTAGTTCTGTTCTCTTCCTCTCCCGCCACCACCCCCTACAGAACTCCACCTCTGTGTTCTCACATACCTCGATATTCTCAAGAAGGAAGTATTGATAGACGTCACCTCGAACCGACAACTGTATTTTTTCCCTTTCAGTAAGTTTTTCGTCGCTGGACGGTTCGGTCGACAGTGGCATTCAACTCACCGTAATATTTCCAAAGATATCTCGCCTCTCCATGTCCAGTCCCACATCTACCAGCAGGATGACCCGCGCACAGACCCGTGGCCGTCTCTCCGCAAAGACAGGGAAGAAGCCGGCCACCTCGGCGTCCATCATGCCTTTGGAGTCACTCCGGAGCCAGCAGGAGAACATCGAGCTCAACGCAATTGCGCACCGCACCCGCAGGTCTGTGAGAGCGCAGCAAATCCGCAATAGTCTCAACGGCGCTGAGAAAGTCAGGAGTGCCACCCACGGCGGGGCCCAAGCGGCGCCTGGAGACGCTGTGACCGACGCCAACGACTTGAACGATACCGATGGCGATGAGCGCGCGGATGTGACCGCGCGCACGGCGTCCACCCCCGAAGCCCAGGGGCAGAGCGAGAGCGTCGGTGGGGACTCGGATAAAGCGTCCGAAGAGATGCCTGAGAACTACGACATCGCGGCCTTGGATAACGGGAATGAAGGTTCATTCGCGAGACATGTTAGGCGCCGTCGGGAGTCCAGGCTCCGTGTCATCCATCGGTCTTCGAACGGCGTTCATTCCGTGCGCCAACTTCGCCGCCAAGGAGAACACGACAACGAAGATTCCGAGTCGGATTCGGAAAACGGTAGCTGGGACTGGTACTATGAGCAAAGGGCTGCTCACAAGAAGAATTCGAAAGGAGACGAGTCGGATGATGATTCCGGCAGTGGGGAATCCATCTATATCTCACTGGCATGCTGAAGCCGACGAAGAGACTGTTCGAGAGCCTCAGGCTTTGAATGTTGTGAATCTGTAATTTTATCAGTATCGTTGTCCATATCAACTTGTACACTAGTTACATATAGTTACTCTTTTTAACTTGATTATTGCTGAAATTTGCGGACGGACTGAGGGAGCAAGAGCAAAGTTCCACGAGAGAACTTATGCGAATCCACCTGTACGGTGGGCCGTAAACGGAGCCTTCCACATTCCCCCAGATTTTTTCAAACCGGAGAAATGGAGGAGGCTAGGAGGCGAAACGTGCGTCAATAATCGATATTGTCGTTTCACCAAAGCGACCAAAAAGCGACCGCGAGTCTGGGAAGTCGGCGCCCGGGAGAGAAAGCTAGATAACGGGAAGGAGGTAACTTGGCTATCAAGGGCCAAGGCCGAATGCTCGGAATTCTGGGAATCCGGTAGAAACAGCTGTCTGAGAGACTCAAAGGAAGACTCAGTAAGCGCCCATCGAGCGCCAGTGATGCCATCAACCCAGCCGCTGTCAGCTCGAAAAAATCGAAAAAATCGAATGAATAGATCAGTTATGGCTACAAGTGGTAGTACGTTCTAGTTTATAGAAGATGTCTAGTGTGCGTATTGCACGTGAACAAGAATGAATGTAGGCGAGCCAGATACGATATGAAGCGAAAAGAGAATGGGATTGATGCAAAGAGTGTGTCAATATCAAGACGATGGAAAGTAAAGTGAAAGCAAATCGGATCAAGAATCTCAAAGGGTGAATGAAAGCGGGATGTGGCTGCATTCCACGGCCTCTCTAACGCACTGACACAGAACCGCGCGCAGAGTGTCCAGACACCGAGCTCTGCGCCGAGGGGTGCCATGCTGCAGATGAGGGCGAGGAAGCCATCGACCGCTGCGCAGTCGCAGCAGCGTACGACCGCCCAGCCGACACCGACCCCGAGCTCGATCGAGAGCTGGCCGCGTAATCGCTCTGTGCAGGCGCGCGGAGTCTCCGAGGCGGCGGGCGCAGGACGGTGACGTTCCCCATCGGGCGCGGTGCAGGACAGGTAACGGACTTGGGCTTGGATTTCGCGGTGGGGTGCGTGCGGGGGAGGTAGCGCCCGAAGGAGAAGGTGTTCGGGGCGCGTGCGTGGGACGCGAAAAGTTAGGCACTAGGCCTGTGCGGGGCCGGGAGGTGGAGGGGGAGCGTGCCCTCGAAGCCGTTGCCGGAGCTACGTAGGACGAAGGGAAACACACGGAGGAGGGAGCGGCTTGGCCGGTGGTGGAGGATGTAGAGTAGGAGGAGTAGGAGGAGGATGTGGACGTGGAGCTGGAACGTGGCCGTGCATGTGCATCTGAGGTCGCCATGCGCGCGCGCGGATACGATGCAGAGTTCGTGTGGACGTGCGAGTTGCGGAAGTGGGATGAGGGAGCAGACGTAGACGCTGTCGAAGGCCTGAAAGAGCACGGCGCTGCATCAACCAGGGGCGGCGGCGGGCCCCTAGGACGCATGGGCACGTTCTGTGCGGTGGAGGTGGATGTCGATGTAGAAGGCAAGATGGGAATTACACCGGACTTGCGTGCCGATTCCGATTGCGCGAGCGTAATGAATCCGCGCGCCTGGACGGCATAGAACTCATCATCAGCAGCGGCTTGCTCTTCCGATTCGACTGTGCGTTGAGGCGACGGCGATGGCGTTGATGGGGAAGAGGGTGGAGAGGGAGAGCGCGTTGGTAAGGACGAAGAGCGTGGGGGTGAAGATAAAATTGCGGATCGAGGTAGGGAAGACCCAGAAGACACAAAACGACCCGGCGAGGGCAGAGGACGCATCGATGTGTTGCGCTTCTTGATGCTCAGCGGCCTGATCGTAGAAGAAGTCGGCGTCGCAGGCGGGCCGCCCGAAGTGGGGCTCGAGCACTCCGAATGTAAATGCCAGCTGCCCGATGTAGATGTGGAATCGACGCTCGAGTGCGGCGAATGCGAGTAGCGCGAGAAAAACGCGCTCACCTCTAAGGCCGGAGAACTCAAACGCCTCGTCTTCGCCGTCCCCAGACTCCGAGTCGCTTGCACAGTGCGTGAATTGCCAGTCCGGGTCGGCGCTACCCAGAATGCCGAGAGAGGACAGCGCGAGTGGGGGGATATGCAGGTCAGAGACGCCTGACGGCGTTTCGCCTTTACGCTGACAGTGCCTTCAGAGAGATGCGCGGGGTCAGCGGGGATCATGAGAAGGAGCGACAGGGATGGGAATGAGAAAGAAGGGGGTAGGGTAGTAGGGGAGGCGAATGGGGAAGGACGGAAAGAAGAGAGAAGAATAACGCACCTGCCGAATCCTATACGCACCCTCTAGCGCCTCACCCACTACCGTCGCCACAGAGTCGCCTCGGCCGGATCGACGAAGAAACGAGGAGGGCGTGTCGCAGTGCGTGTCTGTGAAGAATGCGATCAGTGTCGGCGTTGAGACAGGATGAAAAGAGAGGGGAAAGCGAGGGAAGTGGAGAGGAAAGAAGGGGACGAGAGGAAGTGGGGGAGAAGAGCGTGAGGAAGAAGGGAAGGAGAGAAGGGAGAGGGAAGCGGGGAAGCAGACAACGAAAGACGCACGCACCAACAAGCCCAGACAGTCGTACTTGCCACCTTCGCCCGCCCATTCCTCCGCCGTTTCTCCACCCTCTATGCCGCCGTCGCATCCGGCAGCCCGCCCGATACCGCTGCCTGAAGCCTTCCTGGCCAGGGCTCCCTTCCCCAACTGCTCCCAGCTCGGGTTACCATCCATGGAGAGACATTGAAGAGCGAAAGAACTGCAGTTCGAGGACCTCGTGAAAGACTGGTAAGATGGAGACGGGCTGCGGGCGTGTACCCTCGCCATCTCGCCGAGAAGAACCACGAGAAAATCGCGTAGAACGCAGGATCTGCAAAGAAGATGCGTGTCAGCGGTGCGAAAAGAGCGAGCAAAGGGAAGGAGGAACGAGAAGGAGGGGAAGAGCGGAGGGTGGTGGTGGGAGAGGAGGGAGTGGGGAACGAAAAGAAGGCATACTCAAGCGTTAAGGAGCGTATTCCATCGCGTCGCTGGACTGCGGGACGCTCCGGGCAGTCTACGATCGATGCTGCGGCGTCCAGTCGCGCCTCAGGACCGGGGTGATATGATTAGGTGAAGACGGGCATCGGGAGTCGAGGAGTCTAGGCCGGAATACAGCTGTATCCAGAACGTCCACCGTGCGTCAAGTGGGGTGACGACGGCGATCGAGGGACGAGGGTTATACGTGGAGCGGCCGACATATGTAAAGTATGGAGGAGTGGAGGCATGCCGGAAGTCGAGGCGGGAGCCGAGCGTCGAGGCCGCGCGTTTAGTCGACAGCCAAGAGCCAGCGTAGTCGAGAGGGGTAGAGGGCCCAGCTGACGTGTAGTCGACTCGGAGTCGAAATACCTAGATAGAACCGCAGCGAAATGAACAAAAAGTAATAAGAAGGGAAGAGAACGTCAGCAAGCACAGCAAGAAGTCGGGAGCGAAAGCGCCTCTCACCCCGCTTCAGCCTTAGCATCTTTCAAGGGGGCGTACGCCGCACCGTGGAGGCCGTCTCTGTTTCTAGAATACTGCGATCTTCGTGCGTCCTCACTCCAAGACGTTCGCACGCGTAGTTCATGCATGTCGGGAGAGGCGGGCAGAGGTGAGGAGATGCGGCCTACAAAAGAGAGAAAATCAATGAATAAGGAAAGGAAAGGAAAAGAAGGAAGGAACTCACCGGCGTCTCCTGCAATACCAATAGGGGAAGTCAGAGTCGTCGATTCAGTGTCGAGTCTGAGGCGGTTCTGAAATCGATTCTGAACCGATTCTGATATCAGAATCGACCGAGAATCGAAACAGAATCGTTGTTCCTCCTCCGGAGGAACAACATCAGAATCGACTCCAGAATCGATGATTTCGATTCTCGGTCCCAACAAAGACCGACTGCGGCTCGATGCCGGACTCCGAAGTGGGCCAGAATCGAAATCAGAATCGACAACAGAATCGACTCGGAATTCCGTACTCTGACTTCTCCTAATGGCCCGGTGAGACATGTCCCACACGGGAGCGGTCAGGCGACCGCCAGAGAGCAAAGAATGGGCTGGACCTGACCCAACACAATGGCGAATAGGCCGTTGGGGAGGTGCTCGTCGGACAGGGATTTGCCGCGTAAGGCCAAATTTACATACAGTGTGGGCGGGAAACTTCGCCACCGCTGTCAGTGTCAATCCAAGTTTGACACTCACGTAAGTCCTGCACGATAAGAACTTGAATGCGGCAACCTCGCAACAACTTCGGTCCACAATCTGGGCGCCGTGGCTACTTTTCTCCAGCTCCCTGACACTGGCCTGAAAATTCCAACTGGTCTGCTTTTCGAGCGCGCCTACAGCACTTCATTCGAGAGTCCGTTATGGAAGCGCCTGTCAGCTGGCGATCATCGCCGAAGCACCGTTCAATCAACGTCACGTAAATTCTGACGCGAACAATGAGGCCCTGGATCTGCCGTCCGGCCTTCTGTCTAATTTAAAGTGCAACGTGCCTATGCATGCTTCTCTCTTCTTAACCTCGTCCTTGCTCCAATACATTCTTCATCCTACCACCCCAAGTCTACTGCAGCAATAGATTCCTTTGGTCAGTTCTGCCGCCCATGTGACCTTCAGCACCAGTTGATACTTATAGTGCAGTCCTTAATAGATAAGATCCCCAGTTATACAGGATGGCAACACCTCACCTTACCATCCAAGGTGCGAGATGAATCTTTCAGGATACCAACATCAATGTTTACATTACCCAGGAGGCAGAGGAGGTGATGGTGGACAGGGTGGTCAACAGGGTGGTGGTGGCGGTATTGGTTATGGTCCCAATATAAATATTGGACCTGGAACCATGCATGTCCACTACCATGGAGAAGCAGACAACCGAGACATCATCCTCAACTGGCTTTCACCCATCAATTTCTTTCTACGACATGCAGATATTTCACAGCTGCGACAGCAAGGAACAGGTGAATGGTTGCTTGCAGATCCTGTCTTCAAAAAATGGGAATCTGGTTCTGGAAGGACACTTTGGTGCTGCGGAATTCGTATGTAATTCATTTCCTTCATATGTAACCTGGACTAATCAAGCTGAAATCTATAGCTGGTGCTGGGAAAACAGTTCTTGCGTATGGCCATTTTCCACATTGAACAGCTGGTATTCACTGTGATATTCCTAGGTCAATGGTTGTAAATCATCTCAGTGCTGCATGCAAACATATCAAGGGTATTGGTGTGGCTTGCATGTATCTGAACCACAAGGAAGCCAATGACCAAACACCTGCCAAACTTCTGGCAGCTCTCTGGAGACAGCTTGTATTCAACAGGGACATTGGCTCTGATGCAAAGGAGTTATATCAACAACACCATGAAAAGGGCACTCTACCATCTTTGCAGGAAGTTGCTGGCATCCTCAGCTCTAGCCTCAAGGAGTTTTCTCAGGTCTTTATTGTCATCGATGCTATGGATGAATATCCTGAGTTCCAACGGGAAATACTACTTCAAAATCTAGCAGCAATTGGTAGCAGCAAGAACATAATGATCACTTCACGGCCAAATGTTTCTCCAGAGTCCTTCTCATTTCCCAATCTCGACACACTGGATATTCAGGCAGCACCAGAAGACATTCGGAAATACATTGATGCACAGATCAGGTTGTCTTCACGCCTGTCCAAGCACATTCAGAAGAAACCTATCTTACAAAACAAAATCCATACAAAGATCACCAATACTGTGGATGGAATGTAAGTTTGCAATGATTCATTATTACCTGGAAGTGGCTGACACACATGATCAGGTTCCTACTTGCCAGGCTCCACATTGAATCCCTTCGTGAAAAGCCCTCTGTGAAGGCAGTTCAGGAGGCTCTTGAACATCTACCAAAGGGCTTGAATGCCACTTATGACAGTGCAATGAGACGAATTGAAGACCAGGGAGACATAAACAAGGAGATTGCTTACTCAACTCTTACATGGGTTGTGAATGCAAAGAGGCCATTAACAGTCTTGGAAATACAAACAGCACTGGCTATTGAGCCAGATTCCCAAGAGCTTGATGAAGACAATGTTATGGATATTGAGATTATTCTCGCTGTCTGTGCTGGGCTTGTCATTATAGACAAGGAGTCTTCTGTGGTGAGACTTGTCCATTACACCACACAGGAATATTTGGACAGCATTCAGGCTCGGCAATTCCCAGGTGCACAAACAGAGATAACTCGCACTTTGCTCACATTCCTTGCCTTTGATCGATTTCCAGATTCATCATGGGAGAGTCCGAGTACCACTCTACCCCCCCTTGTTGAATATTCTCAATATTGTCTTGTGCATGCTGCTGGACAGCCTGAAGTTCAACTCAGGAACATTCTTCGAGAGTTCTTTGGTCAGGCTTTTGAATGGAAGCAAACAATGAGATTTAGACACTCCTGGGCTCCTAACTGGGACTCCCCACCCTGGAATTATCCAGATTGGCCATCACAACCTTCTGCATTGTGGGTTGCAGCAGCAGCAAACCTTTTAGGAACTGTGAAGTCTCTACTAGAAGAGGCACCATTGCCACAGCATTTAGAAAATGCAGAGATCATTGTTGCATCATACTATGGCCACTCAGAGATTGTCCATATCCTGCTTGAGAACGGTGCTGATGTCAATGCAGCAGGGCAAGAAATTGGGAGCTCCTTGGAGGCTGCTGCCATAGGAGGCCACCTAGTGATTGTTTGCATGCTCATTGAAAAGGGTGCTGATGTCAATGCAGGAGGGGAAACATATGGGAGCCCTTTGCAGGCTGCTGCTAATAGGGGATACACAGAGATTGTCTGTATCCTTCTTGACAAGGGTGCTGATGTCAATGCAGGAGGAGGAGAATACGAGAGCCCCTTGGAGGCTGCTGCCACTGGGGGTCATGCAAAGATTGTCTGCATCCTTCTTGAAAAGGGTGCTGATGTCAATGCAGGAGAGCTGACTGGAGGCGCATTATGGTGTGCTGCCAATGAGGGCCGCACAGAGATCGTCTGTATCCTTCTTGACAAGGGTGCTAATGTCAATGCAGAAGGCGAATATGGGAGCCCCCTGTATACTGCTGCCTGTGCAGGCTACACAGAGATTGTCAACATCCTTCTTGACAAGGGCGCTAATATCAATGGAGCATGGCAAAGATATGGGAGCCCTCTACAGGCTGCTGCTGAAAGGGGCCATCCAGCGATTGTCCATATCCTTCTTGAAAAGGGTGCTTATATCAATGCAGGAGGGGGAGAATATGAGAGCTCCTTGCAGGCTGCTGCCTATAGCGGCCACCCAGAGATTGTTCATATCCTTCTTGAAAATGGTGCTGATGTCAATACAGCAGGAGGAATGTATGGAAGCCCCTTGCAAGCTGCTGCAAGTGAGGGTCATACAGAGATTGTTTGTATCCTTCTTGACAAGGGTGCTGATATCAATGCAGCAGGGGGATTGGCTGGGAGCCCCCTACATGCTGCTATCAGTAGAGGCCACACTGAGATTGTCTGTACTCTTCTTGAAAAGGGTGCTGATTTCAATGCAGGAGGGGAAGAATATGGGAGCCCCCTGCAGGCTGCTGCGAGTGGGGGGCATACAGAAATTGTCCGTATCCTTCTTGACAAGGGTGCTGATGTCAATGCAGCAGGAGGACAGTATGAGAGTCCTTTGCAGGCTGCTGCCTATAAGGGCCACACAGAGATTGTCTGTATCCTTCTTGACAAGGGTGTTAATGTCAATGCTGTAGGAGGAATATATGGGAGCCCCTTGTATGTTGCTGCCAGTGGGGGCCACACAGAGATTGTCTGTATTCTTCTGGAAAAGGGTGCTGATATCAATGCAGGAGGGGAGGGATATGGGAGCCCCCTGTATGGTGCTGCCAACAGGGGCTACACAGAAATTGTCTGTATCCTTCTTGGCAAGGGTGTTGATGTCAATGCAGGAGGTGGGGAATATGGGAGCCCCTTGCAGGCTGCTGCCGGTGGGGGGCACACAGAGATTGTCCGTATCCTCCTTGACAAGGGTGCTGATGTGAATGCAGCAGGGGAAGAATATGGGAGCCCCTTGCATGCTGCTGCCAGTGGAGGCCACACAGAGATTGTCTGTATCTTCCTTGACAAAGGTGCTGATGTCAATGCAGCAGGGGGAGAATATGGGAGCCCCCTGCAGGCTGCTGCCAGTGGGGGACATACAGAAATTGTTCGTATCCTTCTTGACAAGGGTGCTGATGTCAATGCAGCAGGAGGACAGTATGAGAGTCCTTTGCAGGCTGCTGCCTATGAGGGCCACACAGAGATTGTCTGTATCCTTCTTGACAAGGCTGCTAATGTCAATGCTGCAGGAGGAATATATGGAAGCCCCTTGCATGCTGCTGCCAGTGGGGGCCACACAGAGATTGTCTGTATCCTTCTGGACAAGGGTGCTGATGCCAATGCAGGAGGGGAAGAATATGGGAGCCCTTTGCAGGCTGCTGCCATTGGGGACAACACAGAGATTGTCTGTATCCTTCTTGACAAGGGTGCTAATGTCAATACAGCAGGAGGAATGGATGGGAGCCCTCTGCATGCTGCTGCCAGAGGGGGCAACTCAGTGATTGTCCATATCCTTCTTGAAAAGGGTGCTTATATCAACACAGGAGGGGGAGAATATGGGAGCCCCTTGCAGGCTGCTGCTTATAGAGGCCATACAGAGATTGTCCATATCCTTCTTGAGAAGGGTGCTGATGTCAATGCAACAGGAGGAGTATATGGGAGCCCCTTGCAGGCTGCTGCTAGCTGGGGTTATACAGAGATATTCTGTATCCTTCTTGACAAGGGTGCTGATGTCAACATTGGAGGGGGAGAATATGGGAGCCCCCTGCAGGCTGCTGTCAGTGGGGGCCATACACAAATTGTCTGCATCCTTCTTGACAAGGGTGCTGATGTCAATGCAGCTGGGGGAGAACATGGTACTGTGCTGGAGATTTCAACAAGGAATGATCACTACAAGATTGTTGCTATGCTGTTGGAGAGGGGTGCCAGCTTGCTAGCACCAGAGAAAAAGGAAGAAGATGGACAATAGTGAGTCTGACTGTAAATTTTGATATTGGCCACTCATATATCACTCTCTTAGGTGTTAGGTGTTTGCTTGGAAACTCCTGAAATACTTTGTTGATAGCTGTACTTTGAGGTTCTGAAATTAAAGGAAAGTTGGTCAAACTCGGCCCCCTGAGGAGGATATAGAAAATGTGACACAACAACACAAAGATCAAAAAGTAATAAAATCCAACATAATCCACGAAACTCAATACAATTTGTCATTTCATCTGAAAGTTCAGCACATTTCAACATTTTTAAGGGAGTACAACACACTTCAGAAAATCCCACTCATTCTGAACTTGAATACTGTCCTGTCACTGTTGCAATGTGACAGTTCAACTTTCTTTCTACCACCATCATCAATGACAGATACACACTCAACAGTGCGCACAGGTGCATGGCGACAGGAAGGACCATGGAGACTGGTGAGTTTTCATGCTTGTTCAGTGGTTTGTCCTGCATACTGTTAAACATCTCTGCTGACCAATGCACCTCATGTTGGTGGTGTGGCACCTTTTGGGGTAGTATACAAACTCGTCAGTCGGTGTGAATGTCCATCTTTGTCAGTTTGATGGCTATCTTTGTCAGTTTGATCGCTGAAATGGTGATTATGGGGCTAGCAGTGAAATAACCACAAACCAAACCTTGTAAATGAATACGCAGTTCAATAATGTAACTACAGTGTCAAAACCCAGATCTGAAAAGTTTATATGTTGAGCCAGAACCCCACGCTCTTTCCACTGGATTTTTTTTTTTGGAAGACCTACAGAGCCTATAAGTAATGTAAGGTACAAAACATTGGCATTGAGCCCATTGGGTACGAGCCAAAAATCCGGCAATAGCTGCAAACAACTAAACCTCATAGATGACAGCCAAGAGCGGTATATCCTGAGGACGGAAGTGGCTCGTTCACATCAACAATGTTTCAAAGAGCAAGCATTGTATGGTGGGATGCTGTTACAATTTTTCTGACCATGCTCGATCAGAGTGGGAGACAGGGATGAGGGCATGTCTTCTTTGGGGTGGTGTTTGTGGGTAGATTTGAGTTGTTCAGTTCATTGATCTTTCTGGGGTCTATTCCATGAGGAAAGTCCAGCGGATTGCCCACAAGAGGTGCCTGCAAGCATTTGGGGGTGGAACCGGGTTTTGACACTGTATATCAACTCAAACACTATAATCCTCATGGAAGTTCGGGGTTCCAATCGAGTATAGATTGTGGTAATTTGAACTTTAGTTCTCTTTTGAAAGCAAGACTTATAGGTCTGCAAGTCGTATAGATAAATTGCTCAAAACTGTTCTAGGCACAATCACAGATAGTCAGACAAGATTTTATGTTCAACAGTTTTTTATGATGTGGGTCTAGGTTTGGTGATAGTACTCCGATGCAAAACACAAGTGATTCTTATGAGATCCCAATTTTAATAGTATCCGTGGTTGCTAATCCATGTGAGATTATACACCAATTGTCAAGTCCAATCTGTTTCCTTATACAGAGTTGAAACCCGGATCTGAAAAAGACCCAGTTCCGAAAAATATGGAATTATAGGCGCAGTTTTAAGATGGTTAGTCCCGGTTTTTTTGATGGAAGCCTTATAGGGGTCATGAATAATCCCAGCTATTCAAAAAGCCCCATGCCAATTGTCAGCCAGATCAGAAAATCGAACATTGCCAAAAACGAAGTTTGTGGCTGTGCCAGAAGTCCTGAGGAGAGAATGATTATTGTGAGTATCTGCTACATTCTCCTGTTCTGAGATTGTACATGAGGGGGCTTCAGTAGTCCCTCTAACTCCTCACAGCCACAGATTATCTTGAGGGTGCAACCAACACGTGTACATGACCTGATTTTTTGGATCAAGGTCCTCCACCAAAATAGGCCACAAAGAGATGAGCCCATGCTCCATGACCACGAGCCAGAAAAATCTGAAGAAATTTGTACTTGAACTACAGGATAATGGTATCACATCCACTGACTCTCAGGTACAAGAGTTGACATTACCATTGAAAAATACAAGTGAACATTCTTTTTTTTCGGATCCGGTGAAACGGTGCACTTCTTATATGACTAGGAATAGCTAATTGATAGGTATTGCGAACAAACACCCAAAACAACCAACCACAACCAATCTACCTCCCAAAGATCTAAGTGCTTCTCTTTGTGAGTTTGGGTCCGGGCCGTAGTATGCGACCAGCAGGCTTGAACAAACACAAGTTTGATTTATAGGCTTCTAACAACACACTCTACAACGTACTAGCAATATGCAACCGCCAACAACAACACTACTAGGAACCTAGGGATGGTCCAGGGGTGTGTTTATATGGGGTGGATACAAGATGGCTGGACCGTTAGGTCAAGAACACCAGAGCAGAGTATGTAGGTTTGTGAAAATCCTCGCTAAGGGCACACCCAAAGACTACTGAGGCTAACAACAAGGGACTTCAATCTTCAAATGGCAAGGCAAGTTGGGGACTTCCCAGAAGAGTCCTTAAACCGTTGACCTATTCCTTAACCAAGAACAGGAACCTTTCCGCTTTTATCGGCACTAGTTCACTACAAGCGTCCAGCTAGTGACCCAACACGCTACGACAGAGCTTCCGTCTATATCGGGGTGAAGGCAAAGTAGCTGACAAGTTATAGCCAAACTAGAGGTGAGGGCACCTAGTCTGTCTTCTTCTTAGTGGGCTCAAGTCAACACACAATCCACCTAGCAAGCGGTCCAACACACTACGACAGAGCTTCCGTCTTGTCGGGGTGAAGGCAAAGTCACTAGCGCAAACTGCAGCTGGGTCTCAAAGAGAACACCCTTATTTTATATGTGGAGGTCTAGGACCAACAACACAAAACCCTCAACTTAGTCACTCGATGTTTCCAGAGTCCACAGTCTACTGATTCCAATATAAAGACTACTACAAGTGAAGTTCGGTATCAACCTCCACTAGCAGCCTGAGTCCACTAGCACCAGCTTCGTCCAAAGTCTGGGGCATAATGTTCTTAGACCCTAGTCTGTTCTGCGCTCCCTTTTATACTACTAGGTTCGAGTTACATGTGAAAGTGAGCTGAATAATACAATAAGCAATATTAGATGATAAGAAATACGGTCAGCCAATGAGACGACTGCCATTTGGTTTTGGGACTGGTTTGGTATATGCCAGGTCAGCCTTGCTGACCGGCTAGTGTTCAACCGTGGGTATATCAATGGATCCTCAGCCCTCCGTCTATGCCGAGTACCCCTTCCGGACCAACCGGCTATGTAGCTGGTGATCTAGGTCATCTCTACTCCGTCAGAGCGTTGATCTATTACATCTATGCGACGCAGTGTTGCGACCGACATCAAATAGTCATAGCTCGTTGGTCAGAACGTCGATCCGCCCTCCGGTCATCGGTACAGGCTGTATGATCGTCCCTAGCTCCGTTCCAATAGCCTGCTTGCTATTCCCCTTCGCCCTAGCTGCCCAGATTGGGCACTAGCCTCGTGTTGCTGCATCTCTTATGCCATGGTATGTCTTTGTCAAAGCCCTAGCCGGTCGCTAGTCGGGTTGTTCTGCCTATTGCCGTCTAGTCGCTTATCTAGAGATTAGATAGTACCACCGGATCTCGCACCGAGCTTCCTAGCTCAAGGTGCTAGCCCCTAGTTGCACCTCCATCGTAGATATCCGTCTGCTAGACCCTCGCTAGCCCTGTTGCAAGCCATCTCTGGACTACTAGAGTCTCCTAGGTCATGTCTCATGAATGTATAGGCAGTGGTTTAATCCCTGGTTGTTTGTACACTCAGCTAGCAGCTAGCTCGTCACACTGGTGTAGCCTCGTGCTACAGTCAGCAGTTAGGGCTCGCTCTGACTCTCCTTTATATCACCTAACAAGTGGTCTGCATACTAGCTAGGATGCTAGTAACAACAGAAGTGCTAGTTGCTTCCCGTTGTATAAATACTGGTCATAGGAAATCGCAAAATTAGCCCTAGATGCCGTGCATTTATGTTATGCCGTTTCACCGGGTTTCAACTCTGTATTCCACGTGTCCATTCTGTTTATCCAATATGTCCACACATAGTTCTAAAGATCCAAATCCAACACAGATAATATTTCAAGGGGATAACAAACAAAACTTGGTATAGCTTCTGGGTGTCTCCGAATGAATGCCTACTCAACCGGTTAAGCGAGAAGTCTAGTAGCTTCGCGTCCAACAGATGGGATGAGATTCACTGGCTTCTTTCCCATAACTATCCACTTGAATACTTTACAGGATTCTGAATATAACGAGACAGATAAAAACATGTGGCAGGGTTCAGAGTATATAAGGTTCCCCAGGGGTAAAGGTAGAGGTACAAATGGCCTTACCTCTACCCCTACCTCCAAAACCTCTGACCTCCCAGAGGTAGACCTCTACCTCACATCTAAAACATTGGAGGTATACCTCTGTGACCTTTGTTCAGACCCTCAGAGGTCTACCTTGGGAGGTTTTGAGTTGAAATGTCATATAATATTCTCAAAACCATTCAGATAGTGATTATAATCTAGCTCAAAGTGTTGGCTCTATTCCTGGACTGTGCAGAGAAGTTTTTGTGAGGAATTAACAGCCTCTGAAGAACACACACTGTAGCTGTGTGCTTACCAGACAGCTATGCTGTAAGGCAAGACAGTCCAAATCTGCTGGTTTTTTTACCATGCTGCAAAATAGTGAAATGTCTAGTAAAATGAAGACCTCCAGTGTAGAAATGTTTGCCATACCATGGCCAAAGTTATGTGCTTGATATACCTCTGTGTACCTCTGAACCTCCCAAGGTAAGGTAGAGGTTTGGAGAGGTACAAAGATCTCCCAACCTCTACCCCTACCTCTCTGTACCTTACCTCGGACCTCTGGAGGTTTACCTCTACCCCTGGGGATCCTTAAGAGTATATGACTAGTGGTATGGCAGCTAGCCGAAGAACTCCTGTCAGTTAGCAAGAGATTAGTAAAAACTGAATAGATTCATAAAGAATATCAACAAGCCAAGCTTAATAATGAGTCAAGATCAACATCGCTTAGAATCATTGTGATGGGATATTGTTGATGTGTCAACTTTTAGCCGACTTCCTTGTCAGTCCACCGTTACCCTCCTTGGTAACCATCTGCTTCAACTGGTTCCTCTTTGAACCACTTAAGTGATTTGTGTGAAAACCGTGATAGCTGTTGCTTCCTAGTACCTGAGTATTGTTTCTTAGTCAATTGGTAGATCAACTAAGTCCAACCTTCTCTTGGCAGTCCCGAAGATGTCAGATGATGTCAAACGGTAAGCCTTCTTGTTCAGAAGGATAATCCCTTGTAATACACCTTTAGTCAGAGATGTGCAGTAGCCCCAATCCGTTTCCAGGATGGTTAGGCACTTTCTGTGGTTGCTCCAAGTTGCACAAATCACATCACCTGTGCCAGCTGTCTGCTTCCTGAAAGTTTCCATGTCTGCCCCATGTCACGGTAAGGCCATATACTGGCCATTGCTCCACGCACATTTCAGCTTCGAACCCCGTGGCATTGTGAGGAGGCCAAAAATGAAACACTAATACTCACAGTTATCGTCAGTCAAGTTTCAACTAGAGAAAACCAATTATTGACGTAGCAAGTACGTCGATCGAGCGGTCACATTTGCGGACAAAGAAATTGATGGAGAAGGGGCGAGAGAAGATTCTGGGACAGATATTATCACATGGATTGGCGGCATTGCAGAAGAAAAGTCAAAGGAGGGGAAGGCACAACTGTAGCACCTGCAGAGGCGCAGTACATCTCTGCCCACCCAAAATCTGAGGCGCGGGCTCGACCTGCAAGACACAGCAACATATCGAATGTGCCAGTGGAACAGGAAATAAAAGAATAAACAGAATTGAAGAAATCCGAGATAGGAACACACACGCGTGGCAGGCACTCTGAAATGCGCTCATTCACGCCGTCCGCCAGCCACCAAGTGGAAAGTGGCATTGTAATGGTGCGAAATCACTCCTGGATTTCTCACAACCAAGTACGACCATGAAGACGTCAGGGGCGGAGCAGGAAACGAATTTCCGAGCACAGGGCGGCCCAGCGTATTGTAACGATGATCATGAAAAGACACCGAGACAACAAGATGAATATGAAAAGAAATGTGCAGATAAAAAAAAAAGAAATGCACGGTGGAGACGTCAAGATTGGCAGCCTCAAAGAGCGGACATGGAGGATGGTGACTAAGCTACTACATGGGGATGGTATGCTAGCCGGCCAGGACACCCTACTACAACGGGGGAAATAGCTTGCGCTTGCCGGCAGTCCGACCCGCAAAAACTGAGAAAGAAAGAGATAAGGAGCCTGTTGGTAAAACGAAACAACTCAAAGGAGTGCGGGATCGGGCAAGAACCACAGGACACGCACTAGCCTCCATCCTCTGCCCCAACTGCAATTGCCCCAAGGGAATTCCAGAGCGTTCAAAGTTGTCCATCGCCGAAGAAAGGAGAACGGCGAACGAAAAGCAAGGAGGCGCAAGGGTATATGAACAGGGGAGGAACCGGCTGGAGGTTCACTTCTTGCTGAGTGCGAAGTAATTAGTATTTGGAAGTGGGCCAAGAGAAAAATGAATAAATAAAGATTCAGGGCAAGGATAGGAATCCTGTGAATGAAACGAGCACTCGCATGACAATTCCAGTTGAAGAATGCTACGTATGCTGATAAAAAAAAATTCAAATGGGCAGAGCGACATTGAGACAGACACTCTGTGCAATCGCTTGATCATTGAAACGACTTTCAGCACGGCTGGATTGGTCTGGGAGAAGGCGTCTTTGCTGCCTGCCTGACGGCTTTATCATCGTATTTAACTCGGAAGGCACGCGGGACAACTCACCGGATGGTGAGATAGTGCGACGCGATTGGCGTATTTCGACATGCGCGGCTGGAAAATAAGATGGTGCGGAGATCTGCGGCCCACAAAGCAGCCAGCGTCAGATGATTCGACTGGGTGAGAGAAGGGGGAGGTGGGATAAGGAGAGTGATCAGACACTGAGCAAACGAACATCAAGTTGGACAGGGCACATACTTTGGAAGCCCAAAACCACGAGCGAAAATAGGGGCGCGGTGCGAAGGAAAGCTTAGGGAGCGACTCACCTGGGGTGAAACAAATCCTGGGTATTCACCTACCCTCTACCTGTTTGAGAGTGTCAGGGGAACCCCCACTCCTCCCGCCGTTCCGGCTATCCCTCCGGCTATTCCGGATATTCCTCCAGCCTCCACTCCGGCTATTGCTCCGGCTATCCCTCTGGCTAATGCCCCCGACCTTCCACTCGCCCGCTCTCGTTGGCACGTGCTATGCGACCAGGCCCATGATCATTGTAGATACCTCCGTACACGTGCTACTGGGTAGTTACCTATTCATATATAAGGTTTCACCTAGCGTGGGAATCCTCATCCGTTCTTCTCTTCGGATTCCCCCGCTAGGTGCGTAGTATTCCTGCTCCTGTATTATAGTACATATATTTATACTTCGGATTCCCCCGCTAGTTTCCGTGCTTTGCGCCAAGCTTAAGGTTGCCCTTACAGAGACTGTACTATTTCGATCAATTCGTCTTCGATTCGGAATTTTTGATACAATTAAAATCCAAAAGAAATCCAACAAATTGAGAAAAAAATATTGCCGCAATAAAAAAAAAGTGAGTGTGATGCGTGAAAACGAATTGAATGAAATAGTACAGTACTAGTGGGCCTCTGCTGTTCGCCCAACGCCTTAATCACCGGATTCAACTTGACGGGCACGCGGGACCACTATATAATCGGCTGCTACAAAGCCAAATTGTGCCAGCGGCATGATCACAACCGCCTAACAAAAAGCGGAAAGAACCGCGTGGATGGCCAGCGACCTGCAAAGCATTCAGCGGTGAATGATTCGGCTCCGCAGGAGAAGAGGAAGGAGGAAGATGTTAAGAATAGCGGGGCGGGCGCGGATGGAGGTAACAGCAGGGGGATGGATATGAGCGACGCTGGGTGTGCGGGAAGCTAAACAATAAGCTTATTAGCGCTCTTCGCTCGGCCGTGTGGTGGGCAGAATGAATAAATTGTATGTACCTAAGCAATAAGCTTATTACTGGAAGTAAAGTGAGTAAGGAACGAGTATAGTAAATATAAATGAGAGACTTATGCGCTCTTCACTCGGCCGTGCGGTGGGCAAAATGAAGAGCGCTGTACGGGACACGTCGGTTATATGTAACACAAACATTCCAGCCGTCGCGTCGCCCGCGCGTAGCGTATTCGCTACCGTGGCCCCGCGCCGACTTGCTCCGAACCTCGTTCGCTAACAAAAGAGAGAGGGGTAAGTAGGGACACTAATATTGGGCGCTGAGGAGGCGAAGACGCGGTGGCACGCAGATGAGAACGCTTCGATATATTCATCCGCCCGCAGTGCTTCAATGCAGAAGAAGTGCACAGACTTCCCGTGGCGTTCAGGTTAGGAACGGTAAGCCACTCTGCGGACTCGGGGTCGAATTCTTCATGACGAATTTTGAAGGGGAGGAGAATCACTTACCTTCCGCCAGTATCGCGCGCGCCAAACGCGACCGTGACGCCTTCAATACAAGAACTCGGTGTCTGACTCAGACACAGCTCGGATGGCACCCATAAAATTGGACAGCTCAAGCCTTGAAATGGGTCCCATTTCGCCGTTCCAGACTACAAAGGCAGTCGATGTAGGTGTGCACCGTGTGAACTTCGGGAGAAGGGTTTTTTCTAGTGTGGCTCGAATCTTCGGACAGAGAAGCGATGTGGAAGGAGCCAAAATGATCTGATCTTGAGGTTTGCAAAAGGGAAGTTTTCTCTCTTTAAATATTATCCAAGGGTGAGTTCTTTTGGCCAGGCACGGTTGTAAAGCACATCAAAATGTACGCGGCGAATCGTGGATTGAATTTGTTCGTTGAGGGTAACAGGATCGAGGAAATATATTGCCATTTACATAGCAGTTGGAAAGAGGATGACGAGAGTGGGACTCACAATTGAGTATGTCGGGTGGATGGATGGATTTGTGTAAAGTCGGGCGACGCTGAGATCGAATTCTCCCCCCCAAAAAAAGGGAGGCCTCCAGGGAACGCGAGTTCCAATCCGCGTACGGAAACTCGGTCCTCCCATTGTCCTTCTGAACTCCGCCGCCATCCAAAAATCAAAGCAGCGCGATCACGTGGAGTCAGCTCTGTTTTCCTCCACTCGCTACCACCATCCTCCCCGGGTGTGGAAACGCTGGGTCGACGTTGTTACCTTTTCTTAGTGAAGCCTCGAGCATCCTGACGATCCTCTCTTGTTTGTTCGTCAACGATTTCACGACTTTTCCTGGTGTGGCGTTAGTGTGCCACCGCTCTCAAGTCGTTGTAGACGTCCATACCCCGCTATTCTCAACGAGGAGCACCCACCGACGTCTCCTCAGACCCACGACTAATATTTTTCTTACTTCAGTAAGCTTTTCTTCGCTCGATGTTTCGGTGGCATTCAACTTACCATAAACTTCCAGCGCGAAATGACCCATTTCACGCGCACTTCCACCCTATCCCCCACGGCCCGACACGTACCCACCCGCCTCGACCGCCTATACTCGGCGTCCAGGACCGAGACGCGCCAGACCGCGAAGGGGGCGCAGCACGACTCCGGTAACGAGCAGCATCCCTCGACCCTGGAATCCGACGGTGTCCTGCGCGCCTCAAACGCCAGTGTCGCGTTCGACGTTGATGATATCGCCACACACGAGCGGCCTGCGGCGGCACGGGAGCCGTCCATCGTGGACTTAATGAGGCAGGAGCTGAACTTGGACGAGACGTGGCCCACCCGCGTGGCAATCCCAAACCCCGTGGAGCGCGGGAACCTGGCTCTGGAGCTCCTGAGGCCTCATGCACACACCGCGATCACCGCGCTTTCCGCCTCCGAGAACGGGCTGAACCTCCCGACCCTCGACCCGGCTGTCGTTCATGCATGGGACGACGCGTTTGAGTTTCCTTCCCGTGTGGACCTCGCGAACGCGGACGGGACGATGCTGTTGCGGTCTTTGCTGAGCCCGCGAGCAAGGGAGGCGTTCACCGCAATTTCGCGCCGCATACGTAGGTCCCAAAACGCGAAAAAGCTTCTGGATATCCTCAATGGCGGCGCGACGATCGCGAGCGATGCGCGTGATAATAATGCCATCCGGGATTTCTCAATGACGGGTCTTCCGACCTGCCAGGAGGAGGACAACACGGCGCCACCCACACCCGAGCAGTGGCACAGCAACAGCGACAGCGAAGAGTTCCACCTTGCGTCCGAAGATGCGGATGGGAACCGCCAGTTTGAGGAGGCGTGGGCGGCGCGTCTCACGAGGCGCGAGATGGACGAGTACCGAGCCTCTTCGCGCTCGCCGGGTATCGACGACATCCTCATGAACATGGAGGCCTGCTCCCAGTGGCCACCCGCCATTGTAGATGATACCGAACCGGCGCGGGTGGGCAAGCTTCTGGGGGATGTTTCCGCTGCCTCCGCGACGCGCTTCGACGACAGTGGCGAGGAGTTTCCGAGAGCCGTCCATCACTGGCGGTATTCGTATGACGTCCCCGTACCATCGCTTCTTGGAGTTCTCGAGGGCGAGTACTCATTCGAGGAGTATTGGCGCAAAGGCCCGCAGTTCGTGACGACTCTGCCCTTACTTTTCGCATACTGGCCAGGGCAGAACGGGGGCGGCGACTGGGAAGACGAAAGCGTCCAGCAAGGGTATTATTTTGACTCAGAAGGCGAGCCCCTTTTCAATCACTAGTGAAGTCGAGGAGCGAACCAGAAGTCGTGTCGTGTCGATGTGAATCTGTAAATAGTGTATCAGTATCTTTGTACTGCTCTTTGTACAACAGCTACCCACAGTAGCTCGAATGTCGTCTTTGGCTGATTCTCCATGCTGGAAAGCTGCGAGTTGGACTCGCAAATCGATTTACAAGTACTAGGCTGCCTTTGCTTGCTAATGGATTTCGACTACTTGCTGAGATTAATCGGCGATCCGCAGTCATTCAGTGAAACGCAGTAGGGTGGTGTGCTGCGGCCTAGACTCGCGTAGTCGATAACATTCCACAGGAACGATACGCGTTCGGCGCTGGAGGAGGAAAAAAAGAAACGCGGACGGACGTAACCTTCGACCGGGTTGTGTTTGCTGTAAGTCGCTGCGCCTCCATAAACCGCCAACATGGGTAAGTAGCAATACCACTCATGGGAAAATTGTTCCAGAGCCGAAAGAAACGGGGTTGCGGGCACGTCGCGGCGCAAAAGAAGGAAATCTGGAGCACTGATCAGTGATGATGCCATCAAAACAGCCGCTCCTTTGAATGGGACGACGATGTGCAGTACTGTGGTTAACTAGTGCCTCTTTTCAAGTCATTCGGATGCTATGCTCAACATCTGGGTGTCTCACTGCACGTACCCTGCGAATCTCAAGTCTCTGCCCAGGCCCATCGTGAACAATGTCTTTGTGCCGCGGTTATCAAATGGAAGAAGCTTGTCTCTCTTGCTCTTTCACACCACTCACGAAGGACTCTCTGACTTTACCTTGGACGACTACGACTTGCCTTGGATTTACGACCTTACGATGAGCAGCTGTGAGTTCCTTTGTTGCATTTCATTTAGTTACTGGGTGTCCAGTGTCCTCATACATCAAGCGTCAATCGCGCATCATCCGGCGCAGCACCCTCAGCGCAAGGCTCACCAGCATTCTCGAGGAGGAGCCCGCCCCCAGCATGAAAGCCAAGAGGCGACACGGCGTCTCGGACCTCGCCATCCCGCGCACGTCGCCGCTCTTCACCGCCGGCAGCGCGCACCCATATGCTTGGACTCTGACTACGAGTGCCTGCGTCCGTGCCCGCCCCTTCCGCGCTGCGACTCACCCTCGAGCGAGTCGGACGGAAGCAGTCCGGCTCCGCGAGCCCGGTGTCGAGCGGGCTGCCCACGACGCCCACGCCCTCGCCCACGGCGGAGAGCTGCGACTACGACGTCGCGGCGGAGCTCAAGGGGCAGGCAGTCATTCGGTGCAAGAGCACCAAGCCGCTCGCGATCGTCAAGCGTGCCGTGTCGCCCATACCGCCCCCGCCGCAGCCTGTCGCCTCTACCTCGACGCTCCCAGCAGGAGATGAGTGCGAAGAGGAAGACGACGAGTACTACGCCGCGCAAGCGGGCAGCTTCATCACCCTCGCCCCGCCGCTGCCGCCATCCTTCCCCCTCCTGCGAGTCGTTGCCCATGTCTGCCGCGCTGCCCTCGTCGCGCGCGCTGCGGCGCGAGTCTGCTATTATCCCTCCCTCTGTCTCTATGGCCTCTACCAAGAGAGCCTCGGTCCGCCGCAGCCCAGCAGTCCGGGCCAGCATCCCCATCCCGACGCGCGCTCCCCCGCTGCCGCCGATCGTCACCTCGCATTCCCACTCCCACTCGTACTCGCTCGCTGTCGGACCGAGCCCGAATACAGCGTCTGTGTCCGCTTCATGCTACCTCTCACCTACCTCCGCCTCCGCCTCCGCCTCTGCCTCGCGCCTGTCGCCGGCCTCGTCGCGCTCCAGAACGCGCGCCCCGCCAAAGACGCCCCTCCCGACCGACGCGCTGAGCACGCCCTGGAGCGGCGACTGGACCGCGTATGCGCCGTTTGGCACGCCTTCCCCTTCTTCCTCGCAGCATTTGTACGACTCGAATTTGGGTACGTGGTCCCTCTTTTCTGTCCCCTTCCTACGAGACTAGAGCGTATTTGCAGCCCCACCCAGATTTTTGAGATCAGCCGTGAAATTTAACCGATGTCGAGTGACTGATGTGCAAGTGATGTGACTTCCGTGAGGTTTTGTTTACGTTCTCATACAATAATTACAATAATTACGGCAACTACGACCACTACGACAACCACGACAACTATGGCCTACACTGGGGACTCGTTTTGCCCGCCCCACAGCAACCGGCAATCCCACAGCAGTTGCAATTCCTCCCCAACTACTATGTCCCCGCCGCGCAGCGTCCAGTGCTCCGTGACGCGTCCCTGACACAGAATAACGTGCACACAACCCAGACCAACGTGTACCGGCCCCAGAACGACGCGTACCCGGCACAGATAAACACACATCCGGCGCAGAATGCAGCCCTAGCGCACAATCCGGGGCCAGCACCTGTGCTTCGCGTTCCCGCACCCAAGCCGACACGTAAACAGCCTGGAAACGGGTCCAAGGAGCCCACTGAGCTCAAATACAGCGCGCGCGATCTCCTCGACATCGTGCAAACTGCAATCAAGGTCCTATTTTTCACTGCCAAGCTCGGCGAGAAGGGGAAGAAGCTCGTCGAATTCGGGAATGCTGTGCGCGCCCTCGGTATCAAAGGGAGCGATGCTGTATTGAAGGCACGGCTGCTGGAGGTTCTGACCTTCCACGAGGTGCGTACATAGTTTTTTCTACCAAAATACGATTTTTACTCGAAGCAATAGGATCCTGCCCACGCTCCGCCCGCAATAATCAAAGCTATCGAAGGCACCACGTACGAAATCACGCTTGGCGCACCGCTCGATCTCCTTGCTGCCCAGCGTCACGAGTATGCAGATAAAACTGATGCAGAGAAGGAGAAACTTCTCCAGGTGCGTCTTCAACCCCAACCCTCTATCTACAGGCTGTTGACGAGCAGAATCGTTTCAGAAAGCCGCCGAGGACAAGAGAGGCGGTGAAGCAATACGCAACGCCTCCCTCAACAAGTCGCGTTGCACTGCGGCGGCGCAGAAGGCACAAGAGAATGACGACGACAACAATGACGTCGTGCTCGTTGAGCCGTCCATTCCACCTCCTGTAGTGTTGCACGCGCCGCCGACCCCTGCCATCCCGCCGCTGCGCGCGCTGTCGCCGGCTGGCAGCTGGTCTCCCCCACACCCCGTTAACCTCCTCCACAAATGCGACAGTGATGATGATTCTGACCTCGAGATCATCTCACACACCCTTCCCCTTCGCGAGTCGACCACCCAGCATGTCGTAGTCAAAGCCGAGCCGGTACCTCCGACCCTCCCACCGGCCAGCACCACCAAACCGGTCGCGGGAAACCCTGTGAAGATCGAAACACCTATGGCCAGCATTCCATCGCGCAAGGCCTCGTCGTCCAAACGTGTCAAAGCGGAAGACTCCGACATCAAGAACTCACCGCCGACAGCTCGCAAGACAAAGTGCGTCCGTCGTAACACTTCGTTCGACATGCAGGCTTTCTTGCTTGAGGAACGCAAACTCTGTGGCGAGTTCGAGACGAACCTGCTTGACCATGTGCGTCAGGGTAATACCGAGTTTCGCAAGGTTGCGGAGAACACCCAGACGTTCCACCCGGATTTTCTCGGTCTCCTTCGTGGTGTGTTTCCTGAGAAGGACTAATTTGTAGCTTCATCAAGTTAAATATACTTACATCCTCTTCTATATGCTTACCATCGTACTATTCACGTTACACTTCACTGTAATGGCCACTTCGTATACTCATCCGCCGTTCAACCGCGAGTTAATTGATTTATTTGAATTGTATCTAGTCATGAAGATAATCCTCGAGCTTGGGAGGTAGGATATCAAAGTACTGTGAGACTTGGTTGGGTCGAAGGCAGTTAAGGCAGTTTGTGAGGAGAACACCGACATGATAATAGCGTCCAACTGGCGACGAGTACAGTTGCATCTTCCAGCCGGCATTCAAAAAAGGCCAAAGGTTAGCAACAATTCCAAAACCATGTTCCACCTTGATGCGAACTGCGGACATCTGCGAGTTCCACTCTTGCTCGTCCGGAGTACGCACCCCAGCACCCGCGAAGGGACTCATAATGTGTGGGCCGACGCTGTAGGCTGGATCACCGAAGATTTGGAAGTAATGATCTTCTTCCAGAGTGTCAGCGTCAACATCCTCCTGGTGCGCAAACTGAGCAAGGCGATCCAAGAGACCGCTCTCTGTGAGCAGAAAATTGTCATTTCGCCACCCTTCCATCAGCCCGTACAAATGGCCAATGATGCCGTTCGGAAGCATGAGTGCCTGATATTTCAGCGCATGGAATTTCTTGTGGCCGTTGTAGGCCTGGCGCTGGAACCAGGTAGGGTGTGAAATTCGTCGAATGGTGCAGTCGATGAATGCAAAGATGGAGGTAAGGGGAGCGCCGCGGCGATGGATAGCATCCGCATATTCTTTCAGATTGTCTGGATGCAAGAGATGCTGGTCGTCGCAACCAAGCAAGTGCTCCCAATGTTCGTCCAAAAACTCGACCAGCTCGTTGACACACTCCGAAATCGAGGACTGAGAGCGGTCATAGAGCATTACAAGGGTGTACATCTCTGCAGCTGACCGAAATCGTGCACATAGGAGGCCCAGTGCTTCGGTGGCGGAAAACGAGTATCTGCTGGCTGTTACAAACGGGTCGGGGATGCGCAAAGCGTGGGCGAGATCGATTAACTCGTCAGCTGTCATACTAGAGTACAGGGATCCCATTTAGCCCACATGAAGATAGGCTTGGAACATTTACGCACCGGAAACGCCACAAGCAGTCACGACTTCTCAGCGAACGTAACCAGTCTTCTGTGATACACTGGCCACCTTGTTCCGGGCGTGCCGGATTCACGGGGAGCTCTTGCATTAGAAGCAGAAGACGATTGGTCCGCTCGCCGGTTGCCATTGATAGATACGCCAGTAACTCTGCCATCGTTGGAGGCTGAAGAATGGGGGGCAGTGGAGGAGGTTCAGAAAAGAGGGGAGCAGCTATGAGAAGGAGTCGTCTCAGGTTCTCACGATCTGTGTCAGTATTTCCGTCTGCGGCCATAGCCGGAGACTTAGGGAAGGCGAATTGTATGACGAGGGTCAACTAGCTATATAGAGAAAGATACAGAGGGGCAGGTGAAATAGGAGGGTGTCACGGCGGTGTAGAAAACAAATTACCAAGGCTGTGGAACACAGGGGTTGGTCTCGGGGGGCGCAAGAACACCCCTGGATGACGCAGGGCGACGCGACGCGGCGCGTTTGATTAGTGCACGATCCCACGTGAATAATCCGACAACCCATTTGGGTTGTCACAAATTTCTGAAATCACCCATCAAATTTTTGGCATTTGTGAGATTGCCGAGGATTTGGAGGGCTGCAAATACGCTCTACTGACGTGTTTTTCTGTTTTTTTTTGGACAGCCTACTCCACCGGCTCGAGTGAGTGGCTCGCGGCTCTGCTCTCCCTGCAAAGAGGCTTCCCAGCGGAGGCGCAGGGCGTCCCCTCCAACGTCTCCTCTGAGTGGGAAGAGGAGGAGGACGCGTGGGAGGCATGTGCGGTGTCCTACGGCGACGCATACGAGGACATGCCGCTGTCGCCGCTGGTTGCGTGTGTGCCGTCTTCTCCTTCTTCTCTGTCCCCTACCTCGCCTGGGGAGAACACAAGGGAGAGGAGAAATGGAGCTTCCCGCCCTCGCCCCTCCCGCTCCCCAACCCCGCGTTCGCATCGGCATCAGCATGCTCAGGCTCAGCGCCGATAGCGGGGCCGGGGCGATACACAGGCTGGCACTCCCGCCCGCTGTGATAAGGACTGCGGTGTCGGTATCGAAAGATATGTGATTCGAATTCGACTACATTCGTCCTCTAGAGGGGAAGGTATAGTTGAATGATAGAACGGAAGGTCGGCACGCGAATCGGCCTTGTATGAGTGATGGGTGTGTGTGTGTGTGAACGGGTGATCGTGGAGACCGTTCGTCTCCTAGGTGTGGACGTGTGCGGCGGACCTGTTGTTAGTGAAAACGGTAAAGAAGGTGTGAATGCCTAAACCTGGCTCCCCGTACGAGAGTACTGGAACCCTAAATGTGTTGCCCTGCCTGCTTTCCTTCGTGCACTCTTCCCCTTAGAACCAGCGCTGGAGATGCGATGTGTATCGCACAGACAATGACACCTACGTTGTTCGGTCGACGGCGAGACGGTTGGTCTTGTTGGCTATGGACGGCGATTTGTATGCAATGGCTTCTCTCCGGGCCTGTTTTCTACAGAGCGAGGCTCACGAGAACGGTGATCCTAATTGAGGAAGCCTGGGATGATGATACCGGGTCCGGTGAGGAGGGACCCTGCTGATGGAGGTGTGAGAGGTGAGACGCCGATGAACGAGCGAATGCAAGATTTGTGGCCTGCCTCCGGCAGTGGGCGAGGAGGAGGGTGCACGAGAGGTACGGAGTCGGGGAAGGCTGGGAGTACCCCTTTAGATTGAGCTGAGAACAGTACAGAAAGTGGGGAAACGCCCTGAAAGCTACTTCTGCAGGCCGGAAGGTACTGACTACTCCTACTAAATGCGCTCCCTTTTATACCTCCTCAACGACTTCCCACGTTTCCAGAGGTGCCATGCGGGTCGCAGGTGTTTCCAGGGGGCAGGGGACGACATGAGGCGTTTCGGGGTGCACATACGGCAGGAGACTCGGCGCCTCTGGTGAGGAGACCAATCGTCTTTGGGTGCACGCGAGGCACAGCGAGGCCAAGGAACCTCAGAACACCTTCGGGGCTTCAGGCACGGCCAGGTGGTCGCGTCGGTAGGTGCTCGAGCGTCAGCTCATATGGTCAGGATAACCAGTTAACTCATGGAGTCTCCCCAAGGGCTCAATGCATTATCTCTGGGGAGGGAAGTCATGTGACAATTCAGATATAACCTGTTAAAAGGTACTACTACATATGGCAACAAGTGGCCGGGCCCGGAGGATAGTAAGTCAGGTGATCTGCCGGCTGGCCGGAAAACATAACTGGTTAATGCCATTCACAAAATAAAAGAAAGGCAGCAGTAAGACTTGAACTCAGAGACCTTAGAGTGATGCCATCACCAAGAGCGCCAGCACTTTAACCACTACACCAGACCAACTATACAAAGCCTTGGTCTTGATTGCAATATATAGGGCTACTCCTCTTCACAATATCTATTGTTATTTTGTTATTCTATAAAGGCATCACATTTGGGAAAGTATTTTGTGTTTTGTAAGCTAATAGAGCTTCTAATAAAGGAACTAGATTGTAGAAAAACATTTATAATAGAATATTTGGGAGAGGAGTGGCCTTATATATTGCAATCAAAACCAAGGCTTCATATAGTTGGTCTGGTGTAGTGGTCAAAGCGCTGGCGCTCTTGGTGATGGCATCACTCTAAGGTCTCTGAGTTCAAGTCTTACTGTTGCCTTTCTTTTATTTTGTGAATGGCATTAACCAGTTATGTTTTCCGGCCAGCCGGCAGATCACCTGACTTACTATCCTCCGGGCCCGGCCACTTGTTGCCATATGTAGTAGTACCTTTTAACAGGTTATATCTGAATTGTCACATGACTTCCCTCCCCAGAGATAATGCATTGAGCCCTTGGGGAGACTCCATGAGTTAACTAGTTATCCTGACCATATGAGCTGCGAGCGTTTAGGATGGAGGAGAGACAAGTGGTCTCCCTCGGCTAGTCGATGCGTCGTGTGAAGTGAGGAAGAAGGCAGTGTCGAGATAAGTTCTGCCTCGTCCGCTGGATCGGTGTCAAGCACAGGCAAGGTCTGCCCGGTGCGAGAGGTTGTCTGGAAACGGCAACAGGAGAGATCGTCTGTGTTCCGCCACAGGAGGGGACTGGTCGTATCGTGTAGATGATTATGGGCGACACAGGTCGTCTGTGTCGGCCAGGAGAGCATCGGTCTCGTTCGTCGGAGATGTGTATATGGAAGGTCGCTCGCCGTCGCATCGTAAGAAGGAGCTGAGAGTCTAGACCCAGGGAACCGTCATATCCTGCTGAGGGTGGTGCGGGAACGAGTTCGGGAGGCAACAAGGTGTTTCGGATGGTGAGGAGAGCGTTGGTTTCGCTCGGAAACTGCTTCCGGTAACGTAGAGTCCCGTTATGGAAGATCCATCGTGTACGTCCGATCTTGTCCTGTCACTCGTGCAGATGGTTCGCAGGGGCCATGAGGCAACGAGCAGTGCGTAGCATGCTCGGAGACCTCACACCATGCGCATCGCAGTTGAGGCTGGCGTTGGCGGTGGAGCTGCTTTCGCTTCTTGCATCCGCATCCCATTCCCCCTGTACCCCCGTGCCCTCTTCTCTCTACTCTGCCCAGGAACAAGGGCAGCAGCAGTGCCAACAACAACCCGACCACGCGCTCTGCTCCCGCTGGTCCTCCTCCACGCTCTCTTCCATGCACTCCGCCCACGCCCACCGCTCCCGCTCCCCCGGTGTCATGTCGTCACCGAAGACGTTCGCGTTTGCGCGCGGCGGGGGTGCGGCGGTATATCCACTTTCCCAAGTTGCCCTCTGCGAAGCCGAAGCCGATGGGGAGCACTGCTGTTTTGAGGGGGAATGGGAAGGGCAAAGGCAAAGGAGGGAAGAGGCTGACAGTGGAGGATGTGTTGGTTATCTCTCCTGCACTGGCGCCGGCTCCCGCGTTGCCTGTGCCTACGCCTACGTGTGGCGCCAGCACCCCGTGCCAGCGGTGGTCGTATTCCTCGTGCGCCTCCTCTTCCTGCGCCTCGCCCAGTGGAAGCGAGAGCAGCGACTCGGGGGCACAGCAACTCCGACTGCGGGAGCGAGTGCAGCGGGGGGAGCGAGGGGATAAGGTGGAAGCCGATCCCTGTGGGTTTGTTTTTGTAATGATTCCTTCCTCCTGCACGTTCTCTTGTTTTTTTCTTGTCTAGTGTTCTTGCGATGACCACTGTTTCAAGTTTTTCTTGTTTCTTGCGACTTTTTTGCGACGCCACGATGGCAGTATCCACAAACTCATTCTCATTTAAAATCATTCTCTGTCCTCACAACACGATGTATTGATATCCTACACACACACTCACTATATTTCTATATCTCTAATGTATCCGTACTCGTATCCGTGCCCAAACACTCATTGTAGCTATAGCTAGTAGGATCCAGTATTGTATTATCACGAATATTCGAATTTTTTTTTTGGACACGAGGGACAACTTGAGCGAATTTGAATTTTGTGCGGAGAAGAGGAGAGGAGAGGCAAGAGAGGCAAGGGAGGGACAGGAGGTAAAGAGAGGTGTGGCTGTGTGTGGCTATTGGACGGGAACTAGTATACGATCTGGGTTCTTGAATGACAAGCGCGATGTCTGGGCAATGTCTCTCAACCACCTCAAGGTGCTCGTTCCTCGGATACTGTACAATGCGGGGTGCGGGGTGCGCAACTCGGGACAACACATCAACCTCTCTTCAGGCTCAAGCTCAACTTACCCCTAAGCCTCTCCCGCTCCCTCTGGATCTTGATCCTGCTTATTCTGGGAGCGCGTATGTGTGGGTGGCAGGTACACGTTGTCCACCTTCTTGCTCTGCTCGAACTTCCGACACTCTTCTGACCTTTGGAAAAACAAAAGGAATGGATACAAAGCAGCTCGGGAATTGAAGACTCAAACTCAAGCGTGTTCTGTGTAGTGTTTTGGAGGTCCCGGCTCGGCCTGAAAGCCAGGGCTTGGGCCTAGCCTGGGAGGGCTTGGGTTTCCATTTCTTGAAGACCAAGCCCAAGCCCTGGAGGAGGCACAGCCCAGCCCAGCCTGGCTTGGGCTTAGGCCTGGGCCTGGAAGTCAAAATATCATGTAAAATACCCATTAGACAGGTTGCGCAAAGCCGCATGTGGCTTTTTTTGTGCGCAAACTCGTCCCATGCGGCCTTTTCTTTTTTCGTTCCAGTAGTCCAAAGAATGTTATATAGCAGTCATGGTGATATTCAGGAGCAAAAGAGCACAACCCCGCAGGTGGCTTTGAAAGCCGCATGCGGCTGTGGCGCAACCTGTCTATTAACAACTCAATAGATTTTACCATCAATGGTGCCCGGGCTGCTATCAGGGGTACTCTTGGGGACAGATGCAGGCAAGTGAGGACAGAGTTCTGTGATACGGTTGATATAAGTGGTGAGAGAGGCAGCTGAGCAGAAGATCAAATGTGTCACCAGGAAGCCAGACTGATGAGAACAATAGAATACATACCGGAGCTGTCTGAGACAGTGGTGGGAATTAGATTGGGTGCCTTTCGAACATGAGGTGCCCTTGGTGCATTGTGTCCTCCTGACATTGGTATATGTGGTGTGTGCAGAGGAAAAATTATGTGAAGTCACAATGTTTCTGATTTTATACCAGACAGTGAGGCTGGTGCTGAGATCCCGAACTGTACAGGAAAAAGGGAAATCACTCCACTGTTAAATGTTGGAGGTAAGAGACATTATTAACCATCACCAAACCATCACTGGCATCAGTTAGCACTGTGGTAATATTTGGCTGGCCAAGCCCGGGCTTAGGGGCCTGGCAGGGCTTGAAAAATTTCAAGCCTGAGCCCTGGGTCCAGTGAAGCCCGATGTAGGGCCCAGCTTGGCTCAGGCCTGCAGGGCCCAGCTTGGCAGGCATCAGGGCTTCAGGCCGGGCTGTGTAAAACACTAGTTCCATGATGGTTCGGTTTCATAGTAGAATCACAGAACTTCGAGCACTTGACAGTAGAGGACATCTTCTAGGTTCCTGCCACGACTCATCACGGCACGGGATTTGTCCACCCATGAAATCTTCGCTTTTTCGCGTTTTCATGACAACACATGTGCTGGGCTACGCTCCAGAAGCATCAGCACCGAGGTTCCCAAGTACTGAGTAATGGATGGGAACGGGGAGGAACACTCTGGAACCATTGGCATGTGCTTGCTCCAAAACACGTAGGAGATGTGTAGCCTACAGAACAAGTGGAAGGTGAAGTCTACTCTATTCCCACTCACGGAACTAGACAGGGACAGACTGGAATCCTGTTGTGGTGTGTTGGACATTGGACGCATATCGCATTCTGATCAGATGATTGCTGGAAGGGGCTGGGAACATCACATCTTGATGGTTCCATACCGTCCTGGGCATTCCGGATAAGGGATGGCCACTAAGTGAGGGTCCGATCACTTGGACCTACACTCGTCGGCTCCTGGAACAAGTACCCATACTGGGAAGTACTTCGAATGTGGTATCCCTAAAGAGCTACAGACTGGGAGCTTCGGTTCCAGACATTCCAGTAGATGGGAAGGCACCGGCATTGAAGGGAATGGACTATCTAGTCAGGATTGACATAGGGGACTGGTTGTGAGGGCTCGGGCACAGTCTGACTGATCATACATGTGCACAGGATCACACCAGAATGGCGTGCTCAACATGGGCAGCCAATGGAAGGACTCAGATACCCATTCCTACGATGGATACATGGAAATTGGACGGATAAACAGACTATTTAACTCATATCTACTTATTCTCAGATGCTTTTATGTGTTTCAGGGCTTTATAGTTAGTAACACAGGCATCTTGGGCAGCTTCACGGAATCACCCCACGGCTAGTAGGCAGAAACACTTGTGAATTGGGCAGATACTGGGGAGTTTGAACAAGGCGTCTCTTAGAATTCATCTTGGCCTGGAATCTTTTCTTGTGTGATTGGTATCTTTGAGATCCGACTTGCTGTTCATCTAGAATAGTCTGAAAGTGACTGGAACTGTTGGGATTGTGCTGAGTCCACACTTGGTTGTTTGGGTTTTGTTGTGAAGAGCTTGGGAACGGAACCCACTAGTGTTAAAGAGCTTGGGATCGGAACCCACCACTGTCTGAAGTGTTTGGGATCGGAACCCACTACTGTCTGTTACTGTCTACGCTTGGAATCAGCATCCAGCTCGCTTTGAAGAACCTCAGCCACTCATTCTTGTTCTTTCTCATAGCTGTGAAGCTTTACATCACCATGCTACTGTGCTTCCCGTTTGTTCGGGCCTACCCTCGTTCAATCAGATCTAGCCAGAACACTTGCACAGCAAGGGTTCCATTCACATCGACACTCTTGTTGCGTTCCACTAGCTTTCCTGTCTGTTCCGGTTCCATTCCGGTTCACTCAGTACAAGGCTCAAGTACTTGGACTTCGTTCCAAGGACTTCTATAAACGACTCAATGCTCTCTCCTCGTTTCTGATGTCTATTCCATTCCCTGTAACCTTTTATAAGGCCCTGTACCAGGGTCTGATACTTGTCTGTGCATGTCTCGAGCACTTCCTGTCCGTTCTGACACACCTTTGTGTTGAGGTTTGGTTTTGGTTGGTGTTTTCTTGATAGGTTCAGAGCACATCAATCAACATGCCTTCCACAAAACAGCATTCCCAGTGCATGCAGCGTATGGTACATGCTTATCTAGGCTCATACATCAAACACATCTCTGTCATTGTCCATACTCCTCATGAAAGGTGTATGTACACTGCCTCTTTCTGGAACAAGCCACTTTGATGCGGGCTGGTGGATACGAGACTCAGAGGGTGACAGCAACACAAGGGCTATTTGTCATTGTGCAGTGGCTTCTTTGCGTCGTGGCAACCCTCACAGAGCTTCAGTCTTTCTGCATTGGGTAGGCTCACATGCTAGAGAGCAAGAGCAAGAACAAGATGTGGTGCCTCCAAGAGTGCGAGACCCAGTGCCTCTTGAAGCTTCTGTGATCCCCTCACTCCCCCCCCTCTCACCAGGTTCGAGATACCTTGCTCAGCATACAGATCAATAAATGGCCCAGGGCAAGATTTGGTGATGGGCCTACAATGGCTGGTAGCCAGATTCAAGCATGATGCGGAAGACAGGGGTGAGGTGTTTATGTACATAGCAGCCCTTTCCTCCGCCTCCTGGTGCAAGACACAGCTGGATATTGAGCTCTGGGCTCTGGGTCTTGCAGTGTTCCTCCTCCACAAGGTGGTTCTTTGGTGGCATCCAGAAACTTTAAATATGTGCTTGAAGGCTCAATTGCACTGGCCAGGATCAACAGCGTGACTGAAGGTTGATTACCTCCTCCGCCACACCCAAAGCAAAGGGTTCCCCCCTCTCAAACCTTGATCTTTCTTGCATTCAGATACATCTGGGTGACTCTACATGTCAAGTGCTTTCCCCTCTTCAAGTTTCACAAGCCTCTTGCATTCCTGCTCCTTCATCTCCTCTTGATTCTTCTGGGTACAAACACTGCCCACCCACCCTCTATCTTCCACCCATCCAGGCCCTCCAGAAATCCTACCTTGCATAGCGTCATCTGAGCCAGATTGGTTGCTTTAAATAATTCAGATGCTTGATAGCATGCCATGCCTGCATTCACCATTGAATGGTTGAATCCCATGTTAACAGCCTTGGTGATTCTGGAGAGCCCGAAATCAGCAATACAGGCCCTGTCTGAAGGAGTTACAAGGATATTGAAACATGCAAGCATCAGTGAAAAGGCATTCTAGAGGTATGAATACCATACCACTTTCAAATTTCCATGTACTATCATTTCTTTGTGTAGATACTGGAGCCCAAAAGCTATGTCTAAAATCTAGAACAGACTATCAATCAAAGAAATTCCTGTCAAAACTGTGCTCACAAGGGAGAGATGTTCAGCAAAGGTCTGCTTTGATAAGTTCCATGATGTCCCCAGCTTCCATCCATGGGGAGACCAAACACAGCCTGGTGTTCAGATTGTACACACCAAAGAAGAGAAGTGCATGTAGTTCAGGCTCTGTACGAGAGGACACACAGGATTGAACTGGCCACAGGGGGAAACGATTACCATATCAAACTCTGCTGTCCTCTAATGTATCATAAAGATAGTCCACAAAAGCTAATGGTCCTCAAAGTTTCAAGTGCTATTACAAAATTGAAGCATTACACAAATGAACACAGACAAGTAAACAATGAGCACTTTTTCTCCCTCTTGATTGACCTATCATCTTCTGACATATTTTTTATGCAGTCCTGGAGCTCCCCTGCCTTTTTGTACCTTCCAAGTTGATGGTATGTGGCAGCCAGATTTTCCATAGCCCACAGGGTGTCTGGATGGCCTACTCCAAGGAGCTGCTTCCGCTTCTCCAGCACAGTGCTTTCGAGTGGCTCTGCCTCTTTGTACCTTCCAAGTTGGCCATATGTGGCAGCCAGATTTCCCATAGCCTGCAGGGTGTCTGGATGATCTGCTCCAAGGAGCTGCTTTCGCTTCTCCAGCACAGTGCTTTCGAGTGGCTCTGCCTCTTTGTACCTTCCAAGTTGGCGGTATGTATCAGCCAGATTTCCCATAGCCTGCAGGGTGTCTGGATGGTCTGCTCCAAGGAGCTGCTTCCGCTTCTCCAGCACAGTGCTTTTGAGTGGCTCTGCCTCTTTGTACCTTCCAAGTTGGCCATATGTGACAGCCAGATTTTCCATAGCCCACAGGGTGTCTGGATGGCCTGCTCCAAGGAGCTGCTTCCGCTTCTCCAGCACAGTGCTTTCGAGGGGCTCTGCCTCTTTGTACCTTCCAAGTTGGCTGTATGTATCAGCCAGATTTGCCATAGCCCACAGGGTGTCTGGATGGTCTGCTCCAAGGAGCTGCTTCCGCTTCTCCAGCACAGTGCTTTCGAGTGACTCTGCCTCTTTGTACCTTCCAAGTTGGCCGTATGTATCAGCCAGATCTGCCATGGCCCACAGGGTGTTTGGATGGTCTGCTCCAAGGAGCTGTCTCTGCTTCTCCAGCACCATAGCGTGCAAATGCTCTGCTTCTTTGAACCTGCCTGAGTCAAAATATATACGAGCATATGCAGTATGGAACATTGACTTTATGGTTGCTGGGTCCGAGATGAGGGAGTCTATATGGGACATTAACCCAATTCTCCCCAGATAGGCATCTTTGGAGAGCCTAACTGACATCCCTATGATATCTGTCATGCATTCTCGAGCTATTGGCTCATCAACCAGAGTATCCTGGCACCATGAGTGCACAAGGGGATGAATAGAAAGTGTATCCCTGATATCATGCCTGTCAATAAGAGAATACCCATGAATCTCAGCAACAATATCCATCAGGCATTGCTGGTCCCAAGTGCCTGATGATGACAAGAAGTTCTGAAGGAATCCCCTAGCTGCCTGGAGAGTTTGAGCTTCCTGCCCAGCATCATTGGTTTTCCATTCAGCTGCCTGCTTAAAAATTGCCTCTGGAATGTTATTGTGATGCAGCAATGAGCAGAGCTGTAGAAACCGGCCTGCCACTTTGCTCAGCTGCTTGAAGCTGATTTGCCAGGTTGTATACACAGTCAATTCATAATCGTCATGAGACTGTGTAGCACACCACTCCAGGATATTGGCACGATTCTTTCTGTAGATCAAGAGATATCGAGGAAGGCAATTAAACTTGGAGATATAAGCGCCAGCCTGGATAACTGCAAGGGGCAGACAGGAAAGCTCCTGTGCAGGTCCAATCAATGTACATTTGCTCTGATTCAAAAAGCCCTGGAAATGAAATACCTTAACAATCTCTGAAGCCTGCTGAATGGTTTCAATGGTTTTCTCCTTCACAGCTCTCAGTAAGAGGAGATCAATTGCATTGGTCTTATCCATGTCCCCAACTTTGGAATACGATTGAGGTCCATGTCCAGCTAGCTGCGGGTTTCGTGAGGTGATGATAATGTTTCCATGTGTGCATCTAGGGAAAAAAGGGAAGAGATTGATGTTTGGATTGTCTGCATTGTCAAAGAGCAACATCCACTCCTCGACATGAGAGATCAGCCATAGTGACCCATCTTCTGAGGTTTTCCCCATTCCTTGAGAAATGGCTATATTTTTGAAGGCTGTATCAAGACTTTGACGAGAGCTGGCATTGATGAAGAACTGTTTTGTAAACCTGAGTAAAGCAGTCAGCAGGGATAAACTGTACAATGTGTGACAAGTTTACCTAGGTGTTTGAGATCTGTTCATCATGTCAAGGAATTTCAGAGCTATCTGTGTTTTTCCGGAGCCACCCAGGCCATGGAGGACATATGTGTGTTTGGCCAGGGTCTGTGGAGAAGTACTCTGCCATTTTTTCAAGAATATCTTGCCGACCCTGGAATATCTGAGAGGGAGGAGGACATCTGACAAGTGCCAGAGCAGCTTTGGATTGTTCAATTTCTGATGCTACAGGTTTGTCAGAATTGAAACCATCCATTTCCTCAGCACTCACAATTTGTTTTTTGTTGTCGCTCTGGTCCTGGGCCATGAATCTGGAAGCTATGTTTGGTGAGAAACAGCATTTGGAGGGCCGGGGACGAGATAACTTACATGGTGAAGTTCTCAGCCTCCACAGCATAATTGATACTGGGACCTTCCCCGGCACCCCCGCCTCCACCTTGTTCACCACCTGCTCCACCCTTGCCGCCTACACCACCTAGGAAAGACAAGGCACAAAGTTGATATCCTTACCAACCTCGCGAGTTGCCACTCACCATGGATGTTCATATAGTTAACTGTGTGGAATTGCCTAGCTCGAGACATTATCTCAATGGAGTCGACCAGCAAAGAGCTGGAGGATGCAGTGTGGGTAACACGTTGCGGACGTGCGTCGTGGACTCACACTGTCACACTACGTACTGACCTTGACAGCCACTGCCACATCCTGCATTCCTTCCCTAATTGAGGATAATTGCCCCAAAACGTGGCGCCAAGTTTCAGCATCCGACCCCGGCGCGGTTTCGGGTTCCTCTATCTCAGTAGCGGTGGTTTTTAGCTGAACGAGGGCGCGGTTGGCGAAGCGACCCACCACTTCGATTAATGAGTGAATTTTGCGAGTTTTCGACTGCCAGCGCTAACTCTAGCGCCTTTGCACGTGGGCCAAGAATAAATATGATATTCCGGTGCCTTGGACCCTTTGACCCCAAAGCGGAGTTTGCAAGGCTTCGGACGGACACCCGTGATACGTAAAGAAGGAGATACAGAGGAGAGACGTAATGTTATAAATAGGGTGAGAATTAAGGTGGAGGCGGAAGTTCCGGAGAGTGATTGTGCGCGTCAAATGACTTACTGAGATATTGAGGTAGGCTCGTTCCAGCCTCTCTCGTGGACTGGACGTGAAATCTGCAGATAGTCGTTCAGATCACGGACACGAGAGAGGCTGGAACTTACGAGTACAGCCGAGTACGAAGTGCCTCGGAGTTTGAAATCAGAGATGGCCGGCCATGGCTGCGGAGGTCATGTGGAATGTGTATCACTGATTTTCCTAAATTGGTTGATGTCCGAGACAAATACACTGTCATACTAACGCGCCAATTTAATGCTAGCTCTCCAATTGTAGCTATTCTACGCATGAATGTACTTCTTTGCACCCCACGGCGCTTATCCTCCTCCTCCTCCACGACCTAACGCGCTCTACGAAGCCCAGTTCTCCGAAGGGATCTTTGATGAAGTGCTCAATGTACCTCAGCTACTGCCCGGAGAAAAACCTCAGCGGCGGACGCGCACGCGATTCGCCTGGCCTAAAGGAATCACCAAGGAGGACCGATTGCTTGTTGCCTTTCGATGCATGCAAGAGGCCGGGTTTGAGACGATCGGAGACTACTTTTTGGCAGTTTTAGACCACGACGATAATAAACACCCACCAGTTTATCACTCGGTCTCCTCATTCCTTCAATGCAGAGGAGTGGATACTCGTACCCATCCTATATCCATTGTCCAAAAAATCTTCGCGGACCCCTGATCCAAAAAACGCATAGGTGCTCATGATGAAGACCTACGTTTCGATCTTCCTCGATACGCCCTTCCCCCTCGCAACGCCTCTTACCGGACCTCCCGCAACCCGCCAAAAATAGTACCCACAACGCTTTAATCGATTGGGCACTTCAGCTTATTGTGGCACGCTGGAAGCAGGAGGCAGATCTACTGCTCGACCCATTTTTCGGCTTTGTACGCGAGCGGCGGCGCGATGAACCTGCGGAAAAATTTTCCTGGTCCGATATTTTGAATTGGAGCATGACCAAGAACCAGGAGATCAGTGCAGTCAATGCCCCAGCCATGTTTGCCTGTCTCACCAGTGTTGCGGTCAATGATAAAGCTGCAAAGCAGCTCACGCGGGCTGCCGAGGACAAGCACATTCCAGCGTCGTCGGAAGCCTCTGTCCCAGGGCGAGAACCTGCACCTGAGCCAGAACCCACGCCTGGAAAAGCTTCCAGTTCACGGCCTGATAGCGTGGATGCTGGTAGCGATGACTCCGACACAGAACATGACGGAGAGGCCGTGCCTATCAGCACAGGTGTGCCGCCCAAAATGCGGCGGGACCCGTGGCTCGTGAGTAGTAATCTTACTCTGAGCATCATTATGTTACTCAATTCACTCCAGGGAGTAACGGTCGCCATTCTTATGCTCCTTTACTTCCGATACCGTTATGCCATTGTCTTTCCCACTTTCATCGGAATTTTCCTCTTCACTTGCAACACACACAGGGACGTCTTTGTCCTCCTCTGTCGGGTTGGGCTCTCTGTGGGCTATAGCACCGTCCTCGACACACTCCATGTATTGGCCATGGATTCGGCGACCCAATTACACGCATTCGGAGCATTGGTCCAAGTCTGCCAGCCGATGTTCCTTCTTCTATTCGACAATGTCAACAAGATGCAGCGCGCCTGGCAGCAGGTTCTCGGACGTCAGGACGAGTCCATACCACCTTCGTCACTTCGTCACTTCGGCTAATTTTGCGAAAGTTAGTCACCCCATGTAAATTAGGCACATTTGAGGTATTCTTCGTCACTTGAGAGTGCCGGCAGTGAATTTTCGTCAGTTCAGATTCCTGCTGCGAAAGTTCGTCAGTTCAACTTGATTTCAACCGGTTTGTCCACACGAAGCACGTGGCCGTTGCCGTCATCAGCCTTCTTTGTTCTCTGACCACCACGTTCCCTCGATTAACCACTACGTTCCCTCGATCAACTACCACGTTCCCTCGACTTATCACTACACCGCGTCCACGACATCAATGTACTCCGACAATATGTGGGTTGAAAATCCGGCGCTTGAAGCGCAGATGTGGATGCAGCAAGGTACAGACGGCAAGTGAGTCACGGTGTCCTGCAAATCTACTGGTAGGCGTGTCGTCCTAAAAACACCGCCAGTTTTCTGGATATTGGCTATGATAACTTCGAACCTACCGCCGAATGGGCCCCCACGACGCCGCATGACTCTGCCCCCACATTCTCGTTTGATGGATTTCCATTTACATCCGACCAGTGGTCTGACCAGCTCCCCACGACATCGAGTATCACTCCCGGCACCGCTTCATTCGATAGTACTCGTCTTTTCAATATTCAAGAAGACAGCTTGGCCATCCCCTCGAGCATGGGCTTCTCGGAACAGGTAGTTTCATCATCAATCTGTAATTTTGGACCGTGACAGATATATTTCCCAGCTTCCGTTCTGGGATGGGTTCGATCTAGGCGCTGAGGAGACGACGAGTATAACGGACGCTTGCGATAACTGGGAGAAATTTTGTGCCGCGGTCACTAGCATGAACAGCGGGTGCCCTTCGTCTCACATGCCCGATGACCCCGCCTCCCGCGCCACTCCATATTCGTTGCCACTCGATTTCAATGTCGCCGAGTTGTTGGCACCGTCCACTATTCATTCCAGTGCGATGGAGAGCTCACCTGGCTCGTCATTCCTTCGGTTTCCAGACGACTCGGAAAATTGTGAGCCTTCCGGTGATTTGAGCATGTATGAGGTGTCAGAAAGCGAGGTTGCGACGGCCATGGGCTGGGACTGGACGAAATCAGATACAGTCTGGTTGGAGAACGATGTGTCTTCCGAAATAACACATTTTCCGGAAGGATTCTGGGTGTCCTCTCGTACGAAAATCTTCCACCTCGAGCGTGTGACAGGCTTGCCGTCGCAAATTCCGATCCCTGTCGAACCGACGGGTTTCCTCATTAATCTCACGGATATTCCCAACCTCGGCAACGAGACTGTTGACGCGACATTGAAAGATCAAGTAGGGCCTTTCGCTTAAACATATGTAATGTTAATCTGACAATTTTTCAGGATCCTCACTCGTGGGGTGGTTCTACGGGCTCACGCTCATCGGTAGACGCCCAAGTTCTCTCCATTCTCTTCGGATGCGGGAAACGGAAACCGATTGACTGCCGCCGTTCTCGTCCCCAATGCCGCGGTTGTTACGCCTGTGAATCTCTCGCTCCTGAATTCCTCAATACTCAACGCCGTGAACTCGATCCTCGCTCTCGGGAATCGCTCGTTCAAGCTCAACTGCGCACTCGCGAGAGACAGGACAATACCCGTGTTGGCCAAGTTCTCGCGTATGCACTCTCCTTTGTCAATTGTACGATCCTTATGATAAGTCCAGATATTTGAGTTCAATTCGTGATTGGAGGTGTCCCGCTGTCGATTCCACAGACCCGAAGAAGACATGCAAAGGCGGCCATGCTGTACTCAAAAAACTCGAAAAGGTGTGTCATATTTGACAGGATTCAACAAGCTTCTGACAGCCCGGCAGCGTCTCCGAAACAAAGATTTCATCTTGCTGTGTTCGAATCGCGACATGTTTGATTCTACTGTTGGCCATCGAAATCTGACGATTCCCGACCACATCGACCAAGATTTCCTCGTGCGAGCGATGACCGGCGAAAAGATCGTCGAGGACGAGGACCAGCAGGATCAGTGCTGCCGTATTTCTTCGTCACGTCAAGGCAAGAAAGGAAAAATGCAGTGTCGTAAGTCGGTTTGCTATATAACATGCATTCAGTGTGCTCATGGCACGTTAATTAGCCTTCAACCACATCAAGGAGGGTCGTCCATTTCCAGCACGAGTAGTTCATCTTAGCTGCGAAGCCAACTTGACGGTTTTTATCCCGCACGAGGACAAGTACCCCGAGCTCGCGCGCATGTGTATTGTTGTTCCTGATCACGAGAAACCCCACCGCCACCCCGTCCCACCGCCAACCAAAGTTACGCACGCTGTCGCAGAGAAGTACAAGGAGTGTGTCCGTAAATATGGCCTCGGCGCGACTGTGGGGAAGGTCGAAAAGGGTACATATGTGTTTCCATTCTGCCACAGATTCCATTGACGACTCCTTTAGCTCTTTCAACGAGGGAGATTCTCGGGACGACACCGTCCCTCTATCACCCTGCCCTTCTCAATCGCGACACGAAGCAGAAGCTTATCAATCAGGTCAAGGACGAGGGGGGAAGCGACGTATCGCAAGAGACGCAAAGTATGTTTGCAGCGTTAATCCATATTTCTTGCATCGAATCTAATACTTGTTTATAGCAGTTGCGACATATATTGCGAAACAACAAGCACGTCCTCCCGAGGAACGATACATTCACAGCATTTATCAGCGCGACGGGAAGACTATCATATTCGGACTTCGAAAAGGTGTTGTGAAGCACATCCACACTGTGCGGACTCTCGACTGTGATACAACGTTCAAGCCAGTCAAAGGGAAGACGGACATGTATGAGATCAATGGATGGTTGATGTCGGTCAACGAGTGTACGTCTAGATTATTTTTCTTGAGGTCTACGTTTCAAGACTATTACAGCTGTTACTCTCGGACGCGTGTGGATGGACACCCATGATCGTTCCTCTTTCAAATTTGTATGGGAAGAACTACAACGCCTCGTCAAGCGCCTCACCAATCGGAACTTCGGTTTCGTTGCGCTTCACCAACGAGGTACTCTTCTCGGAGTTAACGGCGACATGGAGGCCGCTGCGGTTCTCGGTTTAGCCGACGCCATGCTTCCCACGATTGATATACCCCAAGTGGCGGCCAAGGTGCGGAGTGCAGCTGACGTTCTCAAGTTCATTCTGCGCATTTGCTTTGCGCATTTGAAGCGGTTTGTTGCTTGATTTGGATTTCATTCGTTTTAACTCATACATGCGATAGGGGAATCCCAGAGCTCCCTCATCTCCCGCACGAGGATCATCAACGCATTTCCAACTTCATGTACTTGGAAACTCCGACCGCCGTCGAAGAATTCAAAGTGTGGATCAAGACATTGCCCGATCCTGACGGCACCATGATGCGTGAGTTTCGCACTAATTAAATTGCACCTGTCTAGAGCGTACGGCAGGTTGGTGGTCACATAAGCTCATGCACGAATGGATCCTCCCTGGCTGTATCCAATGTCTCTCCGGGATCGACAAGGACACATGGAATATTATGGAGGCGACCACTAATCTCGGAGAAGCTCAACATAAGGCTAACAACGCCGCAACCGACATCCAGATGGGTATGGTTGAGTCGTTCATAAAGTCAGTATAACTTGATTTGCTCGTCGTCGGGGCTCATGTCAGTTAGATACGAAGAGTTCGACAAGCGCCGTGAGGCTGAGATCGAGCTGATGTTAAAAACTGGAAACGTTCGGAACCCCCGTAATGATGTTGTACACCGGTACGACAGCCGCAATAAGCGCGGTACGCGGGCGGTGGAGAAGACAAGGCGCGCGCACAGCGATGACGAGGAAGTTCAAGATGCGAAACAAAATCTTGCTGATGCGCAGGCACGATTGAAGCTAGCACAAGCCGAACAGAAGGTTTTTTTTTCACGTACGTAAAACTGATAGTTGCTAATCAAACTCAAGGCAAACTCCTCTGGGCGCGTGCGCGTTTCGCGACCTCGGAAGCGCAAGAGGTGTTCTACCTCGGAACAACCTGGAGGTTCGTTCCAAATACAATCTGCTCACTCGCTGCTGAATATGCGTTCCTCAGAACCCACCGACCCGTCTGTAACCGCTGCCTTTGTGGAGCACGACACATCAGGTATAAATACTGCTTTCGAGTCTGGCTCTATACTCACAAGTCCAGCATCCGTCGCTGCCGCCGGGCCCTCAACGGTCTCTGAGTCCCAGACAGAGAAACCAGCTCATCCGCCCCGGAAACGACTCAAGCTCGGCCCGCTCAAAGGGTGGGGCATCCAACGTGATGGGGTGGAAATGAGCGCTGTTGACTATGCTCAAAACTACTGGGAGGAATTCAAAGAGGAGTATCCAGAGTACGTCAAGGCAGTCCTGCTCGCCGACTCAGACGAATAGATTACAGTTGAACTTCTTGATCTTTTAGACTTACTTACTGCACGCCTAGCTATTTTATTCATATATACTCTTGTAGATTCCCTGTAACTAGCCTACCCCTTACCACTTACTTGCAATGATACCACCTCGACAGAATTGTGCACCAAACGCAAATGAGCCTGGATAGGTGTTATTCCGTGGCAACGTTAGTTGTTGCGTCCGTTCAGTGTGTGACAGAGATGCTGAACTGACGAAGATTCATAGCGAGGAATTGAACTGACGAAAATTCAGTCGGGACGTCCAGGTGACGAAAATTCGCGGCCGGGAGTCCCAAGTGACGAAGAATACCTCAAATGTGCCAAATTTACACGGGGTGACTAACTTTCTCAAAATTAGCCGAAGTGACGAAGTGACGAATGTGGCGCGGACTCCGTCAGGACACAGTTAGCAGCGGGACGGCCGCCACACTTATTGGCCTGGAAGATGTCACCGAGGAAGCAATGGACTCCAGGCCATTCATAAAGAATGTCGAAGAAAAGAAGCGTCTAAACTTGACCCTTGACGAACTGGTCGACGATATTGATTGGAACCATCTCGAGGGCGTCGGCTCTGGTACCGCAGCAGGTGTGTGGACGAAGCACGTCCCTTCCTTGCGTGTGCACGGTCGCGCTGTCACCAAAAAATTCCGGGTCACTTACGCCAAGCACCACCTCCGCCTACGAAAGAGTGTTGTACACCCCATGCGCACAACAGATATTGACGAAGCTCCGACGACAGGAGTAGCCGCAGAGCTCCACAATCTTGTTGTCGATCAGCTCCGTATTCTCGGGCATTGGCTACAATGCTGGCTGATAATGATTTGCGGCGACCAGCTCAGCATTGATCGTGTCCGGAAAATCAAGATGTATATGGACAAGGGAGATACTCCGTTCGACCGCCATGATTGGGCTCTGCCTGTTATACAGCTATGGCACTTGAAGTGGAACTTGCAGAAGGCAATATTCCGCCTCCACTGGTTTGAGCCCACCGGCAAGAGCATTTTAGGTCTCCACCACGATGTCAAACTTCTCACTCGCAACAAGTTTAATCCCGTGAAATGTGACTTTTATCCGGCGCACCACATCCTGGAAGATCGCTTTGAAGCTCTGATGCTCGACGCTCTTCGGTGAGGATCAATATCTTGGCGATTGCGACCCCCAATCCTAATTTAGTAATTTCATTCAGGCTTCTCTGCGAGGAAAAAACCGGCATCGTTCACCCGCCAAAAACAGCTGTACTTCAGTGCAAAAAGTAATGGTCCATTCAAAGATATTACCTTCGAGGAACTGGATGAATTTTCGCATGTGGTATACCGCCGCTACATGTGCAACGATGCATACGACGACGCACAGGGTGATTTTCCTCGGGACCCCAAAATTCATGGACCTCCGACCGTACCAAATGCTGCACCAGTTCCTGAGCCAGTAGTCTCTGATGACGAAGAAGAGGGTGGGTTTTATTTCACAAGATGCTCCTGTGTTAAACAGCCAATAGATTCCGATCCGGAAGACGAACCTACCACATCAAATCCGAGTCGATCAAAGAAGGGCAAGGGATCTCGCTCCAATAAGGCTAAGGCTGCCGAAGCAGTCAATTTTTCCGGCGGCGACCAATCCCTTTCTACGACGATTAACTTCATCCGGATGACATTTTGGTACCTTGAGATGTGCTCCGCCATTGCCGAGGGTGACATAGGGCGAGTTTTCGAAGTCATAAAGGTAAGAGAAATTTTCTTCTTGCGCTTTCAACGTCCCGTCATAAATGTGCAGGTCTTGCGATTCTCTTTCTGGGGCGCCGGCTCGACCAACTATGGGAATGAAATGCTAGAATTGGCGTGCAATTTCCTGTACGAGTTCCCGCTTGCGCTGACTCCTGAGGAACGCAATCCTTAACAATTATTTGGTCAATACAACTGGCCTCCTCGGGCACTGGCTTGAGCTCGACCTTCTCCAAGAGCACTATGATTTTTGGATCAAGAGCCTTTTCAATTCGAAAAGCCATAGCTTTGATTCAAAGCACCTTTCGGAGGCGGTTAGCCTCAACATCCATGGGTTCAGCGCCATTCGGGATCAGTTCCCGAGGGTTTTTGGATTTAAAAAGAACCAGGGGACTCACAAAAACAGCGATACCACGAACGATCTGAATGCCTTGGGTGTTCATTACCGCGAAGACCAGATCATGCAATACATTCCTGGTCGGAGCAGTCATGTGGTACCGAACGAATATTACGCCGGCTTCAATATTCTGGATGGCGGGAAGCTCGCTGAACTTTTGGAACGCACCACGAGGGACGGACGGGCTGTACAGCCTGAAGATGGCCATATGGACAATGACGATGAGCGGCTCCCCGCAAATCCTATCACGTCTGGATCTCAGGGTGTCACCAATTTAACACAATTTACCGTCAGCGAGTTATAGGTATTTACATGAATGTATGGACGAAATGTATTTGGAGAGTTCAGTTATTTAATATGAGTTATGTAAACATAGTTAGTTTTGAACGCGGAGAGTCCGGCAGTAAAAAGTATACGGTCGAAGGTAGTTAGGAATTTGAGTAGTTAATATGATGCAGGCGAGGGTAATTAGTGTTGATATACGAAGAATTGAGCGGGAAAAATATACTAGCGGATATTTTCTTTCTCGGGGTCCGAGACCTTGTTTCGTTTGCGACTGGATTTAGGCGGTGAAGGAGGAGATGAACGCTTCGTCGGGCCCTTTGCCGGGGAAGGGGGAACGATCCTTTGAGGAAAGACAATCCGGAGTACACGCGGTGGGTCGACATCCATGTCGGAGGGATCTGCAGGTGTGGAAGGAGGTGGGTCGACGTCGATGGTAGTGGGTACGGTTCCCTCTTTGCGATCATTGATGATTTCCGCATACCCCGGCAAGACTTGGGTCAGAATCTCAAAGAGATCAGCACCGAGTTTATCCAAGTACTTCCAGTCACACATGATACCCCACAATCGATCCAGACTGGTGCATGCATGTGCCCGGTCGACGATGCGCTGTATGAGTCGATCCGGGAGAATAAACACGCTCCCACCACCCGTGCTCCTCGCGTCTCGAATGCTGTTGTACTTCCGCGCTCTCCACTGGATGAGAATTCGCGTGAGCGATGCTTTCAAGACAGCGTCGAGCGGCTTGTAAGTCCCATCTGAACGAATAGTCTTCTGCTTTGTGGTGTTGTTCTCCTCCTGGGCCTTGAAATATTCGACCCATCTCGCGACCATCGCGAGATCGCGAGACTCCGGCTCTGGATCATGTAAAGAGCAGCAGTCCGGCCAGAGCACAAACTCTTCGCCATTGTATTTCAGGTCTGCGCCGCGTGAGCAGCAGTCGGGCGTCGGGTTAAAGAATTCTCGTGTTACGGCTGGAAGCTGTTGCCGCCGTTCCAGGTCTGCAAGTCCCTGTTTTGTCGTGATTTGGGACTCGGGTACATCTCGCACCCAGGCGGGCGCGTAAACGATAGCGACAGCAGGATTTCCGTCCCGACCCGGGCGTCCCATCTGCTGCTTTCTAACCTCGGGAGAATCACCCATACCGTCGCCGATATGCGCAACTATGACCCGCGCCAGCTTTGGAATGTCCGTGCCGTATGTGCAGGTGTCTGTCACGATTCCGATGCATACAAGGGAGCCGTCGTTGATGTCAGCGATGAATTTGCGCCGGTAATTGACGGGCATGAGGGAGTTGTAGAGTTTGACGATCCCGAGACGATTGGGAACCGTCAAAGGAATTAATGAGTCGAGGAATTTCATGAGGTCGTAGCCCGTTTTAATTGTCTTGACAAAAATGAGCGTGAGGACGATGTCGAGGGGAGACACCATGTCAATGGGGACTACGAAGCTGAAGTCCATGAATTCGTAGCCAGAGATGGGATGCGCGAAGAACCGCGGGATATATTTGACATTTGGGCGATCAACGGTGTAGCGGGCATTGACATATTGCCCGACGCGAAAACCTAGTCCCGCGGCGATACGAAGCGCGGCAGACGGGGTGGCCGTTCCGGTAGTGGCGCCCCATATAGTCTTGGTGGAAAGACGGGGCCGCATGTGCAAAATCCCTCGGTACGGCTCACGGAAAGTCCCACTCTCCTCGTTGAGGACGTGAGCCTCGTCAATCAGCATCCACCGAACCAGCACCCTAAATTTGGGGTCGTCCAGGAGCTTTCCAACGCGGCGACCCTGCAGCATTTGCGGGCTCATGACCCCGACCGAGATACCGTTCCCACCAGCAAATTCCGCGAACAAATCGCGTTCTTCGCGTATGTGAGCTTCGCGCACAGAATCCTCGTTGATTGCGATAGTTCGGAGACCAAATTTACGGCCCACTTCAGCCTAAATTAAAGCTAATCAGTTTCGCGTTCATTCTCGCGCCTACGTTTACGACACTCACCTGTTGTTCCGCTAAGACCTTGGTCGGCACGATCATGAAGGCAATTCCCCGCTCTTGACGAGCTTGCGCAGCAATCAGAGGAGCGAAGAGCACGATGCTTTTGCCGAGACCAGTCGCGATGACAAGGAACAGGTCGCGTCCGTCATTGAGATCCTTGCCGTGGTCGAGCTGATGTGGGTAGAGTGACGGCACGCCGCACTTCTGCCGCAGAAGATCATTGAGCCAGGCCCGGGAATTGACAGAAGGGTCCGGGGACAACGTGGCTTGACCCCCGGATCCCTCCATTCGGAGTTCTGGTCAATTTTAACTTGAGCGCGACGCGTCTTCTCTCGTACGCGTCGACGCGTCGCTAAAAGGAGAAGTTTGTTGATGCATCACATGTCCTGGCAACGTTCGGCCATCTCTGATTTTCAAACTCCGAGGCACTTCGTACTAAGCTGTACTCGTAAGTCCTAGCCTAATATTGAGGGTGAACACAGCATGCCAGCATGTTTTCAGACATGCACTCTTGAGCAGGGAGGCAGGCGGGATACCCTGGGACGCCGCTTTCGTTGGCCCCGCCGGTGAAGACTTGTTAATCGAGTTCGTCAGGTCGGCGTGAAACCCACTTAGAATCGGCGGGGAAACAACAAATTTTTCGGCTACATTGGACTGTTAAACAATGGACACCTAGATCTTGAAGAAGATGAATGGGTACCGTGTTTAAAACCATCCTTGACTCGACTCGGAAATTTGTTGAGCAAAGCCGTCCTTGCGGCCCCAGAAAGTCACAAGTTAAATGTTCAGGAGATAAGGATCGTTGGATTCCTGTTGCATAATTTGTAGGTCCAAATATTACGGAATTATAGACTTACATCGAATATTCGACACGGAGCGTAAAATTCACCTGGTGGTATGCTCTGTATTGTACGAAACAAGCAGGGCTTCGGAGGCCACTACAAGGCACCTGTTGGGATGATTCACGCGGGGATCCGATTCTCCGTCAGGCTAAGGACTACCGCCAGCGCCGCAAAGCCACAAACCAGGTGAGAGAGATTACCATGCGGCGGCGCCGCTGTCAGGAAAGAATAGCAAAGCGGGTGCCATGCCGTATGCCACAGGGAAAGAATAATCAAAACCAGGACTCGAGACGTACATACGTACTTTGATTCGGGATCTGACAGAGGCAACAAGACAAGACGCGTATGCGCGCACCGTCATTCAGAGAGGGAGAGGGGTGCCGATATACGGACGGGAATCCGATAATGCGGGAATCCAAGAGATTGCATTCACACCATAACCCGAGAAGAGCATTAACAAAGTGAGACCACGGGACAGTGGTCGAAGGGAACGATGAGCGAAGAATCGAGTACAACATCATTAGCGAGGAATTGTGGTGGGACGAGCGGAGGATGCACGGATCCACAAAGATGAGAGAGAAACAAGGGGAACCGCAATTGCGTTCATCAGGAAATGCGAGGGGGTGCAAAGAATTAGAGAAAGTGGGTGGGGCCATGTAAAGATGCAACCCAACGCTGCGAAGAACCGGCACTTCGAGGTCGATATAGCAGATGGATACATGGATTAAGACAGATAGTGCAAGATGCCATACCTGACATTCCATCGTGCGCCAGCGCGTGCGGATGGCGCTTCAATGGATCGAACAGTGAATATCTAATCGATGTGCCACTACGCCGTGCTCGTCCGCGCCACGCCATGCCCGGACCCAGCACATCCGCGTTCCCAATAGAAAGGCTGATCACAAACGGGACGGGAGAGTGGCCAGTGGCAGCGCACGAAGTGGAGTGGCGATGGTGCAGACGCACGCTATGGAGCTGGTAGCACGGTATGGAGCGCGGATGCGAGGGAGCGGCTGACCAAGAGAGTTAGTTGCGCGATGGGCCGGGGTGTGTCACTGCAATACATATGGGCGAGGGGCAAACGTGTGAGTTGGTGTGAGCTGGTGCGAGTGAACGAAGACCGAGGCGAGGCTATCGATGAGCAGGGAAGTCGCACACACATAAAGATAGGCCCGGGCGCGGGTGAAAATGGCAGCAAAGGGAAAGAGACGCGCCTGACGAGGGAAGCGCAGGAGCAGGAATGGGTTGATCGATAGAGTCGAGATATAGAACTAGATGGCGTGATAGGCAGGCCTGATGTACACATGACACGAATAAGGGCTGCCTGTGCCTCAGGCCTGAGGACATTGCTATCTCATGTCATACATTATGAGGGGTGGACGGGACGAGGCGCGGCGAAGAGAAGAAGATCAAATGGAGTGGTTGAAGCAAGCAAGGAGGGCCGTGAACGAACTAATTGAATAGGAACTAGAATGTTAATGGAGCGAACAAAGAGGGTACCGGTGTACACATGCTGTGCGATGAGAGAAGCGAGGGTCGGCCAACCAGGAGCATAACGTCAAGCGTGAAGCGGTCATTTTATGTGGAGGGAGGGAGAGGAACGAAGCTCGCTGAGACGCGCAGTACCACTCAGATACACAATTTGTTCCAGAGTCGAAAACGGGTTGCGGGCACGTCGTGGTGCAAATGAAAAGGCGCCCATCAAGCGCTGATGATGCCATCAAAACTGCCGCTCTCTGAATGCGATGAGCTTTACTGGTTAACTGGTTCTGTTCCACAACAACCGTTTCCTCGAGGCAGAGTTCCACGTCAACGGCGCCGCAACCCTCGCCCTCGGGTACCAGCTACACAAAATCCGTTCCGCGCGCCCCGTTCCGCCGCCGTTGCTCGGCGTTTCTGCTCTGTCAATGGGAGAGGTGTACCCCGCCCCCCCTGCAGACGCACTCGAAGAGGGCGAGCGCATCCGCGCCTTCTGGACCGTCGCATGCCTCCAAAGCACCGTGCTGGACGCCGCCGCCAGCAGCCATTTCTCCATTCTCGAGTCATCCGGCCGCAGATATCGACACCCCCTGGCCGCTTGAAATGTACGACTACGCGTTGGGAGCGCTGCCCGCCGCGTATCGGGGACAGGAGACGCTGCGGACATTCTTCACGGAAGACCCCCCGCCGGCCAGTCCGGTACCCACGCTCTACGCGAAGGCGGCCGTGCTCCTGCAACGCGCCACCCGCCTCAGCTCAAAGTGGTCCTCAAGTACGTTAACACTTTATCTACCCCCAGCGCCACACGTTTCAGTTCTGATTGATTCAAACTTTCGCCCATGACAGACTTCGACGCGCAGGAAACCGCCGCACACACGGTGTCCCGCGCCTGGCTCGACGGCCGCATCGCCGGATTCTGGGAGACGCTGCCCCCGCTGACCGCATTCTACGCGGACTCGGCGAAAGCACGCACGCTCGTGCTCGCGTATGGTATGACCGCCGCCGCCGCGATCGGGCTCCACCGTGCGCCCGGCTCCGTTCCAGTCGACCCGAAGCGCAGACGAATTGCGTCTCCGCCGCGCGCGCGCTCCTCGCGTGTCCCGGACTGCACGACCGCGCACCCCGTCGTCGGTGCGCTGTGTGCCACGGCATGCCGCGTACATGATGGCGGCGGTGCACCGGGCGCGCATGTTCAGCTTCCTCAGTGAGCCCGGCGCGGAGGCGGAGGCGGCGACGTTGGCGAGGGACCCGCAGCACGGGATCACCATTATGCGGATGTACGCCGTGGGAAGTCTGCTCATCTGTGAGTGGCCTGGCCTGCCGCGTCCGTGCTCGATTCACTTACTGGTTTTAACCCGCTTCAGAATACCAGTTGGCGAAGCTGCAGCAAGAGTTCGAACTATGAAGCATCTTATTAGCTGCGCCTTAGTGCTAACGATATAATATTAACGAATTTTCGATGCAAATGCTAGGTTCAGAAACTGTGAACACTGGCAATGTCCCGGATCTCGCAAAGACGTCGGGCCATTGCAAAAACCCGTAAACACTTCAAAGGCCGACTCGGTTGCAGGAGGCTTCCGCATAGGGAAATTCAACAATTCGTGTTCGCGAATCGTGTCGAGTTGAACACAGGGTAAATTCGAACAAACTCCCTGTTACCGCGGTACCGGCCTACGACTCGAAGCGCCGGCGGACGGATATCGTAATTTAATCTTATAACGAGGGTGAAGTTCGAATGTACACCAGTTGAACCACGAATAGTTCGACCTGCATGCAGCACTGCGCGCCAATATTGTGCCAGCCACAGACAGGGAAAGGCGGTCAGTTTAATGTTAGGCTACTAAGCAGTCTGAATGGCGCAAAAACAAAATGACGATATACATTTGCCATTCCCCCGGTGTGAGTCGAACCCGCGTTGCGCTTAACATGCAGTTGCACTGAATGATCTCCAAGATCTGGCTCTGGGCTCGCGGGATCATTGTGGTGAATTCGAAACAGCCGAACAATAGTTCCCCGATGTCAGACTCTAAGCTTGCGGGGCCAGGGCTTACACGCTTGAGATGGCTTGAGGCTTGAGGATGCTGTGAAAAGAAACCCAGAACAATCCAACGAAAGCTTGAGAGGTCTTGAAAGGGCCAGGGCCGTGCTTGAGTCTTCGGGATGCCACTGCTAGGTTTGGCGATCTAATATATCATTTCCCCACTATGGCCTGTCGAGTTCCCGGCAAACAGTGCGACATAGACGGAGCGCTGGATGGAGCACTTACAATGCAACCACCAATCCAGTTGTCGTCCGACCGCAATAGCATTGACACCTGTCCATGTGAAGGAGAATGGACACCGCGTGTGTCGCGTAGGTGTTATGTCTGTTTGAGGTACAAAACATGTACTACATCAGGCAGAGATCTCGATAATTTCATCCTCTCCGTCTACTCCTGCACGTTTACGCTTCCTGGGAGTGCACGCTGCAATCAGATCCTGGATTTGAATCAAGTTGCTACGACCCCAAGACCCCAAGCACAACTGTCGGCGGAAAGATTCAATATATCGAGGTACGAGATCAGGTAATATTGAAGTGTCTGTCTGCGAGAGACTACCTGACATGTGGTTCTGAGTAAATTCGAGAAGACGGCGGCCATGAGAAAAGACGCGCTCAACAGCGACAGAAGTGGCTATTATATGTGAGCGAGTGCAAAGCGAAAATCAAATACAACTCACAAGGAACACTGAGGTATTCCAACGCGACCTGAGACAGAACAGGATATTTGCGCCGATGATTCCACAACCACTTCATTGGATCTTCTGTTCTGACACGGGGAACTGCCAGATAGTTGGAAACCTCGTCCCGGCTTTCTTCATCAACGGCGCCGAGATTCTGGAAGGTGCTGAAATTGATGATGTTATCGTCGAGCTGGTGAGCAACCGTTGTGGCCGGCTGAAAAGACTCATCAGAAGAGCACCGCAATTTTTTTTAAAAAATTACAGTTGGTTCAACGGCTTTAATTGTGAGCCGCTGATACATATTGAATTCGCGTCGAAGTTTGGTTTCCACAGCCGAGGTCCATGGACGTCGAAATCATTCGCGCGGAGGTATTCGAGCTTAGAGCTCGGGTGAAGGACTAGAGTTGGAAATCAAGATCTATTAAGCAGTCTTCGAGCAGGTAAACAAACCTAATGCATAGACATCTGAGAGCTCAGTCTTGACATAATACAGCTGCAAAGTGTTGCGGCCAAGGGAAACTACATTGAGGAGCTGCTCTTGTCGGCCGAAAACCCGCGGGTTTACCCTGTAGCATACAATTATACTTGTATGTAGTACGGGGCCCGGCTGTTCCTTATTGGGACCGCGCCGGTATTCAACTTCCTTCCTTCCTTTCTTCCCGTGCGGGTCCGCGGGATTGCGACGGGTTGAAAATCACAACCCGTACCCGAACCCGGGGGACCCGCGGGTCCAAACCCGCGCGTGGACCCGGTACCCGTGCGGAACCCTAAATGCAATAACTAATCCAACAGCGCGACGTAGACGGAGCGACGTGTGGAGCACTTTCAATGCAACAACCAATCCAGACGTCGTTCGACCACCATGGCACGGGTCTCGACCACCATGGCATGGGTCTTGAACAAATTGTAGCAGTAGCACTCACATCAGCACATACTTTTTGGCCTTCGCTGGTCCTCCAGTACAAAGTCATGGCCAATCCCCTCTTGCATTATGGAAAATCCGCCAACGCTCAATTGCCGAATCTTCAAATAGAATGGCCTCTATGTAGAAGAGAATATGGGCTTTGACACCGACGATGACGGATCTACCTGGCCCGTGACAGAGAAGAACCGATCAGAAGCTGGCATGTGAACATGCATCCAGTCACTCTACATGCTTAGGGATATAAAAGACAACCACCTAAGGTCGCACTCTTCAAGCAGTCTTGGACTTCACTGCTGCTTTGCAACCAACGCCATTTGACACAAATGCTCTCCACTTCGCTCGTAAGCGGCCTTTCAGCTCATATCTCTGACTATAGTTGAACAACCAGCAGCTCCGCCTCGCTGCGCTTGTGCTTCTGATTTCACCGACTTTCGGGCAGAACATTACGTGCCTCCCCACGGGAGTCACTGGGGATTGCAGCGCCTTCACCACGACGTTCTGCAGCTCCTTCGACCAGCGTACTGTGAGCAGTAGTATCAGTTATGCTATCGTCGTGCTTATAATTGGGCACAGATCGCAATTGGAAACTCGATTTCGGCGTGCTTCGCTACGAATGTAACCAATCTCAAATGTACGTTCTTTCCCATTTCCTCCTGCATGAATATTTTCTGACATTGGTGGATACCCGAAGGCGATCTCACGGCTGTCAACACCTTCACAGCAGCCACTGCCCCCAGCATTGGGAACTGCGAGGCGATTCTTTCGACTGTGGCTGCCGAGTGTCCAATGGTATGTGCCTTTATATATCATGACCACAACATGAGCTGACACTTCAATGTTAAATTTAGGGTGGGTCGGGCCAGTTCCCAGGCGGGTACACGTTCACGGCGGATCCCAACAGCGGCGTGTGCCAACCCCCATGTGGTAACTAGGGTATTTTGTAGAGGATTACATGGGCGACAGAAATTCAGGAATGGTGGTTAGGAAGTGAGAAAATTCAGAAAACCCTTGAGGAAATTGTTATCTGTTTTTTTTTTTTTGGCACTAGTTTCTTTGGTTGACTTGTGGTCCTACCGCGTGGAATCTGTCATTCGATTATTGTGTTCGACACTGTCTTGTCCATTCCTTTACCGTACAATTACATTCAAGTTGGAAATCACGTGTCACGCACCCCTGTGTCAATGGGTCACAGCGACCTCTGTCGAATATCCAAACCATAATGCAGGGCTCAAAATTACCTGAAAATGGTATATATATAAAAAGGCAGAAATTCGGTCCAAATAATATTGAATTTTTTGGTAGGAGGGAAGGAAGGAAGGAGTCCCAAGCAGGAACAAGCAGGTACTGTACCGACATACAACACATCTATAATTGTATGCTACAGTCATCAACCGTCCACTCGCTGTGAAAATCCATCTACCTCGTAGCCCGAAGCAACAGACCTCTTAGGTCGGACAGCGGATGGAGAATCTTATAGCGAGGGTGAAGTTTGAATCGGTTGAACCGTAACTACTTCGACCTGCAGGCAGCACTGCGCGCCAATGTTGAGCCCAAGCACCGGGAAACACGGTCCATTTAATCTCACGGAGCTCTTGGTTTGATTCGTGCGTTCTGTTGCATATTCAAATCCCGTCGCTTAATGTGGAATCCGGAATTAAACTTCATTTACCTTCCGAGCCGAAGTTCACGGCGTGTGTCCCGAAGGCGTATTCGTGGTGCTCGTCTACCGTCACATGAGCATGCGCATCAATAGAGAACAGTCCAGCGTGGATTGAACGAAAGTTGAATTTGAGGCATACATACCATGCTTCCCCGGATCGTTCCAGCTCGTCCTGAAGCCCGTATGCGCCAGCACGGACGTCGCCGTGCCCGCCAACAGCCACACGTACAGGGTGATGAGATGCGTGCCCCAGGTCTTCGCGTAGCCCGTCTTGTCGGCGATGAGTTGTGTGACGACCGGGCCCAGCATTGTCTACACACCACATGCGCCCATCAGTTCTGAGTTCGCGATTATACGAGAAGCGAAGGGACGCAGAGTCTAACTTACGGGAAAGAGATTGAACAGCACCTGCTCCGTAACACTACAGTACCACGCCGCGATTGCGAGATTCGCCTTGGACCGATGGTGTGTCTTATGTGCATTCCGGAGGAAACTGCCCAGGCGATCCGCGAGGAAGGCCGGGAGGACTTTGTGGTGGATGCCTTTGCTTCTACGGGGCGTATGCGCGATGTAGTGGGGGAAGAAGTAAAAGGTGTCGCCGATGAGGTGCCACGGGAGAATCTAAGTAGATATGTTTATTCAGAGTCGCCGCAGGTAGGATTAAGGGGGAGGAGAGCATTACCTGTACAGGCGGAACGAAGCTTCGAGGCACATTGACAATGTCGCGATTCGAAACCCGTTTGCAATAATGCCATCCACATCACGACCACAACCAAGGTGGATACAAACTTAATTCAGCACGTTAGCAGCAGACCAAAAGCTGGGTAAGTTTTTTAAGTACCAGATTCCGCAGCACGCATCGAACGACCTGCGCCAGCTCATGATGGTCACCCGCGGCGCGATGGTCCCGACCTTGAATACGGTCCCGCGTCCGCTTTGCATGCCCGGACTCATAGATGTTGAACAGATAATTCAGCCAGGACTCCGGCACCAATCGCCCCAAGAACGAGGCCTTGGCGTCCCGAAGGTACTTCTCCAGCATTTCGGGTTTCCAATGGAACAGCTCGTGTCTCAGTGCTAGCAGCGCTATGCTATCAAAATGTCAGGCGCGAGCTCGAAAGATAGGATTAGAATTCCCTCACGATATGTATGTGAAACTGGTCGAAACCGAGATGACGACGACGCCCCGCCACAGGCTGTATCGATTCAGCGCGGGAGAATCCAGGCGCAGTTTATGTGCAAAGCCGGTTTCTGTGAACCGCTTCGTATAGTCGGTCGAGCGGGATATGAAAGCTGCCCAAAACCCAAGCGGACCTGGTAATTTTCTTAGCATGAAAAATCGTCATCGAGAGCCCATATATACCATAATGCTTCGTATAAATGAGCACGCTCCACAAACAGAGCACTGTGGCGAACGTTCAGAATCGTTTCAGAATGAACAGAGACAAAACTCACAGCATAAAGCTACCGGCCCAATCGACCGCGTTATCTTGCTAGGAATCTGGCGCACACGAAACCAGAGCTCTCTGAGTCTCTGGATCTCTGTGGTGAGCTGCTCGTTCACTTACGGGTCGAACTGAGAAACTCCACTGGCATCGCTGTCACTTCCACTTGAATGCGTTCCAGAAGCGTTGGAAACAAGTGGTTTTCGATTTCGTGTCGTAGACGCCATAAGGATGAAGTGGGTGAGGGTGAAGGTGGGGTGAAAAGAGAGAGAACTGCGAGTCGCCAATCGTTTCAATATATTTGACCATGACACAGGGCGCCGTGGCTCTCAAAGCTTTGTCGACACAGTGATCGGGTGTTGCATTAACACTGTGGTCGAAGAACCCCGTGAAATATCCATAGCTGCCCCACGAAATTCCGGTTTCGCGGGGTTCTATGGGGAAATGATATTTCACTGAGTTATTTTTCACCCAGTCATTCACAGTGTTTTTGGCTCGGTTGTGAACTGTGTGAATTTCACTCCAACTTCAAGTGAAGATAACTTTTACCCCATAGTGTGAAAACAGAGTGAAACTGTTCGCTCCCAGGGTAAGGTGCCTGAAAAATAAGTTTCACCAAAAAACGTGGTGAATGCACTTTTTCACCCATGCTACCCGGTGCCTGGGACAAGGTACATAACTCTGGTCATCAGGACCAGATATTTACACAAGACAGTATGTGTTATGGAAATCAAATAGATGGTCTAAGATAGCTGGTCTCAGGATGTAGTTGAGTGTTGAGTGTTGAGTGTCTATAAATAATGAAGGCATTGAACCAGGTCCCTCTGATGAGATGTACACAGTGAAAATGAGATAGTACATAGTGAGATGAGAGTAATGTTTTGCCGGAAATTCACCTGAAAAGTCTGCGAATTTCACTCACAAACTGGGAGAGTTCACTGAGTTCCCGAGTAGCTGCCTGTTCAAAGTCCATATAGTGATTTTGGTTTCGGTGGGTTTCAAGGTGGATTTTGCTCCAAAACTCCGTGAAACAACCCTGTGAAACGTTCCACTCACAGGGTCAAGCCCAGTGAAAAAAGTCTGCGAAAGTCCCTGATTTTGCACGACTTTCACAGACTTTTGGAGTGAATTTTGCAGTAAAACTCCGCAAAAAAGTTGGGGAAAATTCACAGGGTTCTGCGACCACAGTGAACGTTGACGTCAAAGTTGATTTGGCAAGAGGATGACAAAGAGCTCTCCCTATAAACCGACCTACAACCCTCCGGACAAGTCTGCCCCGTCGAATTTCGAGCGGAGATTCGCAGCGTTCAAATTTGTCGTTGCCAGACCAAGGCCAAAAGTACGCTCCAGAGCAATTATGGTTCCAACAGGGGATCTGCAGTTGAAGGCCGTCAAGTTGAGTCAGATGGCGGAGAATGCAATGCGCCGATGCTGCAGTCTTTGGAGCCTTCCAGATCCAATATGGCATCTGAAGGCAGGGGGCCTGGAATCCATATGTGACTGACTTCCTTAATAAGCTGTTGACCGCAGTTCGATTGAGTTTTGGCCGGCTGAATATCGGGTTGGAGAGTCTTCGAGTCACCCCATGTCCATTAGGCGAACTGAACCGCAGCAGAGCTGTGCGGCCCTAGACTATTGCTGACTTATCATTGAATTATTCGCACAGAACGATTCGCGATCGAAGCTTGAAGAACCGGAGAAAGAATAGGAGAGAAAGAGTAACTTTGAGTTGTGTTTGCTGTTCGGAAACCATTTAAGGCTCCAACCTTTTCCGTTTAAAACCGTGTATACACGGTTATAACCTTTTCCTTTTCCTTTTTTTTTTGTCCAGGAGCTCAAACAGTTTACAAAAGGTTTTTAAAAGGTTAAAAGGTTTTCTTGAGGGGCCCCAAATTGTCAAACCACGTAAGTACCGCAAATGCGATGTTCATTGTTGCAATCAGATTGCGCACTGACGGCTGATCGGGCCGCACAATCTTGAGTCCAACAACGAATTGAGCGAACACACCAATAGGGAATCTTTGAATCACGCACTTCGAGCAAGCTCTTCGCAGATGCACCTCCGGACCTTGAAGGTGCGCAACAATATTTGTATTTCGCAACTGCTGGCTGACCCCGCCCACATACTGTACTATTTAATTCAATTCGCGCGCCCTGTGACCTGTGACAGTCAAGAGTTCCTTTTGCTCAGGGGGCGCTGCTGCCCAGAAACAGCAGCCGCAACAACGAGCGCTACCGCAGCAGCCACAGCAACAAAAGTTTCAGCGCGGCGTTGCAGGCGGTGGTGGAGGCAGAGTGGGTGCAGGCGCCCCGCGACCGAGGCTCAGATGCTATGCATGCAGCAACCGTACACACATATTCAAGGACTGCGACAGCACACCAACATGGCTCACCAAACGGGCAGGCCAGTGTTTCTTCGAAGCACCGAACAACATCCCACCTTGCTGGAACGCGAACTCAGTCGGTTGCCCCAATCCGGCCAAGTGGAGTGTCCGCCCATGCAATTACACCCACTGCTGCACGCTCTGCGGCACGGGGTCAGGACTTCCTGGATCCACGGCTGCGGGACATTCTGCACAATCATGCACGCAAGTCTGAATTTTTCCCGATCATTACGCCACTCAAAGCAGACAATTGGGAGCGGCGAATCATGGAGGCAGGGCTTGAGGAGGCATGCGGTGACATTCTGAATTGCATACGTTACGGTTTCTCACATGGTCTTGACAGAGCGCAGGCGGCGCGAACGACGTACATCCTCGACAATTTGAAGCCGGCATTGGAACATCCCGAGGTGATCTCGACGTATTTGGAGAAAGAGCAGGTGCTTGGCCGCATATTGGAGGCGTACGACCCCAAATTTCTTGAGTCTCAGATCGGACCTTTCTGTTGCTCGCCCGTCGGCTGCTGTCACAATCTCGTTCAGTGACAACGCCATCAGATAAGATAACGGATAAGATAACGCCGACATCTGATAAGATAAACCCTAAACCCAAAGGGATCTCAATCATCAAGATCTCCGATCTTAAACGCATGGCAGACGCACAGAAAGATATTTAAAAACGATCGATCGAACATGCATGGAACACACACGAAACATGCATAGTTCATTTTCCCATACTATTTTTATAATTCCCATGATCGGACAGAATAGATCGGACAGCTGTCAGGAAGTATTAACAACACGCACTAACAGCAACGGTTGGACATGCACAATAAGACCAACTAGACAATAGCGTAGTTCACACGGTTGAAGAAACACTATAAGTACTGTAGCTAGTTCGTAGTTTATTCTGTACCTCTCATAGACTTTTATTCCACTTCATTTACGAGCCTCATACCAAACGGACCTCCGAACCCTTCTGCTTCGCCAGAGTTCGACCCGGAGCTTGTTCTTGTAACAGCTGCATACAGAAAGACGCACCGCACGGCAAGTGGCGGATGTTTAATCACCACAGTTTTCCCTACGACGACCCCGATACCACGTCGGTCAATTCCCAAATCAACAAAGATGATTTCCCGTGCGATTGGGGATCATTCGCGCAGTGTTATTTAATCATAGCCTGAGCCATGGCCGGCACACAGGCGTGTATCCAAGTACAGCGCAAACTAGCCTGCGGCTAACAATACGTTATAGGCATCTGTCTTCGACGTCAAGAGCACATTTCGATTAGTACTGACCTTTCCCGAAGACCGGCCCCAACTCATGATCTTGTGGGAAGGGAAGGTCAGATTCAACAACACATTCAGCTTTGGAGCACGCCCAGCACCAGGCGTATTTGGACACCTCGCAGACCTTCTCGTCCACCTCCTCAAGTTTATGTTGATCGAGGAAATATTGAAGTGGGTCAATGATTTCGTGTTTTCCACTCGCCGTGTGGGGGCAGCGAAGGCCGCTTTGTATACAAGTATGACAAGCAGGTCTTCTTGGAGCTGGGTGACGAGCTGGGGTGGATTTGGGAACCCACAAAACATACACCCTTCAGTCGATGGTTTACCCACATCAGCTTCGACTGGGACCTGGACGAGAAGACAGTTTCGTTACCTGAGGCGAAGCACGTCAAATATCTCACAAAACTAGACCCATGGATGGAGGGTGCGTCCGTCATGCGAAAAGCGACCGAAGACATTGTTGGCACGCTCAACCACTGCACATACATGGTTCCACCAGGCCGTTCCCGCCTCGTCTCACTATACCGCCTTACAGCACTATTCAACTGGACGCTGATAAGCCGTGAAACGGACCATGGGTGAAATAGCAAGGAATTTGCCAATTTCTACCTTAATCACGTAGCGCGCTGCTCCAAAGGATTAGCATAAGTCCTATATGGCTAATCAGGGCTTGATCCTGCATGAGGACCTTAATCAAGTCCGCCTGGGATGCATCAACTGGAAAGTTCATACTGGTTGACATCCATGATTAAGGGTTTAATTGCCAAGATTGAGCATTGCTGCTTAATCAAGGCATCACGGGGCCCACAAACAACATGGGCAATATTAATTATCCTCTCTGATGATCTGAGGCACCACTGTGGGATCTTGGTTAGGCGTTCAAGTACTTTGTTGTGTTTGATTTACGGACGGAACCTTGCGCGACAGGTCAGGTGATTCGGGTTTAACAGTAACCAGTTACCCCGGCTATGGTTGGACCTCGCTAATCAACTATCTGATCATTGTTGCCATCCTGATTTGGTTACTTGAACCAGGCCAGGGCGATGACTCACATATTTCCACAACCACTTGGTGGTTTGGGCTGGTTAAGGTACTGGCTTAAAGCCAGTACCTGCGTCTACCTAAAACTGAAGGTCCTGAACAGGGGACAGGAGGATAGAAGATGGGACTGTCTACATGATCGAACAAGAAGCAGTCACATCAGACACACTCAAGCATTAAGGGGTCGACACACGAGGATCCTATATATTTACCCACACGTGATTAACTACGGACACCTTACTCATATACCAGCCAGTAGACTAATCATCGTATTGTAAGCGTAATTGTACAGTATATAAGGAGGAGGTTTTGGCATGGATAGGTACTGAACTTTCTGTCACTAAGAGCATTAGCCGTTACCGGGTATTGCTTGATAAACGATGGAGATTCGGGACTTGTCACCCAGGACTGACTTCGTTAAGAAGTTTTATTTCGTCTGCACAAGTATTTAATATCAATTGTTGGCTCGGGATTTTGGAATTGGGAATGGTTAAAGAAGCTAGAGAGAGCTTATAAGGATTGAGAACACGGCACCTTGTTAGGATTTGGGATTGTTGGCTCAAGCTTGTAAAGCTTTAAAACTCGATTTGTTGGCTTAGGCACTCGTTTGGCATTGCTCAAAGAGGTCTAATACTCTAAATCAAACCTTGCACTTCGGACTAAACCTTTTAAAACAGGCTTGTTCCTCGCAATCTCTGTTGGATTATTTGTGCTCCTTGAACCTTCTTAAAGCGTTCAAAAGCCCCGTACTCAGCAGCACAGTCTAAACCATTCAAGGGGAAAGTAGTTAGGATTTGGTTAGTAGTTGCGTTTTTGCCTTAAACAAGCAACTCGCATTCTGCTCGTTGGGTCTTGATTAAACTAGTACTGCTGTTGTAGACACCGAGCAAGCATTTCAACGGTGTGTAGCACATTGGAGTCTGGGATGGGTGCAGGTGATGTGGTGGGTGTGCGGGGGTATTAGGCATGAGAAATAGACTTGATACGGTGGAGAGGCTGGAGAGTGTTGAGGAGTCATCAAATAGTTTGTCTGCAGCCCTGGGGTGCCGTAGAAATCTCCCTGCAGTGGAATGATGCGAGTACGGGGGTTGTGCCAGTGTTCAGTGTATTTCGGTTGGGTGGTAGCGGTTTTTCTGAAACAGTCAGTTTTTTCTGGTGTTTTCTTCTTTTACGGCTAAGTTTCTGCGGGGTGTGTTTTCTGGTATGGAAGACCACTGCAGTCACCAGATGGAGATGTGAGATCCAGAGGATCTCCATCTGATCGGCTAAAGTTGGTGAGAACAGAGGACAGCGGCGACGAGGTTGCAATGTGAAGCCAAGAATGGGATGATTTGTGTGGTGCAGTCTGTGGTATCTACTCCTAACATCACTACACCACCACCTGTAACCAAGTGCACTAGTGCAATGTGGCTGGACATCAACTTGAGGTGTTTGAAGGCTTGATTGCACCAGTGCATCGTGAACAAGTGGCTATGTGATTCAATGTCAATTATCTCCTCCCTCACGTTTGAAGCAACACGTCTCTTATGCAAGTCTTATTCTTTCTTTCCTTCGGATACCATGTGCAAGCATCTGGACAACTGCTCTCCATGTCAACTGCATTCCCCTCTTCAAGCTTCGAATTTCGCGAGCCTCTTGTGTTCCTGCTCCTTCATCTCTTAGGTCTTGATTCTTCTAGGCATGAACAGCACCCACCCACCCTCGATCTTCCACCCCTCAGGGCCTTCCGGAAATGCGAGCTTGTGCAACATCTTTTATTCTACCAGGCAGCATTCAACTGCTTCCTGATCCAAGGGAAATGGCTCCATCAATACCACCAGTGGAATTGTTATCACCCTCAGCACGCACATTGTGTTCTTCACTGTATGAGCGGGTGCAGCAGGTACCCGTTGCTCATCGCCCCTGTCATCACGTGGAAAATTGCATCTGAGGTCAGTGTGCGGTTCTATATGATGGAGTGGAAGAGTGCGAGGCAGTTGGGTCGGCGGGTGCAGGGTGCATCCGGGGTGGGTTTGGAGTGCTACATGTGCCAAGTGTCAATCATATGCAGGAGAAGGAAACCAGACAGGTACAACTTGACAAGCACACCCCTGCTATGACCCCAATCCCCGCTGTCCCACCCCTGCCTGGGCTGATATCACTCAATAACGAGCAGTGTGCTGCTCTGGCAAATTCAAGTACAGGAAGAAGTCTCTGTCAGCGTGCCACCCATTCAGCTCCCACGGCAGCACTGTGCCCTGTCCCTCCACGCCTAGGCTCGCAATGAAGCTGTCTTGTCCGACACACACTCCTCACTGCCCAGGAGCTCGCAGATCGTTGATAAGCAGGCTATCTGGCCTTGCTTGGAATCTTGCTAATGTTGGGATTCCTATGCATTACCAGGTTAGATGTACATCTCCAGGATTAACATGAGTCCCGAATGGTTAATCAGGCACATCCTGCATGAGGGCTTAATCAGCCCACCCGAGAGCACATTAATCAGAACTTCCCATACTGATTAAGGCTCGACTCAATGAGTTTAATAGTAGAGTCCTTATAATTACTTGATTAAGGCCCTGTGGGGCCAACAAATATCAGGGAACTTAAACATCCGCTCTGAAGAACAAGTGTCTATCAGCAGAGATAGATCTGTGGGATTTAATCGCCTTGTTGTGGTTGATTTGGACTATTCTGGAGATGTTTCTGGACACATGATAATCACTGATCAATGTTGCTATCCCAATATGGATTCTTGACCTGGGCAAGGCTTCATTGCTATATATCTCAACAACTACTGGGTGGTTCGGGGAGATTAGGGTATCTACAGAAAGCTGATACCCAACGCTCCTTGAATCTGAAGGTGTTGATCAAGGGACTTTGACCATTAATTTGGTTCAGCCCCGTTACTGTCCCAATTTGGGTTCTTGGCTTGATCAGGAATTGACAAGGTTATATCTTGGGAACCACTTGGCGGATTAGGGAGTTCTGGGTGTCTACAGAAATGGGAGACTCAGCGCTTTCTGAATCCAATGGTCCGAAGGGCAGGACAGCACTATTTGGCTTGGCTTGGAAGTTCAGTCGAGTCAGACAACCGATCGGAAACAAGGAGTTCAATGGCAGATCTCTAGCTTACTCAGGTAGTGTAATTAAGTAGTGTAAGCATAAATGTACAGTATATAAGGAGGGCAGTTCTAGCATGGACACACTCCTGCAGTGGTGGTGGCGCAGGTGCTAGATCCCAGTCTCATAAAGAGACTTGGATCTAGTGCTTGTGGCACTAACATTGGGTTGGCACAGGAGCTAGGTCCTGGTCTCAATTAAGAGACTTGGATCTAGGGCTTGTGTTACAATGCTTAGTCCGCGCTTGTGATCCTGGACTGGTTCTATTAAGAGCTTTGTTTTGTTTGCACAATGTGATTAATATGTCTTGCCTTCAGTGGAAGTAAAACACATAATTTGGGACCGTGATTAAGATGTGAAGGGATTGAGATTCGGATTGAGAACATGGTACCACTACAGCAGCCTTGGAAGGCTTATTATTTGGGATTATGGGATGGTTGAAAGGGACTTTAAACATCAGCAGCCTTGGAAGGCTTATATTTGGGATTATAGATCGGTCAGAATGGACCTTAAACGATTTGATAGCTGTGAAGCTTGGTATCTAAAATGTTGTTGGAATGACGCACCCGGTTGGCTATGCCAAGAGAGGGTCTTAATACCACCACAACAGTTTTGCATGTCATTAGTCAAGGGCTCTTGTTCTGAGCACTTGATTAAGGGCTTCAACCAGTCGAACTGAAGTATCTGTGTCCCTTTTCTACTCCTTCACAGTTTTGTGAAGAAGTCTAAAATGCATGAATACTTGTCGACCTGTCTAAGCTTGTGCAACCAGGGGGAACAAGGATGTGGATTGGTTAGTGGTTGTGGCTTGTGCTGCTGCATTCCACTCGTCGCTCCATGTTATCAGTAGTACTCCAGCTGTAGACGGACTGAGGCAAAGCCTTTCATTGTGCTCCCCGCCTTGGGCATGGACTCGGAGATCGGGACAGAGGTGTAGGAAGGCATGTTGGTCCTGGAAAGAAAAGCAAAAGGAAGGATATTCAAGTTGTCTTTTTGACTCAATCCCCATACACTGGAATTTACCGAGACTCCCATTGACTGAGCTTGGAGTCAGGTGTAGGGGGTCTTCGGGTTTGACCAGTCAGCTGTGGGAAACACCTACTAATCCCAATTATCCCCTCGAGTTAGAGGGGAAGATATGGTGTGTGTATCCCCTCTAGTTAGAGGGGATAATCTGAATCCTCCCATGCTGCAGAATATGCTACAAAAATGCTGCAAACATGCTGCAGAGCATGCTGCAGCGGACTTGTAGCATTCAGGTCACCCCTTCCCAAAAAGGAAATCACCCAAGAAAAAAATTAAGAACATCTAAGTAAAATACACAGGTGTACTAGCATGCATCACATCCGAGAAAAATGTATATAGCACCGTATTTACATCTGTATTTGGGACTTGGGTTTTGCTTTAACATGGATGGGTGTTCATATTGGGGTTTACAGCTGCTGTGCCATTGATGGCTGCCCATACTGGGGCTGCAAGTGATGGAATGCCACAAAAAAGTGCCGCATCTCAGAAAGTATTTTGCATTTTGTGGGCCAATGAGGCTACTGATGTGAAAATGGTATAGATGACTCTTGTAGCCCTTGATGAGCTCTACAATCTGAGCATAACTTTCCTTTTTTTAGACACTAACACCTTTTGCCCAAAAAGGAAATTTCCGACATCAGCCCTTCCCTGGCTCATAATTGTACCATTTTGGATGATCTAACCATATAGGGATGTTATTCCAAGTTCTCTGAAGCTAACCAGGCCAAAATTAGAGCCCATTATAGTGCAATAATGGAGTACAAATAGTGAATTTGATGAATTGTGTTCCTGGTCATAATATCCTGGGAATACAGCAATATAAATACCTCCTGACTGTATTACTTTGTTCCCCTAGGTTTTGAAGGTTACTGGGCCAAATTGAACCCCATTATAGTGTAATAATATGGTGAAAATAGCGAATTTGATAAATTGTGTTCTTGGCCATGATATCTTGGGGATACTCCTGAGATGCGCTTCCCACACGAAATGCTCAAGATTAGGAAATGGAGCAAGTGGATTAAGAAGACCGGGAAAGAAAGGGGGGATGGTAGCACTCTGGCAGACATTATAGAGGGTTGTATGGAGGATTGAATTTTGAGACAGCGGTATGTAACCAGTAATCCGATACTCTTCAGCACCAAGCTGCAACGCACGAGGTTCTTGATTCCCAAAATGGCAATTGGTGATTCAGCAAATTCCATACCTGGTTTCACCGGATCCTTATCAACAGACATTCACTGGCAGTAGGATGTGAGTCCCTGTGAACCCCACTTACCACCATCTCAATCTCTGCTTTCAGGATGCCATTCACAGCCACTTGCCCCCACTGCCTGGCTTCATTCAACCCCAACTCGACTCCAAACCATCCCCAGTTCCAAGCAGTCTCCTGGAAACTAACCGACTAACCGACTGCCGATGGATGCTGAGATACTTGATATCCAGAGTATCATCAGGGAAAAGTGAGCCCAGAAAAGTTGTTTGGGGCTCAAATTGCAGCTGTCCAATCACTATTGGAAGAGCTCAAGGTGGACTGCCACAATCTGGACAATGATATCCTGACACATGAATGGGCATTATCTCTTCGACGGATGCCCATCAAATTACTTTCCCCCATCTTCATTTTCAGGTCTCACTTCAAATATCTGGAACCCACTCTGTGGACTGTGAGCCAGGTGTGTCACCTCTGGTAAAAAGTTGCACTGACCCAGTCCTTGTTTTGGGCAACCATCAGCCTCAACTTTGGAAGAATGAACAAAATGGATCGAAAAACCAGCACACCCTTCAGACTCAAAGCTCAGCTAAAATGATTAGAAACTTTACCTCTTAACATCAACTGTCATGAATCAGCTTTTTCATTTACTTCTAGAACCCGAGCAACCTGAACAACACAAACGACTGATCAGATCAACTATCTGATCAATCGAACTAGGAGTGCCATTTTTGGACTTCAATGGGTTTCAATTGGTTCCCTGACACCGGGTTCCTGATCGACTCCTTTATGCTCATATACCCCTGTGTTTATTCATCATTTACCCTATCTGTTGTCATTGGACACTGTACCTTAGTTACAACCCCTAGGGTTCTTAGTATATAATTTCATTAGATTACATGGCTGCACCCTAGTGCACCGTTTCAGCGAGGCAATCAGCAGCTCACTCTTCTCGAGTTGAGTGCTTATGCCCCCCTCTTCTCCAGCCCTGGTGAAGCCCTTGCAGTGGGCTCCATTGTGATGCAGGTCTTTTAGGCCTCGTCAGGCTGGAGGTAAAGCACGCATGGACATTGTGTCCAGTGCAGCTATGGGTGACAGAAGGTGCCGAATCAGGCCCTCCCCGCTGTTGTATTGCTTCAGTTAGCGATCCTGTGACCCGAGATCAAAGCCCCTGCAACACCGGGGCTGTGGAGCAGTTATACAGTTGCTCAGCCATGTAGGGGGTCTAACGCTTGAAGGTGGTTCACCTTGAGGATCTCGGCTTCATGACATAGAGGTTGCAGCAAAGATATCATTATGTAAGTAATGGTCATACATCATCTACCCGTAATGCGAATATATACTCTAAGTTGAATGTATGTTACTATTGTCCATGTGCGGTGACACCCAGCCACATCCCTCATCTGTACACCATCACACAAGACCAACACAGCAACCCACACTCACCCTGCACCTCAGTGGTGTGGTGTTTTCAATATCCGTGATTCTAGATCTAGTTCCCCTGACTCTGTTAACCTCTGTCACTTCTTTAACATCTGTCATTCAGTTTAGTTCCATCCTCCAGTACTCTGTTCTCTGGCCTTGGACTCCTTTCCTCCGGAATCTCCCACCTTCCTATTTTGCTCCTCCTCCAGTTCCTTCCTCTTACCTCCAGCATGGATATAACAAGGACACACAGGATTGAACTGGCTGTGGGAGGGACCCATTACCATATCAAACTCTGCTGCCCTCTGATGTATCATGAGGGTGGTCCACAAAAGCTAATGGTCCTCAAAGCTTCAAGTGCTATTACACAATTGAAGCATTACACAAATGAACACAGACAAATGAAAACTGAGCACTTTTGCTCCCCCTTGATTGACTGAGAAAAAAATCATGTGATTCTGAACTGTTGAGGTTTGAACTAAAGTTAATGTTCCCGAACATTCACTGGCAGTAAAGACAACACAGTACCTAAAGGATCAAGCCCTAGAGTCACCATTATCATCTTCTGACATATTTCTTATGTAGTCCTGGAGCTCCTCTGCCTCTTTGTACCTTCCAAGTTGGTGGTATGTGGCAGCTAGATTTGCCATAGTCTGCAGGGTGTCTGGATGGTTTGCTCCAAGGAGCTGCTTCTGCTTCTCTAGCACAGTTCCTTCAAGTGACTCTACCTCTTTGTACCTTCCAAGTTGGCGGTATGTGGCAGCGAGATTTGCCATGGCCCGCAGGGTGTCTGGATGATCTGCTCCAAGGAGCCGCTTCTGCTTCTCCAGCAAAGTGCCTTTCAATGACTCTGCCTCTTGGTACCTTCCAAGTTGGTGGTATGTGGCAGCCAGATTTGCCATAGCCCACAGGGTATCTGGATGGTCTGCTCCAAGGAGCTGCTTCCGCTTCTCCAGCACAGTGCCTTTCAGTGGCTCTGCCTCTTGGTACCGTCCAAGTTGGCCATATGTGGAAGCCAGATTTGCCATAGCTCGCAGGGTGTCTGGATGGTCTGCTCCAAGGATTTGCTTCCGCTTTTCCAGCACAGTTGCTTCAAGTGGCTCTGCCTCTTTGCACCTTCCAAGTTGGCGGTATGTGGCAGCCAGATTTGCCATAGCCCGCAGGGTGTCTGGATGGTCTGTTCCAAGGAGCTGCTTCCGCTTCTCCAGCACAGTTCCTTCAAGTGGCTCTGCTTCTTTGTACCTTCCAAGTCGGCTGCATGTGGCAGCCAGATTTGCCATAGCCCGCAGGGTGTATGGATGGTCTGCTCCAAGGAGCTGCTTCCGCTTCTTCAGCACAGTGCCTTCTACTGACTCTGCCTCTTTGTACCTTCTGAGTTGGCGGTATGTGGCAGCCAGATTTGCCATAGCCCGTAGGGTGCCTGGATGGTCTGCTCCACGGAGCTGCTTCCGCTTCTCCAGCACAGTGCCTTTGAGTGGCTCTGCCTCTTTGTACCTTCCAAGTTGGTAATATGTGGCAGCCAGATTTGCCATAGCCCTCAGTGTGTCTGGATGGTCTGCTCCAAGGAGCTGCTTCCACTTCTCCAGCACAGTGCTTTTGAGTGGCTCTGCCTCTGTATACCTTCCAAGTTGGCAGTATGTGGCAGCCAGATTTGCCATAGCCCGCAGGGTGTTTGGATGGTCTGCTCCAAGGAGCTGCTTCCGCTTCTCCAGCACAGTTCCTTCCAGTGGCTCTGCCTCTGTATACCTTCCAAGTTGGCGGTATGTGGCAGCCAGATTTGCCATAGCTCGCAGGGTGTCTGGATGATCTGCTCCAAGAATGGCTCTGCCTCTTTATACCTTCCAAGTTGGTGATATGTGGCAGCCAGATTTGCCATAGCCCGCAGGGTGTCTGGATGGTCTGCTCCAAGGAGCTGCTTCCGCTTCTCCAGCACAGTTCCCTCGAGTGGCTCGGCCTCTTTATACCTTCCAAGTTGGCTGTATGTGGCAGCCAGATTTGTCATGGCCCGCAGGGTGTCTGGATGATCTGCTCCAAGGAGCTGCTTCCGCTTCTCCAGCACAATTACTTCAAGTGTCTCTGCCTCTTTATACCTTCCAAGTTGGCTATATGTGGCAGCCAGATTTGCCATAGCCTGCAGGGTGTCAGGATGATCTGCTCCAAGGAGCTGCTTCCGCTTTTCCAGCACAGTTTCTTCAAGTGGCTCTGCCTCTTTATACCTTCCAAGTTGGCGGTATGTATCAGCCAGATTTGCCATAGCACTCAGGGTGTCTGGATGGTCTGCTCCAAGGAGCTGCTTCCGCTTCTCCAGCACAGTTTGTTCAAGTGACTTGACCTCTTTATACCTTCCAAGTTGGATGTATGTGCCAGCCAGATTTGCCATAGCCCACAGGGTGTCTGGATGGTCTGCTCCAAGGAGCTGCTTTCGCTTCTCCAGCAAAGTGCTTTCGAGTGGCTCTGCCTCTTTGTACCTTCCAAGTGGGATGTATGTGGCAGCCAGATTTGCCATAGCCTGCAGGGTGTCCGGATGGTCTGCTCCAAAGAGCTGCTTCCGCTTCTCCAGCACAGTTCTTTCAAGTGGCTCTGCCTCTGTATACCTCCCAAGTCGGCTGTATGTGACAGCCAGATTTTCCATAGCCCGCAGGGTGTCTGGATGGTCTGCTCCAAGGAGCTGCTTCCGCTTCTCCAGCACAATTCCTTCAAATGGCTCTGCCTCTTTATACCTTCCAAGTTGGCAGTATGTGGCAGCCAGATTTGCCATAGCCCGCAGGGTGTCTGGATGGTCTGCTCCAAGGAGCTGCTTCCGCTTCTCCAGCACAGTTCCTTCAAGTGGCTCGGCCTCTTTATACCTTCCAAGTTGGCTGTATGTCGCAGCCAGATTTGCCATGGCCCGCAGGGTGTCTGGATGATCTGCTCCAAGGAGCTGCATCCGCTTCTCCAGCACAGTTTCTTCAAGTGGCTCTGCCTCTTTATACCTTCCAAGTCGGTTATATGTGGCAGCCAGATTTGCCATAGTCCACAGGGTGTCTGGATGATCTGCTCCAAGGAGCTGCTTCCGCTTCTCCATCACAGTTTCTTCCAGTGGCTCTGCCTCTGTATACCTTCCAAGTTGGCGGTATGTATCAGCCAGATTTGCCATAGCCCCCAGGGTGTCTGGATGGTCTGCTCCAAGGAGCTGCTTCCGCTTCTCCAGCACAATTCCTTCAAATGGCTCTGCCTCTTTATACCTTCCAAGTTGGCGGTATGTGGCAGCCAGATTTGCCATAGCCCGCAGGGTGTCTGGATGGTCTGCTCCAAGGAGCTGCTTCCGCTTCTCCAGCACAGTTCCTTCGAGTGGCTTGGCCTCTTTATACCTTCCAAGTTGGCTGTATGTGGCAGCCAGATTTGCCATGGCCTGCAGGGTGTCTGGATGATCTGCTCCAAGGAGCTGCTTCCGCTTCTCCAGCACAGTTTCTTCAAGTGCCTCTGCCTCTTTATACCTTCCAAGTCGGTTATATGTGGCAGCCAGACTTGCCATAGTCCACAGGGTGTCTAGATGATCTGCTCCAAGGAGCTGCTTCCGCTTCTCCAGCACAGTTTCTTCAAGTGGCTCTGCCTCTTTATACCTTCCAAGTTGGCGGTATGTATCAGCCAGATTTGCCATAGCCCTCAGGGTGTCTGGATGGTCTGCTCCAAGGAACTGCTTCCGCTTCTCCAGCACCATAGCTTCCAAATGCTCTGCTTCTTTAAACCTGCCTGAGTCAAAATATATACCAGCATATTCAGTATAGAACATTGACTTTATGGTTGCTAGGTCTGGGACGAGGGAATCTATATGAGGCATTAGCCCAATTCTGCCCAGATAGGCATCTCCCATGAACCTGACTGACATCCCTATGATGTCTGTCATGCATTCTCGAGCTATTGACTCATCAACCAGAGTATCCTGGCACCATGAACGCACAAGGGGATGAATAGAAAGTGTATCCCTGATATCATGCCTATCAATAAGAGAATAACCTTGAATCTCAGCAACAATATCCATCAGGCATTGCTGGTCCCAAGTGCCCGATGCTGACAAGAAGTTCTGAAGGAATCCCCTAGCTGCCTGGAGAATTTGAGCTTCATGCCCAACATTATTGGTTTTCCATTTGGCTGCCTGCTCAAAAATTGCCTCTGGAATGTTATTGTGATGCAGTAATGAGCAGAGTTGTAGAAACCGTGCTGCTGCCTTGCTCAACTGCCTGAAGCTGATTTGCCAGGTTGTATACACAGTCAATTCATAATCATCATGAGACTGTGTAGCATGCCACTCCAGGATATTGGCACGATTCTTTCTGTAGATCAAGAGATACCAAGGAAGGCAATTAAACTTGGAGATATAAGCACCAGCCTGGATAACTGCAAGGGGCAGACAGGAAAGCTCCTGCACAGGTCCAATCAATGAGCATTTGCTTCAGTTCAGAAAGCCCTGTAAATGAAATACCTTAACAATCTCTGAAGCCTGTGGAATAGTTTCAATGGTTTTCTCCTTCACAGCTCTGAGTAAGAGGAGATCAATTGCATTGGTCTCATCCATGTCTCCAACTTTGGAATATGATTGAGGTCCATGCCCAGCTAGCTCCGTGTTTCGTGAGGTGATGATAATGTTTCCATGTGTGCATCTAGGGAGAAAAAGGAAGAGATTGATGTTTGGATCATCTGCATTGTCAAAGAGCAACATCCACTTCTCAACATGAGAGATCAGCCATAGTGACCCATCTTCCGAGGTTTTCCCCATTCCTTGAGAAATGGCTATATTCATGAAGGCTGTATCAAGAGTTTGACGAGAGCTGGCATTGATGAAGAATTGTTTTGTAAATCTAGGTACAGCAGTCAGCAGGGATAAATTGTACAATGTGTGACAAGTTTACCTAGGTGTTTGATATCTGTTCATCATGTCAAGGAATTTCAGAGCTATCTGTGTTTTTCCGGAGCCACCCAGGCCATGGAGGACATATGTGTGTCTTTGGCCAGGGTCTGCAGAGAAGTACTTTGCCATTTTTTCAAGAATATCTTGCCGACCCTGGAATATCTGGGAGGGAGGAGGACATCTGACAAGTGCCAGGGCAGCTTTGGATTGTTCAATTTCTAATGCTAAAGAATTGTCAGAATTGAAACCATCTGTCTCTTCAGCACTCACAATTTGTTTGTTGTTGTTGCTCCGGTCCTCGGCTATGAATCTGGAAGCTATGTTTGGTGAGAAACAGCATTTGGAGGGCCAGGGACGAGACAACTTACATGGTGAAGTTCTCAGCCTCCACAGCATAATTGATACTGGGACCTTCCCCGGCACCCCCGCCTCCACCTTGTTCGCCACCTGCTCCACCCGTGCCGCCTATGCCACCTAGGAAAGACAAGGCACAAAGTTGATATCTTTATCAATCTCGCGAGTTGCCACTCACCATAGATGTTCATATGGTTAACTGTGTGGGATTGACTAGCTCGAGGAGGCATTATCTCGATGGAGTCGACTAGTAAAGAGCTGGGGGTGCAGTGTGTAACACGTTGCAGACGTGCGTCGTGAACTCACACTGTCACACTACGTACTTACCTTGACAGCCACTGCCACATCCTGCATTACTTTCCTAATCGAGGATAATTGCCCCAAAACGTGGCGCCAAGGTTTCAGCCTCCGACCCCGGCACTTCCTCCATCTCAGTAGCGGTGGTTTTTAGCCGAACAAGAGCACGGTTTGCGAAGCGACCCACCACTTCGATTAATGAGTGAATTTTGCGAGTTTTCAGCTGCCAGCGCTAACCCTAGTGCCTTTGCAGATAAACGAGTGGGCCAAGAATAAATATGATATTCCGGTGCCTTGGACCCTTTGACCCCAAAGCGGAGTTTGCAAAGCTTCGAACGGACACCCGTGATACATGAAGAAGGAAATACAGAGAAGAGACGTAATGTTATAAATAGGGTGAGAATTGGGGTGGAGGCGGAAGTTCCGGAGAGTGATTGTGCGTCAAATGACCCACTGAGATATTGAGGGTGAACACAGCATGCTTTCAGACATGCACTCTTGAGCAGGGAGGCGGGCGGGATGCTCTGGGACACCGCTTTCGCTGGTCCCGCCGGTGAAGATTTGTTAATTGAGTTCGTCAGGTCGGCGTGAAACCCGCTCAGCCTGGGCGGGGCATTGACTGGGATGAGGCAAACAACGAATGTTTCGGCTATTTTGGATTTTTAAACAATGGACACCTAGATCTTGAAGAAGATGAATGGGTACCGGGTTTAAAACCATTCTTGACTCGACTCGGAAATTTGTTGAGCAAAGCCGTCCTTGAGGCCCCAGAAAGTCACAAGTTAAATGGTCAGGAGATAAGGATCGCTGGATTCCTGTTCCATAATCTATGGATCCAATATTACGGGATTCTGGACTTACATCGAATGTTTCAAGTCACGTTCCCTACTCGACACGGAGCGTAAATTTCACCTGGTGGTATGCTCTGTATTGTACGAAACAAGCAGGGCCTCGGAGGCCACTACAAGGCACCTGTTGGGATGATTCACGCGGGGATCCGATGCTCCGTCAAGCTAAGGACTACCGCCGCCGCCGCAAAGCCACAAATCAGGTGAGAGAGATTACTATGCGGCAGCGCCGCTGCCAGGAAAGAAGAGCAAGCGGGTGCTACGCCGTATGCCAAACGGAAAGAATAATAAAAAAAACTGGGACTCGAGACGAGCCGTACGTACGTACTTGAAGTGATTCGGGATCTGACTGAGGCAACAAGACAAGACGCGTATGCGCACACTGTCATTCAGAGAGGGAGAGGGGAACCGATATACGGACGGGAATCCGATAATGCGGGAATCCAAGAGATTGCATACACACCATAACCCGAGAAGAGCATCGACAAGTGAGACCACGGGACAATGGTCGAAGGGAATGATGAGCGAAGAATTGAGTACAACGTGATTAGCGAGGAATTGTGGTGGGACGAGCGGAGGATGCACGGATCCACAGAGATGAGAGAGAAATAAGCGGAACCGCAATTGGGTTCATCAGGAAATGCGAGGGGGTGCAAAGAATTAGAAAAGGTGGGCGGGGCCATGTAAAGATGCAGCCCAACGCTGCGAAGAACCGGCACTTCGAGATCGATATAGCAGATGGATACATGGATTGAGACAGATAGCTCAAGATGCAATACCTGACATTCCATCGTGGGCCAGCCAGCGCGTGCGGATGGAGCCGCCTGCCGCCTTCAACGCATCGAACATAATCGGTAAATATTTAATGGATGTGCCACTACGCCGTGCTCGTCCGCACCACGCCCATGCCCGGACCCAGCATATCCGCGTTCCCGATTGAAAGGCTGATCACAAACGGGACGGGAGAGCGGCCAGTGGCAGCGCCCGAAGTGGAGTGGCGATGGTGCGGACGCACGCGATGGAGCTGGTAGCACGGTATGGAGCGCGGATGCGAGGGAGAATCTGGGCTGGGCTGAGTAAGAGAGTTAGTTGTGCGATGGGCCGGGGTGTGTCACTGCAATACATATGGGTGAGGGGAAAACGTGTGAGCTGGTGTGAGCTGCGACCGCGGCGAAGCTATCGATGGGCAGGGAGGTCACAGACACATAAAGATAGGCCCGGGCGCGGGTGAAAATGGCCGCAAAGAGAAACGAGACGCGCCTGACGAGGGGAACGCAGGAGCTGGCACAGGAATGGGTTGACCGATAGAGTCGAGATATAGAACTAGATGGCGTGATAGACAGGATAAGGGCTACCTCAGGCATGAGGACATTGCTATCTCATGTCATACATTATGAGGGGTGGACGGGACGAGGCGGGACGGGGCGCGGTGAAGAGAAGAACGATCAAATGGAGTGGTTAAAGCAAGCAAGGACCGTGAACGAACCAATTGAATAGGAACTAGAAGCGAACAAAGAGGGGGGTGTACGCGTGCTGTGCGATGAGAGAAGCGAGGATCGGCCAACCAGGGGCATAACGTCAAGCATGGAGCGGTAATTTTATGCGGAGAGGAACGAAGCTCGCTGGGACGGTCAGTACCACTCAGATACACAAATTGTTCCAGAGTCGAAAACGGGTTGCGGGCACGTCGTGGTGCAAAGGAAAGGCGCCCATCAAGCGCTGATGATGCCATCAAAACAGCCTTTACTGGTTAACTGGTGCCTTTCGGATACTATGCTCGAATCTGGGCAGTCTCACTGGACGTACCCTGCGAATCAAAGTCTCTGCTTGTACTCTTTTTGTGAACAATGTCCTTGTTTCGCGTGTATAAAATGGAAGAAGCTTTTTGTCTCGACTGTTGTCTCTCTCGCTCTTTCACACCACTCACGAAGGACTCTCTGACTTTAACGACTACGACTTGGCTTGACTTTACATTTACGACCTTACGATGAGCAGCTGTGAGTTCTTTTCTTGCATCTCATTAGGTTATTCTAAGCGTCCAGTGTCCTCATACATCGAGCGCCAATCGCGCGCCATCCGGCGCAGCACCCTCTCCAGCCTCAGCAGCATCCTCGAGGAGGAGCCCGCGTCCAGCATGAAAGCAAAGAGGCGACATGGCGTCTTGGGCCTCGCCGTCCTGCGCACGTCGCCGCTCTTTGCAGGGCACACCGTGATTGGACTCCCGTGATTGGACTCTGACTACGAGTCCCGCGGCCGTCCCCGCCCCTTCCGCGCTGTGACTCGCCCTCTTCGGACTCAAGCGAGTCGGAAGGAAACACGTCGCGCTCCGCGAGCCCCGGTGTCGAGCGGACTGCCCACGACGCCCTCGCCCTCGCCCACGCCGCTCGCGATCGTCAAGCGCGCCGTGTCGCCTGTCCCGCCGCCGCCGCAGCCTGTCGCCTCTGCCTCGACGCTCCCAACAGCAGATGAGTGTACAGAGGAAGACGACGACGGTATTACGCCGCGCACGCGGGAAGCTGCATCACCCTCGCCCCCGCCGCTGCCGCCGTTCTTCCTTGCTCCCCCCTCCTGCGAGTCATTGCCCATGTCTGCCCCTCTGCCCTCGGAGCGCGCGCTGCGCCGCGAGTCTGCTATTATCCCGACACCCTCGGTGCGCCGCAGCCCCGCAGTCCGTGCCAGCATCCCCACGCGCGCGCCGCCCCCGCCGCCGATCGTCACCTCCTCCGCGTATTGCCACTCATACACGCTGGCCGTCATCCCCGCGTCGCCGGCCCTGTCGCGCTCAAGAACGCGCGCCCCGCCAAAGACGCCGCTCCCGACCGACGCGCTGAGCACGCCCTGGAGCAGCGACTGGACCGCGTATGCGCCGTTTGGGACCCCTTCCCCTTCTTCCTCGCAGTATTCGCATTCGTCTGACTCGAGTGAGCGGCTCGCGGCACTGCTCTCCCCTTCTCCGCAAAGGCGCTTCCCAGCAGAGACGCAAGGCGTCCCTTCCGACGTCTCCTCCTCTGAGTGGGAAGAGGAGGAGGAGGCGTGGGAGGCGTGTGCGGTGTTCTACGGCGATGCGTACGAGGAGGTGCCACTGTCGCCGCTCGTCGCATGTGTGCCGTCCTCTCCTTCTTCTCCTATATCCCCTGCCGAGGAGAAATGGAGCTTCCCGCCCTCGCCCCTCCCGCTCCCCAACTCCGCGTTCGCGGCATCGACATGCTCAGCTCCGATAGCGGGGCCGGAGCGGTACACGGGCTGGCACCCCCGCCCGCGCGCGTCGCCGTAGAGGCTGGCGTTGGCGGTGGAGCCCCTTTCCCTTCTTGCATCCCATTCCCCCTGTACCCGCGCGCCTTGTTCCTCCTCTTCTCCCTCTCCCTACTCCGCCCAGGAACGAGGCCAGCAGCAATGCCAACAAGACCCCGAACGCGAACGGCGGCGCTCCGCTCGCGCTGGTCCTCCTCCACTCTCCTCCGTGCACTCCGCCCACGCACGCCGCTCCCCCGGCGGCGCATCCGCGTCGCCGAAGACGTTCGCGTTCGTGCGGGCGGCGGGGGTGAGGCGGTATATGCACATGCACTTACCTTGCGCCAAGTCGCCCTCGCCCTCCTCCTTCGCTAAGGGGTGCGGGATGAAGACGAAGCCGAAGCCGAAGCCGATGGGGAGCGCTACTGTTTTGAGCACTCCTAAGAGGAAGGGCAAGGGCAAAGGAGGGAAGAGGCTGACGGTGGAAGATGTGTGTGTTGTTATCGCTCCTGCGCCGGCGCCGGGCCCGCCCGCTACGCCTACATGTGGCGCCAGCACCCCGCGCCAGCGGTGGTCGTATTCCTCGCGCGCCTCCGCCTCCTCTGCCCGCGTCTCGCCCTCGCCCAGTGGAAGTGGAAGCGAGAGCGACTCGGGGCACAGCGACTCCGTCTGCGGGAGCGATGCAGCGGGGGGAGCGAGGGGATGCGGAGGAAGTCGATCCCAGTGCTTGGCTCTGGTGCAGAGACCGACTCTTTCATTCTTGGAAAGTGCTCTGGTACTCCGCCCCATTTCGCCATCCCTTCGGACTCACGAGTATGTACACCCTCCTCTTCTTTTGCATGTGCTCCTATGTCGAAAACGGCTGACCCTTTCTGTAGAGCCTTATCGCTATTGTGCTCTTCCTAGAGCGCGTACAAGCTCGAGGCGTCGTACATGAGGCTTCACTTCCACAGCGCCGCTGATGGAGCTGGGAGAGCGACACGACCGGCGAGCTGCCGGGGTTATCGTGTGGTGACTTCTTCGCGCCGATGCGATCCTTGCGGGATGTCAGTCTCTCTGCGTCGCGCTGGAGAGCAAGAGCAAGTGAGGTATGTGCCTCGAGGTGGGACGGGTGCTCGCTGTGCTCCTCCCTCCTTAGATGCGCTTCTCACACGAAATGCGCAAGATTAGGAAATGGAGCGAGTGGATCGAGAAGACCGGGAAAGAAAGGGGGGTAGTACTAGCACTCCGGCGGATGTTGCAGGGGGTTGCGTGGATTAAAATTTGAGACAGCGGGGGTTGTACCTTTATGTAACCAGTAATCCCATCTCATACTTTTCAGCACCAAGCCACAACGCGAGAGGGTCTTGATTCCCAAAACGGCAATTGGCGATTCGGCAAGTTCCGTACCTGGTTTCACCGGATCCTTATCAAAAGACATTCGCTGGCGGTAGGACGTGAGTCCCTACGAACCCTACTCACCACCATCTCAATCTCTGCTCTCAGGATGCCATCCACAGCCATTTGCCCCCACTGCCTGGCTTCACTTGATCCCCAACTCGACTCCAAACCATCTCCAATTCCGAGCGATCTCCTGGAAACCAACCGACCGCCGACGGACCCCGAGATACTCGATATCCACGGTGCCATCGATGAAAAGCGAGCCCAGAAAACACGCTTGGAGGCTCGAATTGCGGCTGTCCAATCGCTATTGGAAAAGCTCAGGGTGGACTGCGACAATCTGGACGATGATATCCAAGCACACGAGGGGACGTTATCTCCTCTTCGACGGATCCCCATCGAATTGCTTTCCCTCATCTTCGTTTTTGCGTCTCGCTTCAAATATCTGGAACCCACTCCGTGGACTGCAAGCCAGGTGTGTCACCTCTGGCGAACAGTTGCACTGTCCCAGTCCGAAGAATGAACGAAATGGATCGCAAAACCAGCACACCCTTCAGACTCAAAGCTCAGCTAAAACGATCAGGAACTTTACCTCTTCGCATCGACTTTGCATGTCGCTATAAATTCGCCAGCACGAAGAAGGAATTAGTCTTGTTGGACATCCTCGCCCAGCATTCCGCCCGATGGGAAACGGTTCGACTTTTCGGTCCACTGTACATGTTCATTGGTTTAGCTTGTATTCGCGGCAATTTGCCACTTTTATGCAAGCTGCAGGTCTTGTGTCACCCGCCTGACCCAGACGACGAACACCCGGTCGATGTTTTCAAGTTTGCTCCTAACCTCCGAGATGTGACTGTAAATATGGAGGACTTTCACGAGGACCCGGTCCGCGTCTTACTTCCCTTTTCCGGGCTACAGCAATATGCAGCCCGGGATACGTTGGATTCCCATCTTCGCACCCTTGCGTCGGCTTCCAACCTCGTGGAGTGTGCACTGGATGTAGACGATTCTTCAGATATATCTGTGCCGCCAACCAAGTTGGTCGCGTTACCGCATCTCCTTCGCCTCTTCTTGCTGGATTCGAAACTGTTGGACTGTTTGGATACGCCTCGGCTTGAGGAACTGTACTGCTCCAGCCAATCAAACCATCTATCATCCCTCTTTAAACGACGACCACCACAACGCCTCCGAAAACTCGTGTTATTCTTCCCGGCATCTGTCCCCGATATATCCGGTATCCTTCACTCGGCTCCAACAATTACAGACCTCGGTGTCTGCATCCCCGCCGAATCCTTCGATGACCTGAACACCTCGCTCATACTACGGAACGAGCCCACCGATGTCGGTCTCACCTTGAGATCAATTGTCCTCGCCTGCAACGAGCGGCTGGGGCAGATCTTGTTCCGGCGATATAACCAGCATATACTCATCGACATGCTCACATCGCGGTGGCGCGCTGGAGCTGGAGAGTTGCGTTCAATCAATGTGCCCGACAGCGAGTTTGACATGCGGGACGAGCGGTTGGATGAGTTGGAGGACGAGGGGTTGGTGTTCACGTCTTCCTTCGACGATGCGCACATTGGGATGGTGCCGGAGCACCTTCAGTTCAAAAGCTCTTACTAGTGATCAAAGTTCCAGTCAAATTCCTCATTATCGTGGAGGTACCGTGTATCATTTACAATTTTAAACACCCGGAACTGACGCTCGATGGTAGATTCTTATTCGTAGCGTTCAAATTTGTCATTGCCAGACCAAGGCCAAAAGTACGCTCGACATCAATTATGGTTCTAACAGGCAGTTGAAGGCCGTCAAGTTAAGTCAGATGGCACATTGCATTCCCATTCAATCTTGTCCTCCCCTCTGTCGCGTCTCTCTTGTAGAGCTTCATCGATCCGGTTGCGTACCATGGACTCCACAGTGGTACGATCCAGGCCCGGCGGCAAGCTCGTCGCGCTTCGCGCCAGCGCATCATTAAGCGCAGATGAGTTTGTGCGGAGCGCTGCCACATGTTGTACCTTCCGCGTCCCAGACGCCACGAGCACGACAACGATGTCCATCCGGCCGCCGCTGCGCCCCATACGCACAACCTGGTCCTCCCACTGCACCACCGAGGAGCGCGCTGCGTCCCGTGGGAACTCTGCGCACGCGCGCGTCGCAATGATCGCACCACCGCGGGTGTAGTCGCAGAGAACGTAGAACGGGACCCCGGGGTACATATACATGAAATGAACTTTTTGCATGCACCAGGTGACGATGCGCGCCTCGCGGAGGTGGCGAATGAGCGCGCGCAGAAAGGAGCCGTCGCGGGCGCTCAAGAGGGGGTGCTCCGCTGCAGATACATATTGTCAGGATTAAGTTGTCTGCGGCGCGTGTACACCCACCAAAACGTAAGGGCCTGAGACACGGGCAGATAGCTCTGTGCCCGTCGACATACCAGTCAATTGATTGGCACCTCACCGAGCAATAGTTCGTCTGATGGCAGGACGAGCAGCGTTTGATTTCATTCCGCCTGCAGAGGCGTCCACACTGTGAATGCGTGAGATCAAATGCAGTGGCGAACACTTGGATGGACAGGTACCTCCATATTATCGCAGGCTCTGATTGACCGGTACGCCCCGCTATCATAGGCTTGTAAGGTGGAAACCGTGCCCGTTGCCAACATGTTAAAACTTTCCCATAGCGCAGACAATGCTCCGTCCTGAAAGTCGAGGACCGGGAGCAGGCGTTCCTCGTCTGTCCGACACCGGGAAAGCGCCCGAACGACGCGGTAGGACACCATAGATCGTGGCAGGACCGTCTTCAACAGAGGCCGAAGGCAGTAGTTCCAATGTGTGCCCGGGCGCTGTGCGCACCTTGAAATCAGCGTGACTAATCTGCTGGATTCCAGTGCTTCGGTCACTGCAGGGTAACTTGGGAATGCGTCAAATGCACGCTGTAGCAGGGTGAAGCACATGGCGACGACCGCTACCGTGTCTTCAGCGTCCGACGTGGCATAATGGCATGCGACGTTCATCAAAGCCTTGACGATGCCATGGTCAAGAAGGGCCTTATGCAGAGGGCCGCTGTGATCGTTGTGTTCCACGAGCATGCGCAGCATCCCCGAGAGTTGAAAGAATAGGAATAAAGGTGTCTCGTCCGGCATGGCATGAGCAATATGTCGGATGATGAGTTTGGCAAAGTCATTCACTGTGCCCACACCCTCCAGATATTCCCGGAAGTTGGAAGGCCGCCCAGACTCGGTGTCGTTGCCCAGGAAGTGGACAACGTCCGAATGGGCCATTGTGTTCCTCCCAGGAATAGGGGGGAGAGTGATCCTCCAGGCCCGTCCAGCCAGCACCCGCATACGCGAAGGAAGGCTTGCAAGCGGCACGACTGTTGAGTTTGTCAGAACTTCGACGATGCTGCGCATATATAAACTGTAGGCGTCAACTTGTGATAGCGGAATAAATGCCCGGATCGTCTCGTTGTAGACGTCGAGGAAGTGAACCCAGCTCCATATTCGCGGCCAAAGCTCCGAGAGAAGTCCATCCGGCCAGCGAAACCCGGCCATCCAAAGCTGGGTCGTTCCCTGGAGGGATAAAAGTGCTCGATTGATCGACGATACATGCATCGTCCAGGAGTCCAGTCCTGGAGCCGTTGGGATCCCAACAGGATCTAGATTTGCGTAGTAGACAGGGAGAAATAGGGCTGGGTCCGAATGCGGCTTTCTCTTCAGCAAGTCCATGAGTTTTTGGAAGTCTGTCAAAGAGCCGTTCAGTGCAGGTGTTGCAAATCTCTGCAAACAAAATCAGGTGGGTGTAGCTACTAGATTGCATCAGGAGGAACTTGCCCTGTACGAGATCAGAAGCGTCGATATGATTTCAGGACGCAGATCAGGATGCATAATGAGTGGAAGCTGAGGAAACTGCCGTGGGCGTTACCGTCACGGCTAAGTCACTCTCTCCACTGCCCATTCCAAGCAAATTCCAAGAGTGATTGCAAATCTCGGTTGCGAGACCGGTTAAAACCGGAGATGCCGAACAGCAGAACCCTGGGCTGTTTCCGGCGGTACTTATAACCCTTGAAGTGACCGATTTTTCGCCCTGTGCGCCTTTGTTCTCTCTTGTCCACGCGACATCCTGGCTGTGTAGTCTTTTTGTCTTCGTTAACGGTCTCTACATTCTTGCTGAAGTGTGACTGTATATGGCTCGGACCCACACTCAATGAACCCGTTACCTCCACCGAAAAAAATTGGCACGAAAAGTAGCTAGAACCGGATCTACAGAAACTGCTGCCTCGGACCGCAATGCAAGAATTGTCCTTCCCAAGGATTTCTATTACGCCCTTCTATTACGCCCCTTCTTGTGACGTACCTCTCCTGCATCAGGCCTTCAGGCACCCAACGCACGGCACCGAGCCGCGAGGTTACCGAGGTAGCCCTCAAGCTTCATCCCGTCGAACGCCGTCAACCCTTCATCAAACTTATTTCCTATCGATGTACTTCCATGCGTGCTTTCTGCCAGGTCACCTTCTCTCCTAGGACGGGCGTCTTTGGCTTCCATCTCGCGTACCCAGTCTTTTGCTTCCAGTCGATCTAGCAACACGCCACAGATGCGCTAATGGCTGGCGTCTGGCATGTCGCAGTTCCGTCTTTCGTTGTCTTCTTTCTCTCGGAGCTTCTTTGACAGGATAATTCTATTGAGAAACCCGGGCTGCAGACAGAAACCCTCCCAAATATAGAAATTTTGCGGAAACCCACCCAAACTCTTAATAAGAAACCTACTTACGGCAGTTACACCCGGCGAGCGGAGTTTCAAGCATGCATTGAGGTGGAATGTATCTGTGAAGTTAAGAAATAAAGTGTATGTTGAACGTCTGGCTCTCATCTGTCCCGGCTGTGGTCCCGCGCGTTTTGCTTCCTTCTCGGTCATTGGGGCTGACCAGCCGAGCTGTGCCGATATTTCGGCAGCTCTTGATGGCTCCGGCATCCATAACACACAATTCTGGGGGGCATGGACTTGCGTAGAGTGGCATACACCACCCTTTTAGAGTCATTCAGAGTCGATTTTCCATATGTGGAGCAGAGACTTGCTCTTGGTCATACAATAGCACCTCGAAAACAGTAGTATTTGTTCCATGCAGCCGCCCGATGGTGGATCGGCAATTGACTCAATGGGGCACCCAATCAAAGGCAGAAATACCCAAGAGAGCATACTACATTCGCTGTCCGGTAAATCTCAAGCTGGAGGATGTTGCAGCCTGAAGAGGGATCAGTTCGGCACTCTTCAGCCGCAGCTGCCACATTTGGGAGGGTTTCTCAAACCCGGGTTTCCAAACAAGGATGGTGGAAGCCCGGGTTTCTGAATAGAATTATCCTCTTTGACACGTCCTATTTATCGATCGTCCATTTTTTTTCAAAAGAAAACTACTTCCGGTATCTTCCTACAAAATCATTCTAACATCTAGGAATACCTCGCATCTCCATCTCCTAGTATGCCCGGGGTTCGACTCCTCGCGTCTGAATGGTTCCTCGGCTTTTTTTTTCGATTCTTTCCACGTTCGCTGCCATCTAACTCTGTTGCATGTATCCTTCAATCGGAGTTGTGTACGGTACACCCTCGCCTTTTGTTCCCCAAGCGACGTCAAGAAATGCAGCGAGCGCTCGGGGTTCGATCCCCCGCGTCTAAATGGCTTGTACCCCCATAAGTTTTTTTTCTGCCTCTTTTCACGTTTGCTCCTTGCTGACACGGCTTTGCAGATGTAGACTTCAATCGGACGTTGTGTATGGTGCCCAATCGCTCTTGATACGCTTGGAATCAGAAAGACTCTTGCAGCGAGCATTCGGGGTTTGATTCCCCGTGTCCGACTAGCATTTGCACGTTGACGATTCTTCCCTTTTCTTTTCCGTTGCCCGAATCCACTGCTGACACTCCGTAACAGATAGTGCATTCCAATCGGACGTAGTGTACAGCACCGCACATCCTCGCCTCCCATACCGAGAAATGCAACGAGCATTCGAGGTTCGGCTCCCCGTCCGACTGTGCCATGTATCGGTAACTTTAAGCTATTTTTCCTGTTCCTTTCCTTTTTTACTGTTTCTCGGATAGACTGCTGACGCTGTGTAGCACACATGTGTACTCCACTCGAACGTGGTGTACGGCACACCCTCGCTTCACATGGCTTTGTATTTCTTTGTTATGAATGTTGCATCCGATTGAATCGTGATAATGCATCGAGAAATATTAAATTTCTTTGCAGTGAATAATGTAATTATCTTGAACACGGTTGTCTGCATAAAACAACGGAACACGTATTCAAGCCATACGGACAGCCCGCGCGAATTCAGGTTCATCGTAAGGGGCGATCCTGTCGGGGACAATAAACAAGAACGGCGGCAGCCCAGGTCGAACCAGGGAACAGCGCACGGACTCCGTTCCAGAGAACCTCCCGGCCCCTGGCTTGATCCCTTCTTTGCCGAGGGCGAGAGATTCCACGGATTCAAGTAGCCAAGATCGCGACTCGGATGGTGTCGAAAACACAACAGTAACTTTGTACCCGGCCGGAGCGTTGAGCGGAGCTCGAATGGAAGTGTCGTAAAAGTCGAAGAACCAGAGACGGGATCCGCCCGTAAAGAAACGGATGCCACGAGGCTGAGGGCCATTGGGCATCTCGACCAACCAAACTGGATCGGTCGTTGGGACTTCCTCGGGCTTCGCCTGGGGTCTAGTTAAAAGCCGCTGAGCTGATATAGAACAAACCACATACCCCCCGAATAGAATGCCATCTCAGCCGCCCGCTCCATCATGATGAGCCTCCTGCTCTCGGTGGCACGGGGAGTACCGGCGGCCGCAAACAACGTGTCGAGTAGCGCGTCTGTCATCATCGGCATGTCACTGCCAGGTTCACCCAAAACAGCGTTCAGCGTCGTGGGCTGCGCTCGAGTGCCTAGAACCTATACAGAGAATAAGGTGAGAAGCTGCCACCGAGACGAAAGACGGTGCCTACCTGAACAGGTGTGGGGTCAGGGCAAGGCATAGTATTTGCAGTTTTTCGAGTGCGACGGTGGGAGATGAAGACAATGGGATAACGGTCCATGTTGAACTCGGCTGCCATCAAGTAATGAGACATCCAATTTGAATAGTGCTAGTGGCCCAAAAGAAAGACACCGCCATCACGTGGAGTTAGCTCTGTTCTCTTCCTCTCCACCCCCTACAGAACTCCATACCTCTGTGTTCTCACATACCTCGATAATCTCAAGAAGGAAGTATTGATAGACGTCACCTCGGTCCGACAACTATATTTTTTCCCTTTCAGTAAGCTTTTCGTCGCTGGATGGTTCGAGTGGCATTCAACTCACCGTAATGTTTCCAAAGATATCTCGCCTCTCCATGTCCAGTCCCACATCTACCAGCAGGATGATCCGCGCACAGACCCGTGGCCGTCTCTCCGCAAAGACAGGGAAGAAGCCGGCCACCTCGTCGTCCATCATGCCTTTGGAGTCACTCCAGAGCCAGCAGGAGAACGTCCAGCTCGACGCAATTTCGCACCGCACCCGCAGGTCTGCGAGAGCACAGCAGGTCCGTAATAGTCTCAACGGCGCTGAGACGGTCAGGAGTGCCACCCACAGCGGGGCCCAAGCGGCGCCTAGAGACGCTGTGACCGACGCCAACGACTTGAACCATACCGATGGCGATGAGCGCGCGGATGTGATCGCATGCACGGCGCCGTCCACCCCCGAAGCCCAGGGGCAGAGCGAGAGCGCCAGTGGGGACTCGGATGCAGGGTCCGAAGAGACGCCTGCGAACTGCGAAATCGCGGCCTTGGATAACGGGGATGAGGGTTCATTCGCGAGGCATGTTGGGCGCCGCCGGGAGTCCAGGCTCCGCGTAATCCATCGGTCTTCGAACGGCGTTCATTCCGTGCGCCAAGGAGAACATGACAACGAAGATTCCGAGTCGGATTCGGAAAACGGTAGCTGGGACTGGTACTACGAGCAAAGAGCTGCTCACAAGAAGAGTTCGAAAGGAGACGACTCGGACGATGATTCCGAGTCCGGCAGTGGGGAATCCATCTATATCTCACTGGCATGCTGAAGCCGACGAAGAGACTGTTCGAGAGCCTCAGGCCTTGGATATTGTGAATCTGTAATTATATCAGTATCGTTGTCACTCTCAACTTGTACACCAGTTACACATAGTAACTCTTTTTAACTTGATTATATTGCTGAAATTTGCGGACGGACTGAGGGAGCAAGAGCAAAGTTCCACGAGAGAACTTTGCGAATCCGCCTATATGTACGGTGGGTTGTAAACGAATCCGTCCACGCTTCCCCAGATTTTTTCAAACCTGAGAAATGGAGGAGGCTAGGAGGCGAAACGTGCGTCAATAATCGATATTGTCGTTTCACCAAAGCGACTGCGATTCTGGGAAGTCGGAGCCCGGGAGAGAAAGCCAGATAACGTGAAGGAGGTAACTTGGCTATCAAGGGCCCAGGCCAAACGCTCGGAATTGTGGGAATCCGGTAGAAACAGCTGTCTGAGAGACTCAAAGGAAGACTCAGTAAGCGCCCATCGAGCGTCAGTGATGCCATCAACCCAGCCGCTCTCAGCTCGAAAAAATCGAAATGAATAGATCAGCTATGGCTACAAAGTGGTAGTACGTTCTAGTTTACAGAGGGTGTCTAGCGTGCTTATTGCGCGAGACAACAAGAATGAATGTAGGTGAGCAAGATACAATACGAAGCGAAAAGAGGATGGGATTGATTCAAAGAGTGTCAATATCAAGACGATGGAAAGTAAAGTGAAAGTAAAATCGAATCAAGAAGCTCAAAGGTTGAACGAAAGCGGGATGTGGTTGCTGGAATTTGCTGCTTCAGACCATTCCACGGCCTCTCTAACGCACTGACACGGAACCGCGCGCAGAGTGTCCAGACACCGAGCTCTGCGCCGAGTGGTGCCCTGCTGCAGATGGGGGCGACGAAGCCACTGACCGCTGCGCGATTGCAGCAGCGTACGACCACCCAGCCGACACCGACCCCGAACTCGATCGAGAGCTCTCCGCGTAATCAGGCGTGCGGAGTCTCCGCGGCGGCGAGGGCAGGACGGTGACGCTGCCCATGGGGCGCGGTGCAAAAGGGGAAACGGACTTGGGCTTGGGTTTGGTGGTAGGGCGCGCGCGGGGGAGGTAGCGCCCGAAGGAGAAGGTCTTCGGGGCGCGTGCGTGGCCGTGTGTGGAATGGAGGGAAGAGATGGTGGAGGAGGACCAGCGCGAGCGGAGCGCGGGGTTGGGGTGTGCGGGCTCGGCCGGTACGCGGGGTAGTTGAGGAGATGGGGTGAGCGACGGGGCACCATAAGATGACGAGGAACAAGAGGAGCCCGATCCGGATGCGGGTGGAGACGCAAGCGGGCGCCAGTCCCCGACATGTTCCTCATCGTTGTCGTCTTCGTTTGGGGAATACTCCGACTCGGATTCGGATAGCGGCGCAGGCGACGGTGCGGGTGCCACAAGGGGCGACAGCTCCTGCTGCTGCTGCTCGCCGCCGCCGCCTTCGATGTACCCAGTCTCCTCGGTGTACGCGACGCAGTCGTTCTCATCGTCGCCATGCACATGAGCGCCCCACGGTGCTGTAGCGCCTGTAAAAACACCGTCAGCTCAGCTCAATTCAGCGCAGCAGAAGAACGACATACCGATACCGATACCGTAGCCCATGCCCACACCCGGACTCGGTGTCGGTGTCCGCAGGAGCGGCGCGTACACCACGTAGTCGGCAGCAAAATCGAAGTCGGCCAGGTCGACGTTGCCGTCGCTTTCCCCGCCCGCGAACGCATCGAACGGTGGGAAGGCTTCATTCGGGTACTCGAACGGCGCGTGACAGGGGGGCGGAGGCGAGCACGTAGGCGGCACTGAACCTGAGGTCGGCTCGGCTGACCCGAGGAGCAGCCCAAGCGCAAGCGACGTGGGGCGCGAAAAGTTAGGGACGAGGCCCGTGCGCGGTCGGGAGGCCGAAGGCGAGCGCGACCTCGAAGCCGCTGGTGGGGCTGGGGCTGTGTATGACGAAGGGAAACACACGGAGGAGAGAGCGGCTTGGCCGGTGGTGGAGGATGTGGAGTAGAAGGAGTAGGAGGAGGATGTGGACGTGGAGCTGGAACGTGGCCGTGCATGTGCATCCGACGTCGCTATGCGCGCGCGCGGATACGATGCAGAGTTCGTGTGGACGTGCGAGTTGCGGAGGTGGGATGAGGGCGTAGACGCTGCCGGAGGGCTGAAAGAGCACAGCGCTGCATCAACCAGGGGCGGCGGCGGCGGCGGGCGCCTAGGACGCACGGGCACGCCGTGTGCGGTGGATGTCGATGTCGATGTAGAAGGAAAGATGGGAATTACACCGGACTTGCGTGCCGATTCCGATTGCGCGAGGGTGACGAATCCGCGCGCCTGGACGGCATAAAACTCATCATCAGCAGGGGCTTGCTCTTCCGATTCGACTGTGCGTTGAGGCGACGGCGATGGCGTCGATGGGGAAGAGGGTGGAGAGGGAGAGCGTGGTGGTAAGGACGAAGAGCGTGGGGGTGAAGATATAGTTGCGGATCGAGGTAGGGAAGGCCCAGCAGGCGCAAAACGACCCGGCGAGGGCAGAGGACCCATCGCTGTGTTGCGCTTCTTGATGCTCAGCGGCCTGATCGTAGAAGAAGTCGGCGTCGCGGGCGGGCCGCTCGAAGTGGGGCTCGAGCACTCCGAATGTAAATGCCAGCTGCCCGATGTGGACGTGGAATCGACGCTCGAGTGCGGCGAATGCGAGTAGCGCGAGAAAAACGCGCTCACCTCCAAGCCAGACTTCGGGGGCCGGGGAAACTCAAACACCTCGTCCTCGCCGTCCCCAGACTCCGAGTCGCTTGCACAGTGCGTGAATTGCCAGTCCGGGTCGGCACTGCCCAGAGTGCCGAGAGAGAACAGCGCGAGTGGGGGGATATGCAGGTCAGAGACGCCCTGACGGCGTTTCGCCTTTACGTTGACAGTGCTTTCAGAGAGATGCGCGGTTTTTTCTGGTAGATCCGGTGGGTTCTGTGATTGTTCTTGCTTTTCTGCTGAATCCATTTGTTCATGAATCCGACGCCCAACGCGCGACTGACGCTGGATACAGGGTGATACCGGTGATACTGCCGTTCCGTCGTCAGAATTCTCTTCATTCTTCTCTTCAGGTTGCTCACAGCTCACCTCGGTCCCAATGTCGAGGGTAGTGTCCTAGGGCGGATTCCAGGCAAGCAAGACCGACAAGGGAGACAACAGAGAACCAGACACAAGGTCGGAGCAGCAGGAAGGCAAGTCGTGCGCCACACGCGTTCTTATATCGACAGCCATTGCGTTGAGACAAAAACGCGGCCGACTGTAGTCCAGATCGGGAAGTGTTGGGATCAGCGGAGTCTGAACCATTGTGCACGCGCCTTTGTTCTCTCTTGCACGCGACATCCTGCTTTTTGTCTTCGCTAACGGTCTCTCCATTCTTGCTGCCGTGTGACTGTATATGGCTTGGACCCACACTCGGTGTACCTCCACCGAAAAAAATTGGCACGAAAAGTAGCTAGAACCGGATCTACAGAAACTGCCGCCTCGGACCGCAATGCAAAAATTATCCTTCCCAAGGGTTTCTATTATGCCCTTCTATTATGCCCCTTCTTTTGACGTACCTTTCCTGCATCAAGCCTTCAGGCACCCAACGCACGGTACCGAGCCGCGAGGTAGCCCTCAAGTTTCATCCCGTCGAATCGCCGTCGACCCTTCGTCGAACTTTTCTTCTATCGATGTACTTCAATGCGTGCTTTCTGCCAGGTCACTCTCTCTCCTAGGGCGGGCGTCTTCGGCTTCCATTTCGCGTGCCCAGTCTTTTGCTTCCAGTCCGGATCTGGGCCCATCAACACGCCACTCGGATGCGCTACTGGCTGGCGTCTAGCATGTCGCAGCGTTCCGTTTTTCGTTGTCTTCTTTCTCTCGGAGCTTCTTTGCATTTTTTTTCAAAAGAAAATTACTTCCGGTATCTTCCTACAAAATCACTCTAACATCCGGCTCGGACGTATCGCTTAGAATACCTCCCATCTCCATCTCCTGGTGTGCCCGGGGTTCGACTCCTCGCGTCTGAATAATCTTTGATTTCAGCTTTTCTTTTTTTCGATTCTTTCCACGTTCGCTCACAGCTGACTCTGTCGCAGATGTATCCTTCAATCGGACGTTGTGTACGGTACACCCTCGCCTTCTGTTCCCCAAGCGACGTCAAGAAATGTAGCGAGCGCTCGGGGTTCGATCCCCCGCGTCTAAATGGCTTGGTACCCCTATAGGGTTTTTTCTGCCTCTTTTCACGTTTGCTCCTTGCTGACACGGCTTTGCAGATGCATCATGTCGACTCCAATTGGACGTTGCGTATGGTGCCACTCGCTCTTGATACGCTTGGAATGTTCGCTGCATCTTTCTACTTCCAAGCGTATCGAGGTTTATACCACCATTGATCCCCCCACCCCTCATTTCACGTTTGCTCCCAGCTGACACTCCGTCGTAGATGTCCCCCAATCGGACCTGGTTTACAGTACCGCACACCCCGCCTCCCATACCGAGAAATGCAACGAGCATCCGGGGTTCGGCTCCCCGTGTCCGACTGTGCCATGCATCGGTGACTCTAAGCTATTTTTCCTGTTTCTTTTACTTTTTTACTGTTTCCCGGATAGACTGCTGACGCTGTGTAGTACATATGTGTACTCCAATCGAACGTGGTGTACGGCACACCCTCGCTTCACATAGCTTTACATTTTCTTTGTTATCAGCGAGCATCCGGGGTTCAAGTCCGCAGATCCGTTCCATCGCTTTTTGGAGTTTCGTCGGAAAGTGGTGCTGGCACCTTGTAACCTGTACATATGCTTCAAATAACACTCTCGCTTTCTTGGGAGGGAAGGAATCTTGGCGAGTGTCCAGGCTCAACTAGTCCCATTCTTTTTTCTGTCCGCTCCTAAATTTTGTGGGCATTTGGTACTAATACCCTACCGCAGATGTACATGGTTGAATCAGACGTGGTGTATGGTACACCCTCGCTTTACATCATGCATAGTTTTCGAATGCACCGAGCATCCGGGGTTCGATTCCTCACGTCCGAGTAGTTCTCTATCCATATCTCTTTTTTCTGGTTGGCTCCTACTTTCCGTACTGTGATACTGATACCTTAGATGCGATTCAATCGCATGCGATAGATTATACACCTCCACACTACCTCGATTGGGAACACAGCAATGCAGCGGGCAGCGTTCGGAGTTTAACCAACTCCCTGCATCTGAGCTTTTCTTTTTACTTACTCCCACTTTCGTATGCTCGCACTCTATCGCAGATATCCCTGCTTAAGTCAGACGTGGTGTGGGGACACCCTCGCCTTACATTCCGCCAGTAGAGAATATACAACGAGCGTCGGGGTTCGACTCCCCGCGTCTGAGTAGCCCAGGATCCGCGTTTTTCCGTGTCGGCCCGAAAGATATGAAGCCATGGCTCAAACCATAAACCAGGCTGGCTTTTATACATTGGCGCGGTTGAACTATTGCTTGGGAATATCATTCTGTAGCGCCGCCGTCTGTGTACGAAATCATTCAGGCAACAGGAACATGCCATTCGCCCAATTTTGCATCGCCATTTCTCCTCTTGTTCCTTTTTCTTCCACTCAGATATAATGTTCCTCTCACATATTGTATAAGTTCGTAGCAATCCTGAATCAATTTCCTGGGGCTATTCCCGAGTAAAGTATTTGAAAAGGTTTTTACAGGGATAAATTTTTTTGCTTTACGATGAACACGACGCACTACATCATCAAGTCTTTCCGCGACAATTTATCCTGCGATCCCGTGACCTTCTTGTTGAAGGTGTCGTATAGTGCTTGTATGGCCGCCTTCCACTTTTCCGTGTCGACGTGGTCGACTTCACGATCGTAGGTCAAGAATCCTATTGAGAACAATAAGCCTTCGATAATTTTGTTCGATTCATTCTGTCCGAAAGACGAACCGTTAACCTCTCCTTCGACGTCCGTCGTCTGCGTGTATACTCCTCCGTTGCAGTTGAACATCTCAGTCTGCTCGCGCAGCTCCTCGATGACCTATATGCTACTTAGAATGCGACGTCCAGGTGAGATGCGAAAGACGTACTCTCAATGCCCGATAGTTCCAGATATCGGTATTAGCGTCAATCTCGTAGGTTTGGTTGATATTCGCAATCGCCACGGGGTCGTTCCACAAGTGGTCGCTGCGCAGCTCAATCAGTCCTCCTCTTCCCCCGCAGAGAAAGTCCAAACTCACATAGTCGTGTTGACCCCCACACCGCCAAACTCACCCTGGAACCCAATACGGTTCGGGTCGTTCGGCGTGCTCGCAATACTATAAAACGGCGCGCCACACTGCGGGCTCGAGTAGTGGTGGTTGTCGTGGTAGTCTCCAACGCTGATATTGAACAACTGCTGCCCCCAGTCGTTCCACCCAGAGACGGAGTTGATCAGTTGGTGGCCAGCGAGGATCTCCGCGATGCGCGGTGTAAGCTCGATCTCCGGGCCATTGGAGAGCTGACCCCAGCCCTCTGCGGTAGTACGTCGTAAATATATTAATGACCAAGCGTTGAAATAAAAGGGACGCACCGTTATACAGCATGAAGGTTAAGATACTCGGGAAACCCGTGTGGCCGCGTACCATCACATTGAGCTGACGCTCCCACTCGGCTTGCTGGTCCGGCGTCGGGGCACGTAGGTCGAGCGCGGGCATGTCTTGCATAATAATCAACCCGAGCGTGTCTGCCGCGTGGTAGAATAGGTCAGGTTCAACTTTGATGTGTTTTCGCCTGCAGGAAGAGCGGTGTCAGATACACAGTACAAGAAGAGAAGGAAGACGCGTACAGGAAGTTCATCCCTAGGCTCTTGAGATACTGCAGGTCGTACATCATCCCATCATAAGACGGGGGCTGTCAAAATAAGAGGTTTCAACTGTCTTAAAAATAAGTTGAAGGACTGCCGCGCACCGAATGCAATCCATCGGGCCAATATCCCTGGTCAAGCGGGCCAAACTGGAACAGCGGCTCGCCATTCAACACGAATCGTTGTACCCCGTCCACCTCCTTGCGCTCCACGGTCCGGAATCCGGTGTACGTCTGCACGAGATCATCGCCCACCGTCACCGTGATATTATACAGATTCGGCGTCGCAGGGCTCCACACTTGCGGGGTCGGTGACACAACAAAGGAGAATTCACTGTTGGCGGTTCCGTTCGCTGTGAAGAGGGTTTTGGAATTATCCGCGGGGTCAAGGATCGCGATGGACACAGGGGAGGAAGAGTTGGTTGAAGTCGTGACGGTAGTGTTGACAGAACCGTCGGCGGCGGCGCGGAGCGTGATGTCCGTGATATACTCGGCACTGGGCACCGCCTCGAGCGAGACGGTTTGCCAGATGCCTGTGCATGGCTACCATGTTTCTTTTTCGTCAGAAAGTCATCTCGAAAGACGTAGCATGCTTACGGTGTAAAAAATATGAGATGGGACGCGGCGCTGCTTGCCAATGGGTATATTCCCGGCCGGGTCGTCGGTGGGGTCGAAAACGAACAGGATAAGCTCGTTAGTCGCATTTTTGGTTATGTGCGCTGTGATGTCGAACGCGAACTTGTCGTACCCGCCCGTGTGGGTTCCGACCTTCACACCATTGACAAAGACCGTCGCCTGGTAGTCGACTGCGGCAAAGTGCAGCACGACATTGTCCGTAAAGGACTCGGGGATCTCGAATCCGCGACGGTACCAGCTGAACGTCGACTGCTGTGCTATACCAGAGAGTCCACTCCTACCGTGTAACGCGTCAAAATGAAAGCAAGTTAAAAATGTTGATAGATACGCACTCGATACAGAACGGTACCAATACGCGCTGGTTCAGCGTCGTGTTAACAGGAACATTGTTCACATCCCCAGAATTATTGGCGAACTGGAACTCCCAGACCCCATTTAAATTGAGCCATGTATCGCGTTTCAACTGAGGGCGCGGGTATTCCGCCCACGCGCCGTCGGGATCGGCTGCGACGCCGTCTGTCCAGCGTGTCTTCAGCTTCGGCTCAATCGCCTTGTACACCGCGTCCTTGGGATTGTCGTACGTCGGCCGGACGTCATTGATTCCCCCGTTTTTCGGAAGGGGAGTCTGCGCGCACGCAACTAAGAGGGTCTGTGAGAAGATGAACGCGATGCTGGTGCTGTTCAGCTTCATGGTTAATTCCGTGAGACGATATTTTGGACAGTGCCTTATATGTGTGGGGCTGACGCGCCGCCGAGAATTTGGAGGGGTCAGCAGATACCCGGGACTGCATGGCGGTGGTTCTCTTCAACGATCCCGTGGCTCGAAAGCGGAGGCGAGTGCGTAAGTCTTGCGTCATTTTGATCCGATCGTGATTCGACCGCTGCGCTTTTGGTTTTCGGAGAGCTGACAGAAACCTTGGTTACCGCGGTTTAGCGCTTGGCGACCCCAGAGGCAGAAGCCTCAGGAGATCACAGATAATTTGCAGCGACTCGTCGACGTTAGATCGCGTTGCTGATCCGCACACGCGCGTCGCGAACAGTAGCGGCGTTGGCACCCCGCCGGGTCATGTGAAGCACCGCGTTTCAATGAAAATTTATTTGGATGGAGAGATCAGTGAGTTCAACCTCAACTCTGTTGGCTTGGAGTAAGTAACGAAGGTTGAGCACAAGAGTACCATCTAATAATGAAACAATAGGGACATTGCGCAAAAGCCGCATGCGGCTTTCAAAGCCGCACGTGGGAATATCCTTTTTTTTGCTCCGGAGCATCACTGAGACTCTCAAATAGCCTCTTTGACCACCAGAGCAAAGAAAAAAAAAAGCTGCATGTGATGAGTTTGTGCACCAAAAAAGCCGCATGCAGCTTTGCGCAACGTCTCTAATGTCAGCCGCCGTGGAGAGTTCAAAGTTGAGACCTCGAAGTTCGGATGTTTTTGTGTCGGCTATGGAGAATTTCAACTGGGGATGTCGATCAAGAAAACGGAATTAATCATAAATCATTCTTCTGTTCCGTTCGGTGAGTACTTGCGAACGTGTGTGAACTCACGCCCGTATGGGTTAAAGGGTTGCTGGCGAGATCACTGGCCGCCTGCTCCACAGACTTCCTGCCCTCAGCGGCACGTTGGTCGGGGGAAACACCGCCGGCCTGGAATATCAGGGTCTGTGATCATCGGCATGCCATTTCTATGCAGAAAATTATTGAGCGCCGTGGGCTGAGAGTCCGGGAACTGGGTCAAGGCGAGAATTTCAATCTGCCACCGGGACAAACGCGCAAGGAGATTTCTACCTGAACAGGCGTGAACTCAGAGAGGAGAGGCATGCTATTTGCCGGCGGATAATTATAATGACGTTCTCGACTCACTCGAGAATCTCGAGTGCGATGATGGGAGACAATAGAAAGACCGTGTGGGTCCATGTGGTGCTGTACCAATATTGACCACGTGTGCGCGTTCGCGAATTGCGACCACAGTGAACCTTCGGCTGCAAATGCTTGCAAAGCTGGTTGGCGGGTGAAAACTCAGGGACGCGTGGATCAGTACAATTTGAGAGCTTGGTTTACCCGGACGCTGCTCCATTTTAATCCCGATCGTGACGAAGTAGAGCTGAGACAACTTCACGACGCCTCGGCCATGTCTGCTATCGAAAAAAAAACTAAGCCATTTGCAACAGTGGATAGTCAGAAAAAGAAATACCAGGAAATGCCGCCTGTACAGATCTCGCAAGTTGCGTGATGATACAGGATTAGGGCTCTGTTTATAATCCTGAGCGGATTATAAACAGTTTCTTATTCTGTGTCTTTAAACAGCGTGTTTATAAACCGGTTTATAAACACTCACTTAAATGTGCCCCAAAACTGGGTTTTGAGGGGTTTCTCGCAAGTTTCTGCGGTTCTTGGTGCCCCAGTGGTTGAAATTGAGTTGAATAATCCCACCCATTCGCGTCTTCAAACCAGAATAACGTCACTGAGGCCAACAGACACCGAGCCTCGGTTATTTGGGGTCATATTTCCAAACGGTTTCAGGTCAGCCTGTTCACCCGAGGTCAGGCAACACTCAGGGAAATATATTTAGTCCAGCTGGTGCCCTGCTTTGAGTCAAAATTTGGCCCTTGAAGCCCTCCAAGGCACAGCCACAGTGAATTAAAAACCGAGGGTCCTGGCCCAACCATATAAAAACCGGTTTATAAACACGTGTTTATAAACATGTTTATAAACAGGCATTAAAAACAGAGCTCTATACAGGATCAGTTTCTAGAAAACTTCTGCTGTACCCAGGTTCAGCTCGTCGCGGGTTGCATAGGAGCTCGAGGCGATTGGTGAGCAGAAAAAAATCCGCCGGCATAGCGCGAACCCGGCGTGCAATCGGTTCATCGTTAAAGCCTTTAAAGGCAGCGGAAAAAAATCAGACCTGATTTTTTAGATGAGATAGATAGGTTTGAGCATTTGTTGCAATCTATTGTGAAATTGAAACTGGTATTTTTTTACTCAGTGGAAATAACAATGTATCATCGGATTTTGAGGAGACCTCACATTGTTTTTACAAAGAACTACTATTCTAACCCCTGATGTGTCCATGCACCCCGAAGTGGAAATTTTGGGAATTCCTGCGGCAACTCTTGATAGAATCCTTAGAGAAAATATTATATGGTGGGCATGGGCTATAGTAATCTCCTCCCGAAAATTCAGATTTATTGCGGAAGGAATGAGGGCTCCAGAAAATCAGGATGCCCGAAAAGGCCGGTTTTTGATCAAAACCGATTCCACTTCCCCGATATCTCTTCGTCTAGACCATGGATTGCCCCAGAAAGAATTCCCCGGCATGCTGCATGTGTTTTAAGCTGCGTCAGAGACTCAGCTTGAGTGGAAGGGAAAAATTGCATGCAGCATAAAGCAATGATGTCGATTCCATATCAGGGGTCAAAAGTGGCATCAAAACCGGCATTGTCGTACCAATAGCTCTCATTCCCCAAATAATCTGTAAACTCTGCAAGTCACATATAATGAGTCAATAAATGTCCCAGAGCAAGATCCAGCCAAAAAGATTAAATTTTGCGGGAGGTACGGCTCGCCATCAAAACCGTGGACACATCAGGGGTTAGGATAGTAATTGAACTGTTCGTAAAAGGATGGCCCAAAGTATCTTTCGTGCAAAAAAACAAACTAGAAGCTTCCCGGCGCTTGCCCATCGCCGATAGACGTGCAGTTCATCGAAGTCTCGATGATTGGCTGCTTTCTGTTTTTGATCAAGATCATGTCCGCACTATTAAGAAAAGCTCAGTCACAGAAAGAGAAAGAACGGGCCGGGACGTACTGGATCGCGAGGTTGTCTGGGTCCTCCTCTTCGGGGAGTTCGAGATTCAAGTTGTCCAGCAGATCATCGATGTCATTCGAATCCTATGCCAATAAGCCATATCCTAGAATCGAACACAGCACGTACCCAAATAATCAAGATGGACTTGGTACTGGCCTCCGCATAACCTCTCAACAAATCAACAACACAATCGATGTCTGCGTCGTCACCCGTCGCACAAGACGTATCGGGAACCAATCCCAATGATGCGGCCAAGGGAGCGGCTGTAGTATTGGCTGGTATGCACGAGTTCGTTTTAATATCCGGCGTGCATACGACAATGAGGCCGAGGTTGAATTCAGCAAAGACCTTTTATTAAGGTTAGGGATCTGTAATTGGCGAGGTCGCTACATACGAACCGGGGGAATGCACTCCTGTGCTCTTCTCATCCCGAGGGGACTCAACCCGGGCCGCCCCAAAGAAGGTCTTTCAGCATTAGTGATTAAGTAAAGAGTGTTGTTTATCGTGATCGATAAAGCCGAGGAGAAAAGAGTGAGGGTGTACAAGAGAGCGACGAGCATTCTGGAGATGACGACGGTCCAAGTCCGGCCCTCTGTTTATAAGGAGACTCGGAAAGCGGGATCCCGTCATAAAATACCTTGGCAAACGAGAAAGCAACTAGAAGCTGTCAACGGCGTGCACAAGCATATGGAAGGTGCGGGCAGACTGCCGTAGGACGGGATCTCGCCATCAGATACCTTGGCAAGCCTTGAAGTTGAGAGGCAACCAGACTGAGAATTTCGGGGGACGTACTACCGGCATGCACACCCTACTCTCTATTCGGCGTAAGAAGGCGTCGAGCAGAAATGCCACTGCGGAGGTTTCCTATTTTGTACTTTTTTAAGGAGTTATCTTCTATGTCCACCTCTAGAAATGTTTCTATCGCCGCCCACAGCCGCCCATCACTAATAGGGATGCGGGGATTTGTCATTGGTCAACGTTATGTCACACTGTCGCCGTATTTACGGGTGTGATGGCCGCCCGTACTGTTCCATTTCGACCACTGCCCGGGTGAATAAAATAATTAAATTTTGGACCCAGCGCGATCCCCCAAATTATATTTCCGAGTTCAATGACTCACGTGATGTGCTATGTACCGTTAAAAATCAAAATAACGCGACGACTTTTCACAAAATCAGCAATAAAAGACGTTGAGCATGTAATGAATAATGGAGCAGACCTGATAGTGTAAAAACTTCACACAGTCAACCTTCGCCTGTAAATGTTTGCAAAGCTGGTTGGATCAAGGTTGGATCCGGTGAAAACCTCAAGGGCAAGTTGATCAGTACAATTTGGGAGCTCAACTCTAATTTTTTGTGGTCGTCGCTGAGACCGGCGTGTTTTGGGCATATTTCGAAATGGTTTCAAACTAACGGCCGATGCTATATCTAACTCAAAGTGGATTTTAACAGATACAATGGCTGTTGGACTGTGCGTCTTCACATTTGCACAATATGTACAAGTAAAGTCCGATAACATTGATGGTACAACGAAAGCTCGTGTCAAAATTCTCCAGTACGAATACCGGGTATTCGACGAGTTGAAATTTCGGTCTCTGTTTTCACAGACATGCAAGAAGCTGGTGGTGTGGTATATGCTCTAGGAACCGATGTTATCAGCAACGAGGCAAAATAAAGGGAGGCCGTACCAGTCACGCAACCAAACCTGGGTTGTGAGGATTTGTTTCTCGGCGCAGCGAGGAAGCAATCGCCACACTTCTTTCGCGTGCTTTTCCGGACAGCATCCAGCAGTATCAACTCTCAAGTCTCGGAGTGATGGAAGTGTTTCCCCGACGAGAGTATTGTCTAGCTGAGACCAGGTCGCGGAAGTTGCATAAAAATTGTCAGTGCATTCCTCCCAGTTTATCCAGAGAAGTAGGGTTATGTCTTCAACGGTTTGCGGTAGTTGTGCAATAATATTCGGAAGCCGGTGCAATTGGTGGTCAAAAAACTGGAGCCTAATGTATTTGACCGTCACAAGATATGGCGAGTCCCGAAAAGGAACTGCAAACAGTATCAGTCGGCTAGTCCTGGATGTGAGATGTATCCATCAACCTACCCATATTGTCGTTGCCGATAAAAAACGACATCCCGAGTTCGCACAGAGACATCCCAAAGCGATCAATGAAATGCCTGAACTCCACCGGATGTTCTGTTTGTAGATCGTACGCAACCAATGATTCGATATCACCAGCATGGAGATCGGTGAACCACTTCAGGACAGTGTGTGCTGGCCGGCCCGGAAAGTGCGTAAAGACTAGTTTTGTGATGCTTGAGGGAGGGGGGGGCAACACTTCGTTTGTGTCGAGTAGGTCTGGCCAACCATCATCCTCAACGCCGTACAATTCTCCACAGGTGAGCTTCGTGAGGTTCGTGAAGTTGGATATAAAAGCTGTTAACGCCGACATTCTGAGGCCGTAGCGTTGGTCAATGGTTAGTTCCCGGATGGTTCGTGACATGGAAGGCGGCATGGCTTGAGCGATGGTATCCAAATGGCCTGATCTGTCGGTGGCATCTATGTGAAGCGCAAATGATGTAACGGCGGTGAATTTGTGGATATGAAGGAGGAAATGGTCGAGCCAGACAGTCATCGGCTTGTCGCTGTCACCGTCATCTTCGCTATCGTTGTCGCCATAGTCGTCTCCCTGGGTACTCAAGGGTATTCCGCCCTCCATGCTAATATCAAGTGCTCGTACGTGCGGAAAGAGAGTGCATCGCGGATTGTCCAGAAGTGGTAAAAGTTCGTGCTTGTAGTTCCAGCGCATCACCTGCCTCACATCCAGGGGTATTCTGGCGAACACAATCTCGCGTGTGATGCACATCCAGCTCCTGCATACCAACGAGAAAGCCTTGAGTGTCTTCTTATCATCCCGAGCTGAATTAATGATCAGAGAGAATATTTCGAGAGGTAATCGTGGCCCTTTCAGCTGGAGGCTTGATGTAAATATTCCGTTGAAAGTACTGAAGTCGGAGTCTGCTCACCCGATGTATTTCCTGCCATAGCTCCGAGTTCTCTTGCCATAGCTCCGAGTTCTCCTGCTCAAGGACCGCGATTTTGTTCTCCTGCACTGCGATTTTGTTCTCCTGTGCTGCCATGCGTATTTCTAGTCTGACAACGAGAGCATGTAAATCGCCGAGCGTTGGTGTCTCGGCTGATTGTACGCTGTGGGCTGCGCCTTCGCGCATCGTTCAACGGCTCATTTGCAGTTATAACGAAGTTTACCGTACCTCTGCGCCCTCGGTTGCTCGGCGGAGTCTGAGAAGTAATCCGCCCGCGCTGTGTGTACATCGGTGAGAGTTGTGGTTAAGCACTGACAAGTCATGTGTAGGATGTGGTAATCTTCTTCTGCACTATCAATAGGTTTGCTTTGCTCGTGTATACGGAGGAGGTAGTAGAGTGTGGGGCGCACTACAGAGCTCGAAACTATGTCTACATCAGGGTCTTCCGGTTTCGAGACTAATTCGGGGTCCCGCGAATAAGCTGCCAGAGACATCGTCACAAATATTACTCCAGCATGGAGGAGGACAGGCAAGGAGCCCTCTGCGGCGGACACTCGACGAGCGATACAGTAGTACAACAATGCGATCAAGCTATACAATGCACACCGTACGCAACGTGCGCGGAGCCACCCAGTGCGGTGCATACGAGGGGAATGGCTGCAGGCGAAGGGCACGGATTCGTTGACGCGATTCTTGGTGTCGTCGCCTCAGCAAGTCGGCGGCGAAGCGGAGCGACTATGGCCTGCCTGCAAGGGCGTGAACAGGCTGGGGCGGACCGCCGATGGTGTCGAGTGGCATTTGCGCGCGCCCGAAGTATGAGGGCAAAAGCGTGCGAGCGGCTGGAGCGATCAAGCGAGTCGTTGCCAGTGTACGCCTCATGGAGTAGTGTCCGGAGCTCAGTAGCAAGCGCAGGGAGAGCAGGAGGTGGTCACGAAGAGATAGCGCAGAGGGCGTAGAGGTACAAGGATGCGGGTTACCGGCAGATGTGCTCACTGACGGTCACACAAGGCATTTAATCGTCCGCAGGTCCGCGTTCCCGGCCGTGCTTCTCGTACTCCGCCGCCGCGAGGGGCATGCCGAAGAGTTGGGATGGGAAGGGCAGCACGGGATTCCGCCACACCCGCCTCGGCTCGACATGGGGCGTAGATCGGGATCGAAGGCTCGGCACGACGATACCGCACGTACTGGAAAGGCGACACATGTACAAGTCGCCCTCCCGCGCCTGCGCGCTGGATAGCCCCAAGGCAAGCACTGTCGTCGAAGCGGGGCATGTGCATAGGCATACGCTTGCGGGGCCAGCGCAGCTGCACGGGGCGCAAACACTCTGCTCTGATGTGCTAGCACGTGGCGGAAGATGCAACGCAGAGGGGGGAGCCGGCGGCATGGGTTGCGGGCGGAAACGCCAGGATGTGGAGGATGATCGTGAGTCAATCAATATCCGCGGCCGTCGGCGAAAACGGCGACTGTCCAGGCGTACATGAGCACGTCGGTGTGGAGGCGCGGGCGTCGTATGCGAGGCTGTTGGGAGATAGTGCCGGCGCGGGAGGAGAGAAAGAGGAAGGAGGAGACGGGGAGTCGCAGCGAGGGCCTGTACGCTGGCCGGTCATCCTTTACTCGGTCACTCGAGTCACACGCCGTCGTCGTAGGCACTGCTTTAATGTGGTACTCCCAGCGCGCAGGCAGAGAAGGCGCGCGAGGGCGCGAGTGGAGAGTTGGGAGAGCGGCGCCGACTTGGTGGGGGAACGCAGTATCGAAGAGAGAACAACGAAAGCCGCGCAGGCATGGAGCACGGGCGCGGAGGCGAAGGGCCGGTACAAGCTGAGGATGGGCGACGATGTGCACGGAGACCGACGTGCAAAAGCTGCGTCGGCTCCGCACCCGTCCTCGTTTCATCAACTCGCGACCATCCACGTCCCAATCCTCCGCGCAAGGCTCTCTATCTGCTCCTCGGCGCACACCTCCTCCTCATCGGCGAGCCTGAGCGGAGGAAAGATATCAGCATTGGGAAGACTTCACAGGGGCGACAGTACGCACCAAAGGCGGGGTACTTGTCCCGGAGGGAATAAGCATCGCAAAAACCGCAGAGAGACCGTTGTCAATACCGCAGTGTCTTTGGCGCTGACTTCATAACCAGGCGCGAGTGGTGAGCGGAGTAAGCTAGCCATCAAGGTGCTCGACGTCGGAGGAGGTCGTGTTATCGGGCTAGCGCGGCGAACGCCTACGTCCCCAGTCCTTGTCCGCCTGTATCGATCCGGGAGTGAGCGGGGACGGTGGGTGGTTACTGGTCGAGCGGCATATGAGCGTCGGGACTAGGCGGGAGCAAGCGCGGAAGGGCTTGGGTCGTCGGGCAATCGTGGGATTGTATGGAGGTTCTCCGCAGGAACGTCTTCGACGACACAGTGGAGACGGAGGGTGAAGTAGACGAGGATCAGAAGCGGCACCCGCTCGTCCGGCTGGGAGAGATGGCGATCGCGGGGAAAGCCAATACGAGGTCGACGACTCTCCGCTCCCTCGGATCTCGTACCCTGCAGGCAACGCCCAGGGCGCCGGCGCGACAACTTAGACGCCCGCGAAGTCGCTCTACTCCGCACTGAAGGCATCGTCGCACACGGCGTCGTGAGCGGGGAATGTGCGAGATCTTGCCATGCAAGCGGCGTCTACATGTTCTTTATGCACGAGGCTGCACCCGGTGATGTGATCCAAGGCGTAGGAACGGCTAGCCGCAGTGGCAAGAGCGCTGTGGGCGGAGTACGTATTTGGTGTCGGCGCGGAGGTGCTGTAAGGACGCAGAGCAAGCCACAAAAGGAGGGCCGGGGGGCCCGCATGCGGTACGCATCCAGGCGTAGAGCCAGAATGGCACGCACCCGCGGCGGGCGGTGCGTGAAAGTCCGCGGGTCAGGGCTTCACGGCGCGCGGGGGCCTGAGAGAACCAGGCGAATGACCGATGGTTTGCGTTGGGGGTTTTCGGGGAAGGAGATGACGGTCCCTCGCCATCGCGGCGCGGGAGGGATCTAGATCCACCACTGGACTCGAGCTTATCGCCAACCGTGCAGAGTGGTGGGTATCGCTGGGTTGTCCCGGATCGCGCCAGGCTTCGAGTTGACCAGGGAGGCGATAATGAGTTGTACAAGGGCAGAGCGGGCGAGAAGTATATTGCGTCGGAGGAAGGTGCAGAGTCGAAGACTCAATTAAGGCCATGCGCATCGTTCTTGTAAGCTGAGCGCTGAGCCACGCCGAAAGCGAGGCGGAGGACTCGGAATTCCGAAGATTCTTCCGTTCCCGGAGCTGCAGACAGTACAGAACTGGAGCGCATTATGGTTCCTTGAATCTGCGACGAGTCTCCTCCATCAGAACGAGCCTGGAATCGCAACGAGGAATGAGCACTCACTCGCAAGGTCAAGTAGCCTGTACACCGTGTATTCAGGCCATAGAAGGTCGAGATTCAAAAAGTTGTGGCAGCGTGTGCCCAAATCCAAATGAGGAGCACTGCGGCAAAGACGGATGGATCAGCGGAGTTTGAATATCCTCTCTCTTACCTTCATGTTCTGGCGATGTTTCTCTGAATCGAACTTGCATCCCATGTGACGAAGTCCCGCGATCCTACGAAGTAACGAAATATGTGAGGGCTCTTGAAGCCCGAAACCCGAATCGAATCCTACTAGCCTAGTCAGCCACTACTGTACAAGTATGATGATGTCCACCACGACGGACCAGCGTCTCATTCGTGTCCGTCGCAAAACTCCATCGTGTTCTTCGCATCTAAAGTGAGTCATGCGTACTGGTCCTACATCCTTCAACGACCATCCACGTCTCCCCACTTGAGTCTTGACCACTGGCATATCCGCGACCCCACCACTCGAGGTCCGAGGACGACGCCGGACGGACGCGGCGTGTCAGTCTCGACGAATTCGAAGCCATACGCCGTACTGTCGATGAACGTCGGGTACCTACTACCTACCTACTCAAGCCTTGCTCGTGTTGGACGCCGTGGTGCTTGACTGTGTTTTGGATTGTTTCGGGAAGTTGGGACTGGAGACCTAGCACCGCCATTCCTCGACTCGGACTGAGCCAACTCAAATCCGTCATCTGGGGTGTATTCCCGGTAGACGCTCAATAAAACGCTCACGTAGCGCTACCAAACTGTTTCTCCCGCTCACCATTATTTAATTTGACTATTACCTAGATATCCCGTCTCGTCGAACGCTTGCGCTTGTCCCGTCTTCTCTAGCGCTGGGTAGGGAGTACTTATCCCCACGCGCTGGAATAGCCTTCCGTTGCTCTGCCTGAGGCCCGAAAACTCACTTGCGAAACCACTTGCCACTCCCGACTCCCCTACACCTCTCCTCGAGCCTGGCTTCAAGTCGGTGCGATTTTCGAACCCGGCTACCTTTCTCCCTTGCACGGCACCTTCTGCTCTCAGGCTGTCTGCTCTACATCTGTTCCGTTCTGCGCTTCGCCTTTGACAAATTCCGTATTTACTAGAGTATCTGCATCTGCATTGAATACTCACTCACCCACCTATCTTCGCACCACCGACCTGCGAAACAAAAAACCAAGCGCGCATTCAGGCGTTATCCCGCCGTGTGAGTGAGGCTGGCCGTGTTGTTCGCTGCTTCCCTACCTGGCCTGGGACCTGACACCCAACCTCCACCCAAGCCTTCAAGTTAACGTTCTCGTTTCACTCGACCTCCTTCCTCCTTAAAATGTTAAGACCGTCCCGGTGCGCCACCTCAATATGCGCCTGGTAGCTTCTCCCGCCCGTGGAGCGCCTGTCCCGTCTTCTTGCGCGCTCGCGGCTGCTCCATGTCCGCAACGGCTCGCTTCAAAGTCCTTCCCCCTACCTGATCACGAGAAATCAAATACAGTACCTGACACTCCCTCCCTGACTCTGCGCGAGGTCGATGTTGGGTGGATGCGATGTTGGGTGGACGCGATGTTGGGTGGAGGTGGACGCGAAACCGAGACCCGTCCACCTGCATTGGGCATGGGTTGGCGACCTCGACGTTCTACTCTGCTCTACTCTGCCTGCGCTTCCTTTTTTTGGAGTCTACTGTGCGGTGCATGGACAAAGCGCCCTCATCGGTCTGTTTCAATTTCAATATGCTCAAGCACGGCTCGACCTTCGCCCACTTGCTCGCACGCCTTCACTATATACTTGCTCGCCACTGCCTCATCCATCCTCTTCTCTGTGTCTTCTCTGTGGCTCTGGGCCGTGTCTCTCTGCGTCTGTGTCTGCGTCTGCGTGCATCTAGGACTACGTAAAATCACCCATACAACCTATGCTATCTTTATGTTACCTCTACTCCGCCCCAATCCAACCCTGCTCTCCTCGGGGCCTGGGCGTCCATGTCCATCTCGAACTCGCCGACCCGGAGGTGGAATTTTTCTATCGTGGACCGACTCAGACCTAAATGCACTTTCACTTTGTCACTATGATCATTTACCCTCGGTCCTAGCTTGGTATAGCAGTCAGCTCCGCTGGCGCTGTTCCATTCTTCAACCTTCACCGTGAAACCTGACTGAGTCTGCGTCTGCGTCTACCTCGTTTGCATGTTTTTCTCCACCCAGCTAGCGCTCTTGTTGAATCTTCTTCTTTTCTTCGGCGAATGCATCGGAATAAATAACCAAACATTAGGCACATTTTGGCCCTATTGACAGTGCACCGCACGAATACTCAGTCGCGGAGGAGGAATCCTGTACACATCAGATGGGGTAGAGATCGAGCGAGAACACACCCCGGGGAGCACCGTGTATGTCAATCTGCCCTACCGCCTCCGCTCCTCTCGAAATTCTTTTCAAAAATTTATCCCCTCCATATTGACGCGTACAGTACAGGCATGCGCAATCATGCTATTCCCCACTACTTATTTGGGGCACCCATAGGTCGGGCCATGGTACCCTGCTGGCTTCATGCGACCCAAGGCGCCGCAACCATGACAATTGAATTCCTGGGTGTCCCCGCCGTTCATGATATATCCCCGTTTGCCGGTGATGAGCTCCGCCATGAATTCCTTCGTGTGGACTTTGAGGCCACTCTCCGCGATATCGAGGAAGCTGAACACGCGGCCACACTTTTCGCAAGATTCTCCGAGTCTGCCAGTCGGGAACCACACATAGGTCTTGCCCACCGCTTCAGGGGTGAGCCCGAGAAGGTCCGCTAATACCTCCGTATCGACGTCTGGGGTTTCGACGACCTTTTCGTTCGCAAGTACGGCGGCCGTCTTGGCGTCAAACTCCTCTTTGGTCACGGCGACGACCTTGGCACTGTGAGGTGGTCAGCGGCGGTCAAGGCAGAAATATATAACATGAAGTCAGTTCACGAATTCGAAGCCATGTGGTAGGATAACGATAAGCAGTAAAAAAAAAAATGTGGGCGATTGTTGGATGCTTGTCGAGATGTGGACTCTCAGAGCGGCGGCACTTTTATACTATGCAGACCGATGACAAATATGCTTTTATGCTGGACGGTGGACTCGGAGGGGAGAAACCGAAAAGAGTGAACAGCGCCTAACAATCAGGCCCGTGTGACAGCGCGAGTCCCTGAATGCACGCCCATCATCGACTGCCGTGCCTTGGTGCCTCCCCCATACCACTGTAAGACTCGGCTCGGGTTTTTTTCACCCGGTCTCCGCGTTATTTGCACCTTTCATCCGACACACGGCTGAATACCGGGTGAAATGCAAACGGGGACATTTCCCCTGACCAAATGGGTGAGACTGGCGAACTCGTTAAGATAGCGTAGTTAACCCGTATATTTTTCACCCATTCATGTAACCCGTTGAACAAGCGATGTTCACCAGAACGAAAATGCCAAAAACGGGTGAATTTGTGAATCAGTGATGCGTGATGATAACTAGGGATCAACCAACTACGCCACACTAGACTCAGACTTTGCTCAGACTCGTCGGCTAGCATGGACGAGTTGCGCAAGGGTTGACAACGTTGGCATGCAAGTTACCTTTGTCATCCAGTGCTTCACGCGCTTTCTGTTCTGGCGATGTTTCTCTGATTCTGAGGATTCCGGGACCTTAACTATATGAACCTTTGTCCGCTGATTTCCCGGCGAAGAAGCCAGAGTACGGTACCCGGAAACCATGAATCTGTCTGAGGAGGTCTCGACTCGCCTATCTTCCGCTTCAAGTCCGGTCGACGACTTTTCCTCCTCCGATACGCAGGGGCAGCAATTCAACCAGCGGCAAGGTAGCGTTCAAAATCTAATCCCGTCGGATCGCTGTCAACACTTCCAGTTCCTGAATGTGACATGTCCTCCTTGCATAGGTTGGCGTCCGCGCTTTCTTGGGTCAAAAATTCCGCAAATCTTCCGTCATGTCTCATGTCGTGTGCATATCTTGCTTCCTGTGTGGATCTGTACCCGTCAGCACGCCATTGACTCTCGGATGCATTTTGTCTCGGCTGACTCTAGGCAGAAGCGCAGTACCAGGCATTTAACTCGGTCGTAGTGCTCGGCGCACCCTCGCCTTCAATCTCCAATACGTGTGCGGGGTTCGCCTCCCCATGTCCAAGTGGTTGGCGATGGCTCTTTTTGCTTTTACTCCCATTTCTGTCGTGTTGATACACTTCACAGGAGTATATACTTCAATCGGACATGGTCTACGGCAACACACCCCCGCGCCACATGTCTGCGAAAATTGGGGTTCGACTCCCCGCGTCCGCTTTATATGTCTTGCAGTGTATTTTGTCCCATTTCGTTGCTATCTTCTCTATAGATGTGCGGTCAGCACCCTGCCGCAGATATACATTCCAGTCAGAAGTGGTGCATCATACACCCTTGCTTTGAACCATGCAATATCGGTGGATATTGTACAGCGGGTACTCGGCGCGTCTGAACAAGGGTTCTCTTGGTTTTTTCTTCTCGTTCCTGTTCCCACATCTTTACGGTGCTGACTGACACTGACACTCTGCCGCAGATATAGACTATACTTCGATCGGACGTGGTGTATGGTACACCCTCGCTTGGATGGCCGATGCCGTTGGTTGTATACAGCGGGTTTCGGGGTTTGACTCCCCGCGTCTGGATAAGACCTCTCCTTTCTTTTCGTTCCCGCATCTTTACTGTGACTGACACTCCTCTGCCATAGATATACAGTATACTTCAATCGGACGTGCTGTACGGTACACCCTCGCTTTGAAGGCCCCGTGGAGTTCCTCTCTACAGCGAGTATCGGGGTTCGACTCCCTGCGTCTGAATACCATTTCTCGTTATGTTTTTCTTCTTTCTCGTTCCCAATTCTTTACGGCGCTGACTGACATTCTGCCGCAGGCATACGCCTCAATAGGGCGTGGTGTACGATACACCCTCGCTTTGAAGGCCCTGTGGAGTTCCTTTCTACAGCGAGTATCAGGATTCGACTGCCCGCGTCGGCTTGTGACTGTCTCTCTTTTCGTTCACATTGCAGCGGGCCGGAAGAAGGTCTTGAGTTCTCCGGATGATATTTGCACTTGAAGACGCGGAATGTCACATGCGCGTGATCTGTGACATTTCGCGATTGCCAACAAAGTAAGTGATCATATGCGCACAGACTTTTCGTAACAAAAGTTATAAAGTACCAGATACTGCTATACCTGCGAAAGCTCTAGAATGTGCGCAATCTTCGATCGCAAAGGCTTCAAGAAGATAAAATTATGGGGAACGACTAATCGTTACGAAATGAAGGTAGGAAAGAGATAGAGAAGACATGCGTTGTTGCTGTCAAGACAAATAGCTTTCTATAAACCAAATCGTCCGAATTCCTCCATGACTTCAAACTGGCTGAGGAAGTCTGTTTGGTTTCGCCTGAGCGTGTCCACAATGGGTCCAACATTCCCATCAAGAAGCCGCATCACGATTTTTGACTCCTCGGCATACTTGGGCCAGAAGGTTCCTGGATTGAGATCGTTGACAAAGGAGATGTAGAAGTCTTGCATCTGCGTCACGAGTTTCTGAGCGGGTACCGGGTTGGACCCGATATCCAGGTAGTAGAGGTCATTGGAATGGAATACTATTTGTCAAAAAAAAAAAAAGGAATGAACACCAGCGGGAAGCGAGGAGTTATGCTAGGACAAGAACTTGCCTCCGAGGAAGGCCGGGAAGCCGGGAATGCGTTGTTGGAAGGAATATGCCCACACATCCTGCTTGGCCGATGCAACCTTGAGGAATTGACGCTGAGGAGCCAGGAATCCATTATCGTTGAAGAACTCGGCGGCACGGTCGTAGAGGGTACTATTCGATACTCTCTCTGGGTGGGCGTACAGACCGAGGAGTCGAGTGATCGTGTCCTGAGACACATTCCTAATCGATTGTCCGGCGATGAAGCCGCTCAAGATGGAATTTTCCTCGTCGATGGGCGGCTGGGGGGAAAGATCAAGTAGTGACGCGCCAATCAGACTTGAAGAGTCAATGAGCGAGGTTGGAGAAAAATGAATTGAGGAGCCCACAGGTTGCCTTCATTAAGATTCGTGCCAGTGATAATAGGTAAATTCAGAAAGTCGCCGTCGAGGGCCTTCTTGGCGGGATATTCGTCGATGAAGGAGCCCTGAGGGCCTTTGCAAGTCATTGACCATGGCGGTTGATTGCCAACGGGAGGCTGGTAGGTGGACAATGCCAATGGCCAGAATGTCTACAAAGTTGAATTGAGGATTGCTTCCCAGATGCAAATTTTTCGCTCAACGTACATCGAACGGAAGATCCTGCAAACACTTGAACGATGCTGGACCGGAACCACAGCCTGTAATATTGCTCAAAATGGTGTAGCCACCGCCTGGGCGATCATGCCACTCGCACGGCACAGTTGCAAGGACTTGCGAAGTACCGGAGCTGGAGATCCCAGCGCGGAATGTCTTCCTGGAGTCGGGGAAGAGATAATGCATATGAACACCACCTGCGCCTATATCAAAGCAGGTGAAATTTTATAAAGAGGAGGATCATGAACGAACACACCGGCAGATTCACCCGAGATGGTGACACGTGAACCATCGCCTCCAAAATTCGCAGCATTATCCTGAATCCATCTAAGGGCGTCACGTTGATCCTGGAGTCCAACGTTCAAAGCTGAATTTGGAGCTTGGGCGCTGCCAATCTGCACAATATATCTAAGGGTTACTGTCTGAGGATCTGAAGCCGAGTACTCACGAATCCAAGAACTCCCAGGCGATAGTTGAATGTTATGAAGATGATTGGCTTATTTGTCGAAATACTACGGCGGACCAAACCGGTGCCATTCCATTCGGAGCCAGACCCCTCGAAGTATCCACCACCCTGATAGAATGATTAAGAAGGAAGTTGAAGCGAATGCCAATAGTAAAATGATACAGACATGGAGGTAAACTTGAATGGGTAGTTTCTCCCCGATCGAGGTCGACGCAGGTCGCCAGATCTGCAATAGCGATACTGAGCAAAGCAGTGTTCCAAGACTCGAATGATACTGACGTTGAGAAAAAGACAGTCCTCGCTTTGGTTTGCCGCTTGGAGCGGGGGGCCAATTGCGACACCGCCGGTCTCTAGGAGCGGAGGCTGCGGACAGTCTGCACCAAACGCAACAGCGGACTGCAAACCATCGGGCGCCGTTGCGATGGGTGCAGCGGGCGTGAACCGCTTCGGCGGGGATGCAAAGCGGATGCCTTTGAATACATCGACGTTGTTCTGCGCGTCATGGACTCCAATATAGGACCCAGTGGATGTGTTGACAATTGGCCCACTGCTTCCCAGCGTACTGGGAAGCAAAGAGAGAGTGAAGAGAAGGAACTTGAAAGAATCTTGAAGAAGCATCGGAGAATGGTGAAAATGGTTGACCTTGTCTCATATTTATACTATCTGTTCATAAAGTTAGTCATTCTCCTCCGTGACCGTTCTGACCGTTCGTCCTCAGGTGATCTGGCTTTGCGATCCAGTCATGCTCGCGTTTCGCGGATGTTTCGCGCATATTTCCATCCCCGAACGGTTCAAAGCTGTGAATCCCCGAGAGCTATGATGCCATTGACGGTCAAAATGCCCGAGCACCTCGCTCTTGCCTGGTGACACCTCGCTGATGCATTTCAGCGAGCGCTGAACGCGGATGAACTGATATTTCCGTCCAGCTTAATGGGCCGCAACTAGTCCCTCCACATCCACCACCGCAACCGAGTAGGTTCCAAGGCATGCACCACTGCGCCAGGTACGTGATGTGTTTCTCTGTTCAAGACCATGATGACTCTGTAAATTTGGAAGGGAAGCAATCCGTTGCAGACACCGATTTAAGAAAACATTGAATACACATTTCCCAAGAAACCTTGGACATTCTATTTTTTCGCCCCCATACACTCACTGAGCCATCGCCGTCCCAATGGAAAACATAATGGAGAGGGGAGTGACCCACCAGGCGTGGAGCAGAGACCGCCAGCCCTCCTCGACCACCATATGCATCTGCTTCCCGCAGTCGAACAGCGACGTGTACGGCGCACGTTGCGTCCTCCACACCGTACTCAGGCGGCGGCGCATCAAGCGACGGTTCGGACGTGTCGCTAAGACGCTGGAGGGTGAGGCGCGCGCCCATGACCTGCAGTGGTGTGAGCATCACCGTGGCGAGGGCGATGAGGGGAAGGGCCGCGATGAGGATTGGGAGGCGGTGTGAGAGGTAGAGGCCCGGAACGAATTGTAGGAGGATGGTCAGTGTGGGGGTACGAGGTCTTGCAGGACCTCGGAGAAGGCAATACCTGGAGCAAAGAATAAACGTAACGGTTGCGCGCGCTCGGCCGGGGAAAGCAGAACTTGGAGGGCAGCCTTGGGAGCAAAGGCGCCGAGCTTGTGCGGCGTGGTTATAGCACTGAGATGAAATCAGCACAGGCTGGGCGATCGTATTGAAGAGGGAGACTGACCGGTTGGTAATAATTTGCATGGGAATGAGTAGAATAACGGGGACGAGGGAGACTGTGGAGCTCATGACTGCGGATATTATATTAGCTGTCATGGATGCTCAAATTGGCAGAGACTTGCTCCACAAAACGATACCAGACTGAGCGGGAAGCGCAATGCGGCCGTTAGGGAGAACTCTGTGATTTATCGCCAAAAAGAGAGCGATTGGTGAAATAGCGACGATGGTAATCAGAGTCGCGATGATGGACGGCACTGGGACGCCAAGTTATTTGAGAACATGATGAGAAAGAGGATACGCACTGATGCCTTTGTAAAGGCCAACCCAACCCTGTAGGCGAGGATAAGAAGATATCCCAGTCCAAGGATCTAGTAACATGCACCTCGATACGATGTACCCGCTTCATCATCCCGAAATATGAATCCGTCTCTGCGCTAGTCACATTCATCTCATCCTCGCCACCCAGGCGTAAACCTCTCTTAGGCGTGTAGTTTGCTCGGTATCGGACGAGCACACCCGTGAAGGGCATGGTTACACCGAATATCAAGGCGATAGGTCTACACGGAGTCAGATCGTCTGGCAGAGCAGTGGAAACGGGCAGAACTCACAGAATCGTCGCCGACACAGCAAGTATGAGAGAAAGGATGTACAGGAGAATGTCAAGCATGTTGACGACTGCACGGCGGGTGGGAGGACGTGGAAATTGGGAAGGCGACGGCTGCGTATGCACAGGTAATATATGCAATTTAAGCGCGAGAGGGCGGTGCTGCGGTGTCCACGCTTGGTAGCGTCAGCGGCATCAGGCGACAGCGGCTCCTATCCCCCCCCGCCGCGCCGGACAAACCTAGTACTCGGACAAACAGACATTTCTCATCCAATACTGGACGGTTTTCTGGGATTTCTGGCTCTATATAAGCGGTAGGGTGTGGCCTAGCCATCCACGGTGTAATAATCTTTCATATCGAAGGTCATGGGATAAATAAGAGTCGAAACATCTGGCAACTACTAGGAATTTCGAAGAATTTGGGTATTTTTGGGCCTAAGACCCTTGATATGGGGCAATATCATCCCGATAAAACATGCAAAGGATACCCCTATATCATAAAAGTGTCCATGCAGAAGCTCAGAGAGATAGCTTCCCTGTAGCTTTCACAAGAGTCCGAAAATTCGGACAATGCCCGTCAATTTGATCTGTCAATTCCCCAGATTGATGGCAAGAAATTCCATGTCCTATGCCAGTCTTCCTGGGCCTACCTGGCGCTCTTCTGTATTTATATAATAGCCCCGATTTAGGACCGTATCCATGCAACATTTTAAACCTTTTTGATGAGAAGGTGCTGTGATAAAAGGCCGGCAATCGAGAATTTAGCTCTTACCTAGAACTCGGACACTCAGCCTCGTCAGCAAAGTCGCTGTTGCTCGACCGATACTGGGCCGTTTGACACAAACCAAAAGCTCATTCCGAATTATTTTTATGATTTCTAAAAGTGTATCGCCTCCAAAATGCACCGGAGGCTCTTAGAGAAAACATATTCGAGCTTCTTTCTTAAGTGTCCGAGTTCTAGGGGGGGGATAGTATGCTATAGAATCGATCGTGGGACGGGAGATTTATTAGATGGATGTTCCTTCCTTCTGCTTTCGAAGAGATGCGGCTAACGTTGGAGAGGGTCTACGGCCTCTCGGGGGAGATGAGCCAGCAGGGCTCGCAGCGGGAGGGTGAAAGCGGGGGAAAAACCCAATGTGAATACGTAAGGTACGACATCGGAGGTAAGTACTCCCCAACTCTCTCACAGGCTGTCAGCCCATTCCCAACGTTTGGCGCCTGAGACAACTGTGCGGAGGCAGCTGGCAAGACGAGCCGGTGATTTCCGGAGCAAGTTTTCCTAAAATGGAATTTATGGATCTCCCTGTCTCAGATTCTCTCGCCTCCCTGGGACCGAGGTCCAACGATAATCATTTACTGATTACAGAAGTACTCATAACTCGGTAGGTACATACTAAGGGAAATCACGAATAAACCAGAGCCATAATAAAATATTTATGTGCAGTCCATTGTCGGGCAGTAACATGCAGTGGTCAACAAATTTATCATTGGTAATGTCGTCTAAATCTGTTCAATCTTAGTGTTTCCCAATTTAGCCACTGTTTTAGCTGACACATCTAAAATCTCTTGATTCACAGAAGCAAGCCTAGTGTCAATCTCGAGAACATCCTGCTGTTGCGATGATTTTTCAAACAAGGGACGAGCTTCCTCCCAAAATTCCACTGCCTTCATCAAATTCCCTCTCTGTTGTGAGATATCCCCAAGGCGGAGCATACACTGAGCACGATGGTGGTGAATATCCATAGATGTGAGTCCTTCTAGTCCAACAGTGAACAGGCTTTGTGCCGTGCCTTGATCTCCATAAGACAAAAACACATCTCCCATGAATTGGAGTGCCCTGTAAAGCGCTAGCTTGCTGTGTAATTTCTTGGCATATATAATATATATGACTGTCCAATTCGAAGCCCAATTGAAATCTTCTGCAGTCCATCGACGGACCTCAGCAAGTTTCTCCAAGCACATAAGTGCAGCATCAGTGTCAGTTTTCCAGCTCGAGTTGAATCCCCTCTGCAATGTGGTCTTTGCAATCAGGGCCCCTTTCTCTCTGAGGTTAACAACACCCAGGAATTCTTGGTAGAAGTGTAATCTATGGGAATATTCCAACCCATCTAGCCTTGTTCGTACTTTGTCTAGATTCTGTTGCACTTCCGATTCAGTTGCACCGACTATGATATCAATCTCTGCAAGATTCAGAAGAGCCCAAGCATTCTGATTTGCATCCTGATCAGCAAAAGTGTTCTGAGCAATTTGACTGCGGATGTTATATGCTTCAGCATACTCTGATTTCAGCAGATGAACCTCTGCCATGCTGCTCATTATAGCATGATCCAGATTATGTCCAGACATTCCACAAAGCTCCAAGTGCTTTCGTGCTCTTTGATATAGCAAGATGCCAGTTTTATAGTCACTCATTCCGATACAGCACATTCCTTCAACATGCAACGATCGGGCTTCGGTATTTGAGTCTGCACATAACTGAGAAAGCTGCTGTGCTTCGCAGGCACACATCCGACCTTTAGGGTAATGTCCCATGTTCCACTCTATATTGGCAATGTTAATCAATGCTATGGCTTGCCACTTCTGATCTCCGCATGCTCTTGACAATGCTAGTGCCTTGTCAAGGAATTGCATGGCTGTGGACATGTTGTTTTGTTGATACAAAAAGTAGTAGTATCCAACTGTGTTATAGAATTGAGCTACACCCAGTATAAGTAGGCTGTCAGACGAAGGGATTATAATAAACTCACACTCAAGCACTGGATCCTCAATTTTGCTGAAATGTATTATGGCTTGATCAATCAGCTCTTCAGGGTGAACAATGGAACGGTATTGCAAGGAAGTAAACATCTCTGTGATGAACAATGCCTCTACTCTGGGGTCACATGTCAAGGGAAGCACAGCTGGAATATGATCCATCAACATATTCCAGCCGCGACCAGTGATTCGGAAAAAAGTATTGACAGAAATTATGCAATTTATGGTTTCTGACAGGTCTGAAGTATCTGGGTTCAATCCCAGAAGCAGCAGCTGATGTAGATTTCCCAGATTTGAAGCTATTTGATTGATCTGTCCGGCTCCCTGCTGAGTCCCAAAGCTCTTCTGGTAAAGATCAAGAACAACCTGAAAGTATTTTCGAAGTTTGTGAACAATGTGTGAAGGGGCTGGGTAGAAATGCTTCATATGCTCTCTGATTGGGACAAGGGACCTTAATCGCTTTCTGTCATCAGTATATGCTAGAGCAGTTCCAAGCAATACAGATCTGCAGGCCCGTATATCTGCTATAGGAAGCTTGCTTTGAATAAGTTCATTGTCTGAAAGACCATCTGGGAGGATTGAGAGCAGGCTCAATAAGTCCTTGGCACCAGAGTTCATGCGGGGATTGGAAAGTGAGAGTGTGATTGAGACATCCAGGCTTGTCCTCCTGTCATATCCGCTGGAGAGCATGGAAGTACGTTCAGTTTCCCAGCGAGCCAAGACATTAGGACAGCCCTCATAGTCCACCAAATGAGCTATCAGATTGAGAGCAAGTGGTATATTGTCTGTGAAAGAGAGAAGTTGCGTGATATCCTCGCTGTTATGAGAATCTTCCGCAATGTCAATGAATGTCTGTCGAGCGGCCTCATCTGGCAGGGGAGCCAAGGGCTGAAGGAATGGATGAGTCCAGGGAACTTTTAAAGGTCTTTCTGCTCCTCGCATAGTAACCTGCTGGTATGTTAGTCAAGGGAAAACTAGACATAGATCCACTTACAACAAGGGCAAAATTTTCAATATCAGTAATGAGTGCCAAGAATCCTTCAACATTGTTACGGGACTCCATTGGCTCCCATACTGTTTCAAAGTTGTCCAAAATCAACAAACAAGATTTGTTGTCAGATAAGTACTGGACAACTGGGTTTGTGAGATCTTTTACAGGCTTCAATCCCATGTGGGATCCAATCAATGCTGCAAGTTCAATGCTGGTTGTAGCAGAATCACAGGGTATGAAAAAAATATGCTGGTATCTGGTCATGATGTTTGGGTGGTGGAGAGCGGCTTTGGCAAGGCTTGTTTTTCCCATTCCCCCGCCACCTAGAATTGCTATCCTTGCTGATTCTTTGAGTAGGATTTCCACAACATGTTTGAGCTCAGAGTCCCGGCCATGGAAAATCTTTGGCTTGGCAGGGAGCATGGAGAATGAATTTGAGCTTTAGACGTGAAAGTCTCAGCATGAGATGATCCTAGGATGGATTGCTATTACCTATTCTGTGAACCACAGGCCCAACTGTGAATCTAAAACACAAATTAGAAATTGTTGTTGAGCACGAGTAAAAGATGCCCATACGGAAGATGATAGGTCTGAAGCGGTGGCATCTGAAAAATTTGAAATTAATTCAGCTAATTCTGTGTGCATTCTGTCATTTTGTTTCTGCATTTCAGTGATGTTGCAGATTATGTTAGCACCCTCAATCTAGAGAATATTGTGTTTCATATCCCACAATGGATCTGACCAAACACACCTTGAACTCTGCAGCAGCTTGTTGCAATCCTTCGCGGCAATCCTTGAGGAGTGCAGTATTACCACTTTGATGAAAGAAATGCTTGATCTTGCTTCTCTCCTGTTGAGCCTCGACAAATGTGTGGATCTTCAGAAGTGTGCTAAGCAAATAATTAATACTTTTCTAAATTAGAATAAATATTCATTCAACTTTGCAAACTTCCCGAGGTGGTGCAACATCGAAGGAGAAAGGCTCCCTGGTGTCTCCGACTGTATGTGGAAATCCACAATGGCATAAAGTATCTCATGGACCTTTTCTATAAGCCTGGCACACTCGTCGTGATTCCTCTTGATATTCTGTGATTCGGGATGATTAAGCGGAAATTGTGTATGTTCAGTTGGTAATTCATTACCTGCACCACAGAGATCAAAGACACAATGATGGTTGCAATGCCTGAGATAAGAGGGGACTCAAACACATCACTAAGCGCTGTGAGGAGTGTTAGAACTGGAGTTAAATCAGCCGCAGTATTGACTATGGGAAGCTCAGTGGTGCTGGAGTGATGGGGCATCTTGGGAATTTACGCAAAAAATCAAGACATGGTCATCTTATATATGTATGTGAGAGAAGCAGGGAAGACATATCACATCTTTCATGTAAGTCCTGACCTCGTCAAAGATTCTGGTGGGCAGGAGATCTTGACAGTGATTCTCACTGGGTAAATATGAGCTTCAAATGTCCCAGGGCTGCACACATACAGGACCCTATGCTCTTGACCTTCTGATTGTTTAGACCTGTGCTCCTCCTTTGTATAGTTGAAAGCGGCGGGACACTCAGACACATGGGTCTTTCCAAATATACTTCATGGGTTGTCCGATGTCTAGAATATATATCATGCATCTGTCACCTCTATTCCAGAATAGCTGTGGAGTACAGGAAAATATGCCTGCCCCCGCTCACACAACTGTCTCAACTCGATCTCACATAAGCTCTTCAGCCAGTCAAATTGAGCCTAGTTACTCTTCCGAGGTCCTTCTGCCACTCAGTGATCGAGGTGTGAATGTGTTTCGATGCAGCACTTTTTGAACAGCACTTCTGTGTTGAGGTAGCTGTCAGTTGGACACTTGTCAGGCAGCTTCGACTCCAACTGATTGCTGTACTATCTTGATCATAAATTCACACCACGCCCCGGGTCATAGAAAAGTTGAGCCTGATTTTGTATACCAGTGGGCTTCCTAGTGCTTGGTCATTCTGGACATAAAATTGTACTGCGGCATTGACGGGGTTACCTAATTAACAAATGACATAAGTCATCGACAACTTGTGCAGGAAGTATTTTTTTTACTAAAAAAGACTGCCTTTCCCCTCAATTTGACCAGAGGGCAGCATATGACACAGATTCCAGTTTGACCACGAGAGTCGAGATACCATTTTGCGTCTGCTGCACCCAGTACGAGGCTATCCCGACAGTCATATTCAATGGGTGGGGAAAACATTGGAATCCAATGTGAGGCCACGAATCGCGGTCGTCTCGAGCTGACTCGACGATTATAAGGAGTATTTCGGGAGGTAACCGGCACTTGACCTGAAGTAGATCGTGAACATCTCAAGCACTACATTGACAGTCAGGTCGTTTTTTCTCACCTGATGTATTTCTTGCCTTAGATTCGAGTTCTCTTTCTGGAGTACCGTAACCTGTGTTTGCAAATCGACGACGAGGGCATGCAAGTCGCTCATGGTCAATGCCTTGGCCGATTCTGCACTACCACTCTGAGTCGTCCCTATATTAATGTTAAACCTCATGTGGGGCTTGGAAACAAGATGTACTTTACCCTCGTGAATTCAAGTTGAGACGCCAATGGGTACGATTCCGTTTTGTGGACGCTGTGTCATTCTGTGAGATTCTAGTCAATCCACCCGGCTACTTATATGATATCTGTGTGAGAGGCTAGTGCGGGTCGATACGATTTGGGAACAAGGATTGGGATCCGTCTACTGCCCAGATGTCGGCGTGTCTGGCAACCGCATCAGTGTGTCAGTGAGACAACAAAGTCGCACCCGCGTTTAGAAACCAACTAACAAGACCTCGATGCTGCTGCGAAGCCACGCTTCAAGTTGTCGACAATATCAGCGATGGGAGGCGTCGAAAGAAGGTTCAGGCGACCGTTATTGTTCGAGAACAAGGTTGAACAATGAACATGGCGGGAAGCCCGTGTCGAGATGCCGACACCGCTGCCTTTCGTTCACGTCTTCATGTCCTCGATGGTCTTCGTCGTTGCTTTTGAAGAACAAGACTCCAACCATCGGACCGCCTCGGTGTCGCCTACTGGGAATTTTACCGTGACCCGCTGGAAGCGCGAGTACATTCGTCTAACAATTCTTTCTCAACAAGATGAGGTACGCAAGAAGAGCAAGGCTTGACCGCGCGACGTGTCCAAAACTCCAAACATCTCCCTTATATGACAGACATTCAAGCCTTGAAACAGCGAGAAGCAAAGCCTGGTAATATCAAATCCCACAGCGAGGGCGTGGAGTTGTCGAATCGTGTCCATGATGCTTGTCAAGATTCGGAGGTGGCGGACATGGGTAATTGCGGCCAAAGATGTGATTTTCTACAAAGTCCCAGGACGGGCAACAGTCGTTAAACGTGAAACAATCATCAAGGGATGTCATGACTTCGTGCCCAAATCGGGGCGTTCACTCTCACCCGCCGCTTGACAGCTTCCCCAGATCTGCAACATCAACGTCAAGCACGCCAAACTCCAAATACGGCAGCTCTTCCTCCTCTTCCTCCTCGTTCTTCGGGGACATGCCTTGCCACGGCATCGCGACGAGAAAAGCGACGCGGACTTGAGAAGGAATGAGGTCCGGCTGCGATTCAGGCTCGATCGCAGGTGGCGGAGGTGGCGCTGGAGGCGCTCGAAATGGGTTGTGCCATAACCGCACCAGACTGAGGCGCAGCTGGTCCTGTGCGGTGCGACGAATGGGCGGGTGGCCACTTGCCTCCCCCGACTCCACAGGCGGTTTGGATTTTGCAGGTGGGGCGCAATCCGACGCAGAGAAGGGCTGACAGAAAGAAAGAAAGGCAAATTTAGCGGGCACAAATATAGATTACCGGGTTGCCAGAGACGCACCTTCATCGAAGCCCACCGTTCCTCTTCCTTCTCGTTCTTGCCCCCAGTGTCCGTAGCAACGTACGCGTCGAACATCACGGGTCGCGGACGGTTGTTGTAGTTCTCACGCCGGTGGGGGTTGACCCAGGTCCCGTTCGCGATGGCGATTTGCTGGCGCCGCCGCAGGACCACCGAGCGCGTGATGATGCCGCCGCTCACCATGAGCAGGATGATGAGCGTCGAGAGGAATGTGTACACTGCAGATTTCCAGGATGGGTATTACGGATTCAATGCGGCAGAGTGGAGGATGCGAGACGGGACGCACGGTATAACGTCGCTGGGGGAGGGGCAGAGCAGCCGCCTGGCCCGTCACACATCGGGTGTTGGGACCCTGCGCTACCAGATGGTGGTGAGAAGCCAGTGAATGACGGGCTCGTCTGCGGCGCACTAGATCCGGCCGATGAGGATGAGGACGAAGCAACAGACGAGGTGCGGGAGGGGCCTCCGGCGGAAGACCTGGAAGACGAGGAGGACATCGCGGGTGGAGGACGTGGATCGTAGAGAGGACGTGGACGGTGTGGGCAAAAGCAGGATGCTGTGATTAATGCGGCCCCTGTGAATCGCTGCCCAAAGACGGAGTACGACACTCACAGCGTGAGACTTAGGTCGTATTCATGGATCTGCTCCCTTCGTGCACTTCACCTTCGAATTCAAGAAACTCGAGAAAAGAGGAGTGGAGAACAGAAGGGGGTGGGGTATTCGGAGTGGGACGGCAGAGAGGTGGAACCTGTCATCGTAACGCGTACATAGCAGTTCCGATGAGGGCACATGAGATTCGGGTGAGAAAAGAACCTATCGGCTATCAAGTTGCGGAAAAGACCGAAACCGTACTAATTTTGGCCAACGCGAATTTGGATTGTAGGTGATTACCCTGCTAAAAGCGACACTGTTCGCACAGTCAACGCTTTCCTCGCATCTTTGACGCACACAATGTCGGGTTGGTGAATTTTTTTTCGGCGCCAAGGAAACGTTCAGGCGAAGCCGCGGGGAAGAGGGAGGATCAGTGATAGAAATAATCGCCATGAATGTATTGGACGCCTGGCTGAGAAAGAAGCACGGCAGAGGTCAACGAAGCATGGGGTGGGGTAGGATGGGGCACGCACAAGACATAGTCCCATGGACGTTTTCGCTTCTCGTTGCCCGTGGCGAATTTTCCAGTGACACAATCCAGCTTCCTCCTTGCGTCCATCGCCGCCAGTCATACCCAGGATGTACCACTCGTCGAAAGCAGGATGATTCCCTGCAGCGGGTAAAATATCGTTGAAAGGCGGCGCTTTGCGTATGGGTTCGTCATTCCAACTCATGACTGGATCTGCGAGAATATCAACGGCATTCCGACTCACACCGTCTGTCGGAGCGACGGGGTTTCCATTTCAATATAGCCTTACATGGGCAGCATGTTGAAGAATCCCTGAACGCGGGGCTTTGTTGCTTGACTGGCAACGATTCAGAGTTATGTGGATTCGAAATGTAGTGATTGAACTAAAAAACGATTTCAAGTCAGGAATCCAGCAACATACTGTGCTGCCAAACCGTTCACTCGTCTACTTCTTTTTCTTCCCTTTGCCCTTCGCGTTCCCACTTCCGCCTTTCCCACTTTCCACAGCAGCGGGCACATCCGCCGCGCTCCCCTGCGTCGCCCCTCCCCCGCCCCCCGCGCCACCCTTTCGGCGCCGCTGCCCGAAGTTCGTGCGCTCGCTCTTCTTGAGCCATCGCTCGGGGTCCGGCGGGGGGGTGACGCCCAGCACCACGCCCTTCGGCAGGCGCACCGTCTTCTTCTTCTCCGGCGTCTCCTTCGCCGGCGCCGGCGCCGCTGCGACTGCGGCAAGAGGGGCGTGCGGCGCCGCGGTAGGCGGGGGCGCGTCCTCGAGCTGGGACTGGACGGCGGTGGGGAGCGCGTCGAGCGCGTGCAGGAAGGTGGTGTCGATGAACTCGAGGTGCGCAGAGGCGGCCTCGGTGTTGGTGAGGATGTCGGCTTGTTCCTCGGCCGTCTGAAAGACCGATATGAATTATGAGTTGGTGATGAGACAAAGAGACACGCACCGGCGCAGAATCGAGCAGCTCGTTGTAGATCTCGAACGCCTCCGCGTACGCGCCTTCGCGGTAGTTCTGCAGCGTATCCATTATGATCAATCCTACCCGCACGAATGAAGAATGATGGGACAAGAGACGCACCAGCTGCGCCTCCAAATGGCGTACACCGCGCGCATCCACGCCCTCCGCGTCCTGCGCCAGCGCCGCGCGCGCCTCGTCCTTCTTGTGCAGACAGTACAGCGCGTACGCCCGCTCGAAGCTATACCTCAGCGCATTCGACCCCTCCCCGCTCAGCGACTCGATGAGCGTGATCGCGGCCGCGGGCTGATCAGTCGTCAGCAGCAGGAAAAGCTTCGTCTGAAGCGCGTCGGGGTCCGAGACGGAGATCCGGAGAACTGGACGCCCGCTTCAGCGGAAGTTCGGGAAGAAAGAGCGGACACGACACGCACTCTTGTCACACGTCTTTATCGCATTCGAATGGTGTCCGCCGTCGATTTGCGCACAGAGGGTCTTGAAAAGACGCTTGAGCTGCTCCGGGACGGGGAGTGATGTCCCTGTCTTCGGCTTGGGTCCGTGTGTAGACTTTGCGGGGGCCGAAGGCTTGGATTTGGGTGCTGGCATAGCTGGTAAACCGCACGGAAGCTGGTACCGTTCGGGGAGCTACATTTGAATATATGTTGGTCTTCTCGAGGCATGAGAAGCGTGGATATCGCACCTAGTGCCTCAGGAAGAACCACCGTTTGGTTTGAGGGTGGAGGGGAAAGGCAAGGTGAATGTGATCCGGCTATCACCGGCATCAATTGTTGGACCTCCGAGTCTTTCCGTAGCCTTGCGTCTTCCACTCAGCGTCCGTCGGCTTCTGTACATAAATCGAGGAATGTGTTAGAAATTGAGGTATGTTTTAGTGGGACCATGTGCCTTGCTATTTTATCCAGTTGAAGCGTTCGACTAGAAAACTGAAGACGAGTGTATGACCGACCAGTTTCAAAGAAGCCACCGCCCTAACTGAAACATCATCTACTTGCTTACGGCGGCTATACTGCAGAACTTCGCAGTTCTCCCCAGCACTTGCAGTCTCCCAGACATGCTAGATGGGCTGGTCATCGTCAGACACGGACGAGACAAATTTGAAAGTACCCCCAAAAATAAACGCTTCTCAGTCCTTCCCGCGTCGGCTCTTCATCAGAAAGGGTCGCTAGCTTCGTCCTTGCCCAAACACACTGGATTCTTAAAGCAACGTGGGCTGAACATCTTCATCAAAGCGTAGGAAACCGCTCACGACGTGTTCCAGATATCAGCGGTCAATAAGAGTAAGGAGTTTTACGGGTCTGGATCCCACCTCAGCATCTTGAGCGTTAGATTGCCGAACGGTTCTCAGGATGGAGGGGATACTTCCAGCGGGGAAAGCGGAAGAGCCAGCTGCCGCGACCGACTTGGCACCGCCCGGTGAGGAGTGGACGCTGGCGTGTTAGACAACGGCGTGTTAGACGACGTCAACCGCGGGGTACCCTTAAGCTTAAATCGCGTGCAGAGCCTTCCTCTAACCAAGGTCCCATTGGAACCGGAACCGAGCGCGCCGAAAGAGCACGGATACCGCATCCTAATGCTCGTGGCCGACTGGGGAGAACCTTTTCAAAAGGCGTGGCACTCCCGTTTGCTCGGCGGAATCGGTGGAACCATGATCGGGAAGTTTGCGTGTCGCGGGATGGAATGGTCGAGTTGGATCTGGGAGGGGGGGTATCTGTCGAGGACGTCCAGGGCGCTAGCACATATCGGCGAAGCACTCTGACATGATCTTGATGTGGGATGGCCGGATTCAATTGGGTATCAACTCGCAAGCGCGGTACGCATCTGAGGGTGATTTGCACCGTTGAGTCCCGTGCCGGGCTTTGTTGTGGGACAAGTCTGGGCGGAAGGGAAGCCAGCGTAACCTGTCATGGCTTCTGACAGTCGAATGACTGATCTCCTTTGTCGAAGCTGGCGTCGAAAAGTCCGTAGAGCAGTAATCCAGACCACAGCCTGGGCAATACATCCACGAAACAATTCGTTGGCCCGACTCAGAACTGTTGGTCTAAGCATCTGACGACCGTCGACCGCGTAATCCGGAAGCCCAAATAGTTCTATTCGATTAGCAAGGTATGGATAGAGAGCGTGCTGCAGCATAAATAGATCACAGATCAGAGAAATCCGCCGCTCGTCGCAGCTTCGCCGGGTATGAGACGCGCGCCATGTCTGGGACCGTGCGGTCCTCGACATCAGGTAGGATGCCCTCGATTTTGAAACTCCCTGCAAGAGCGATGAGCACGCGCGAGACGGGCGGTGTGGGCTGAATGTAACGTACACTTGTAATGCCCCTGCACCTTCGCATGGTATTCGAACCACACCCACCCCTTCGCGACGCCCGCGCACATTGATGCGGGCTTGGTCGGGAACTGAGACATTGACCGTCAGCAGCGCACAAGCTCGAGTAGGCCACCACACACCTGCCAGTCGTTCGTCACAATCTTATACGGCTCCGTCCCATAGCTCGCCTCCACCGCGGTTTGGAGGGTCCCCCAGCCGGGTACTGGTGGGTGCCATTTGGCATTGATCAATGGGCGCTGTCAATTGTGTCGACATCCTTACCACTCTGCAGCTGGTCCGGGTTCAGGACCGAGCAGGAACCAGGGGCGGCGATTACGAGGAGGACATGGGGCAGGATGAGTAAGAGAACCCAGTACAGCGCCCAGGGGGTCATGGGCATAAGTTAAGAAGTAAACCTGTGATGTACTAGAATAACAGTCCCGTCACATCAGTAACACGTCGCAGGTGATGAGCCCGAACGAGCAACCGAGCTGTAGCGAGCTACGCGATCGGGATCAGACGAGCCGATCGCGGTGAAACCCAGAGTGGCGAACAAGCAGAAGGCAGAAAAAAGCGAAAGGTAGTCCGAAAGAAGGGAAGGAATAATAAAAACCGGAAGCATGCGGAAAGAAAGAAATCAAAAAGAAAGAAATGAATAAAAAAGACAGAAAGCCTGGTCGGAACTTGGGAGGTGGGAGACCGAATGAGTGGCCAGTGCCAGGAAAGGTAGAGGGAGGTGGGAGGCTGCCATCTCAGTCGTAACACAGAGAGGAGACAGATGGTTTTACAAAGAGGATATAGAGAGAGAAAAGTGCGAAAGTCAGAATTCACTCACCTCCACAGAGCCAAAATAACAGCAGTACAAACTAGGACGACAGTATTAATGTCGAGAGGCATGCCAACCACTGATTAGACTTGAGAGGACAGAGAGATGTAAGAGTTGGCGATATACTCAATGAGGATGACTTATGAGGAGAGAGGGAGGAGGACACAATTTAAGCATGTCAATTCACTACGGCATCGCTTGGCCATATTGAGCTGCGTGACTGGTGGCCGAAGTGTGATGCCGGTATATTTGCACTGCGCCAATGCCGCGGAGGAGGACTGAGGTGTGGGAGCGCTGGACTGTGGTGTCGTGTGCACTGATGTGTTTGATGGCCAGCCAAAATTTCGCTGCAATGCTCGCAGACCTGAAAAATAACGGTCCAAGCGCACATCAACCACAGTCCTCGGGATCTGTCCGGCTTACTCACCGCTAAAAACACCATATTCCACCGCTTGTCAAAGATCCTGAGGGTGCAAAATAGCGGTGGAACAAATGTTGACAACACGGGCAGTAAAATGGTATTCCTACGCGTTTTTTACGTGTTTTCACAAAGGTATGGGGGGGGAGTAAATGAATGTCTAGGGAGCCTAATTGGCTTTTGGCTCGGTTTTGAGGCGCGCCGTGGTTTGGCCACCGTGGTCAATTCTTGACGCGCTCCACGTGATCTCTACTCATGCATCGCTGTGTGCCACTCACGCGTAGCACAAGAGACTGACCCTGGGACCAATGCTGGGATCATCCAGAATGCGTGCATAGACGAAATGGAGGGCATACCCGACCTTGGGGCATACCGACATCTAGTTTATGCACGCTCAAAACCGCATCTAGGCTTATATATTCCTTACACGATTCCCCTGGCTCCGCTTCTGAGCCTCCCTTCGCGCATTCTCACCGGCGACGAGACATCCGCATGCCGCTGAGACTGTAGCCTGCCCTCAAATGCACCTCCACCGCTTCCACAACGACGCCAAGAAACCGTGCCCAGCTGCGCGCGACCCTTCCGTCCCACCCATCGCTGTTTCACCGGGTGCATCGCTCGTCACACGAATGTCGCCCCATTCTGGCATCCAGCTCAAAGGCCGCCCTCCTCCACGCGCGGCGGCGCGCACTGTCACATCGCTGACCGTGTTACTGTCATATGCTCCAAGACACAACTTGAATGTCTTTGAAGGTCAGTTCTTTTCCCAGCCCTAAAATTAAATACTCACCGTATTGTTCGGTGCTCTATCAGGATATCCCAACTGTATTTTTCTAGATACATATAAAGAGTGCTTGTTCTCTAAATACTTCCATCTGGCCGGCGGCGCGCTTCCCCATTGTGGCCTTCCGCATGCCAGATGGAAGCTTGAGGCCTTCCCTCCACCGTTCTATCAGGATATCCCAACTGTATTTTTCTAGATCATCTCGGAAGGTCAGTTCTTTGCCATGGCCCTCAAATAAAATACTCACCGTATTACTAGGATGTTCTATGGGTGGCGCTGAACCCGCCACTGAGCGCGCAAATAATTTGATTGCCTCCAGGACCATTTTACACTCCCAACTCAATTGCTTCATCCGACATGCACTCGTCAATTCACCAGCTTTGCCTCAATCTCGACTTGCACACTGACGGTCATGTCGCACAATGCCGTTGACGGAGATGTCACAGCCCAGAAGACACCCAGTGTTTTGTTTGCCGAACGCGCGAACCACCAAATTCGTCAATCCCGCCACGTTGCCAAATTAGACCCCACACAAAACTTGGTCTACAAAGGCGAGTTCTCATTGAAATCCTTTGCGATAAAGTGGTCACAGTATCTGTAGGATATTCTCCAGGCGATGAACGTGTCGTTTGGGCCGCCCGACGCCGAACGCGCGAATGCCGACTTCGTCAATCCCGCCACCCCTGCTAAATAAGGTACCACACAAAAGTTCGTCTAGCGAGGTGAGTTCTTGCTAAAATCCCTTGCGATAAAGTGGTCACAGTATCTCTAGGATATCCTCCAGGCGATGAATGTGTCATTTGGGCCGCCCGACGCCGAACGCGCGAATGCCGACTTCGTCAATCCCGCCATCCTGCCAAATTAGGCACTACACAAAAGTTCGTCAAGAAAGGTGAGTTTTTGCTGAAATCCCTTGCGATAAAGTGGTCACAGTATCTCTAGGATACTCTCCAGGCGATGAATGTGTCATTTGGGCCGCCTGACGCCGAACGCATAAATGCCGACTTCGTCAATCCCACCACCCTGCCAAATAAGGCACCACACAAAAGTTTGTCTAGAAAGGTGAGTTCTTGCTGAAATCCCTTGCGATAAAGTGGTCACAGTATCTCTAGGATGCCCTCTGGGCGATGAACGTGTCGTTCGGGCTGCCTGACACCGAACGCCCGAATGCCGGCTTGGTCAATCCCGCCACCCTGATTGTTGATCCCGCCACCTCAAAATATCGCCAACCGCTCCTTCCCCTCGACGCCGAGCCTCAGCTACTCACCTTCGTCTCTGGACATGCGCTGTTTGGCGCCCTTTTGCTCCCGGAATCGCATGCGCGCTGGGCCCGCTGCCGCTTACCTTTTCGGGAAAGGAGTCAAGTCAATACAGGGGCTGGTGAACACCTTAGACCTGAACTGTAACATGGGTGTAGACGGAGCCTGGAAGGTATGTCGACCCGCCTGCTGTGGCCACTCTTCTGACTGTCTGTAGATTCTGGAAAGCGCTGCCAAGCACCATGACCTGCTTCAGCTTACAGTCACCGAGGGTCTCAAAAGAAACAGCGAGGAATGCCAGCCTATACTTGTCGGGGTTGACGCTAGGTGAAGTTTTAATCCACAGATGGTGTATCTATACTAACGACACCGCCAGTATTTGGATGTACCAAGCTGACAGAGCTCTTACATATGGGAATACGATCCAAGGGCCCAACCCACAACTGCGCATCCTGTTTTATCGGATTGCGTACCTCCTTACCTTCCCCATACGTGTCGTGTTCGTATTCGATGGCCCCGCACGTCCTGAAATCAAACGCGGAACCAACGTACTCGCTCGGGGCCACCGGCTGACAAGTTCTTTCCAAAAGTTGATTGAGGTATTTGGGTACCATTGGCATACGGTAAGTGCGATAATGCGGAGACGATGTTTACTGGACTCATCCTAACCTGTAGGCACCCGGCGAAGCCGAAGCAGAATTAGGCCAACTCAGTGATCTGAGTATCATTGACCTTGTTGTAACCACCGATATCGACGCGCTCATATTTGGTGCAAGAACCTTGATGATTTTGTGCGTGATCCTGTCTGAATTCATTGATGTCTCTCACCCGTCTTCTGGCAGCCCGAATAAGAGAAAAGATAAAAACCAAATCACACTTTACACGACCGAGAACATCTTCATTACTCCTGGTGTTTCGCTGACTCGGGGTGGCCTTTTACTGCTCGCCCTGCTTGCGGGAGGAGATTATCATACTGTGAGAAAATTTTCCTGCCGCGCGATCTTTCCTTTATTAATTGTACACCCAGGGTATTCGTGGTTGCGGAATCGGTCTCGCTCATGCAGTCGCCCGGGGGGGATTGGGTGACTCTCTCCTCAGCAAGGCCTTGGAGCACCCTGACGACACACCGGAATTCCTCCTATTTTTAACAACATGGAAAACAGCCCTTGCTCTCGAATTTGCGACGGATCCGCACGGATATTTGGGTAGCAGGCGTAAATTGATCGCCGCCACTATTAACCATACCACTTCCTTTCCTGACCTTGCCGTACTACGCGCGTATACTCATCCGATTACATCATGGTCTCCCAATTATTCCCCTCCCGCCTATCAATCTTGGGACCTGGCCCAGCCCGACCTCGGAAGAATGGCCAGCTTTTGCCAGCTTCAATTCGGCTGGAACGCTGGGCAAGTCTCAAGCAAATTCATCAAGCTTGTATATTCCGGGATCGTCTTGCAGTCGTTGTTGAAGGTTGGATCTGCTTTTTTTCCGGGGCTATTGCTCATGCCGTTTTGTTTGATCATCAGCCCTATGATTTGCATGCGCTCCTGGAGGCCCATGTCAACTCGGGTTTCAGTTCCGATGGCGTGTTTCCTCGGTCGTCTGTACTTCGTGTTTTGGAGGCGAAGGCACTGAGCGGCTGCTCGCTCACACAATATCGAGTCGAGATCTCTACAGGTGCACTTGGCCTTCAAGTCAAGCCTGGTTTGCGTGATGCCTCTGCCTTTCCGTCTGCGACGGTTATGTGCACTTGGATCCCGGCTTCAGTCATTGATCACGCTCTTCCAGATCTGGTTTCACGGTCCAAGTCCGTGGCGAACCTGAAGCGCAAAGCGAAACACAGCCGTAAAAAGCCTTCCGCATCCCCAGCCAGGCTACACACCGTGGCCTTTGCTGCTTCGGCCCCAGTCGGAGGACCATCGGGTATGTTTTGCACTTCATATATTTGTAGTCGCAGCTGACATGGAGCAAGTCTTTCGCAGAGAAATTATTGATCTTACTTCGCCTGAGCCCGAACTTCACCTGTGATTCTCTGACGGATTAGCAGGGATCTCCATCTCTATGTACGTTTTTTTCCGGCAGAGTTGTGGCTGTTCTGACTTTACTTTCTCTGCAGGGCTGAATTTCTGTGTTCGGTAATAATATAAGCCTTGCTCGATCATATACATGTTAGATCTAGGGGCTCAATATATTCGTTTCTGACCATGTCTGCTCCCATCCCCCATGTCTTTGAGGCGCTTTACCAAGCCATTCACGACCCAGACAACCCCGACAGACCGCCTAGCAGTGAAATTGAGGAGGATCTTGAAGCCGAAGGTGAAACACTCCCAGATGACGGTGAAGAATCTGCTGCTCCATTTGACCTGGCGCAATTGCGAGAGTATCTTCTGGAGGCCTCGAAAGGTGTTACAAATGAAACTGAAAAGGAATACAAGAGGTTTGTGAGCTTCCCAAGACAACAAATTACTCATATTAGCACAGATTAATGAGACGTTGTCTCACATTTCTCAAGGAGAAAAATTTGATTAAAGCGGAAGATGGATTCTTTACTAAGACCCCGGATGCACTTGTACCGTTCTGCATTTACGCTTGGATAATGCACGAGTGAGTTAATTTTTCTCTTGTCTTGTTCGGGACATGACTGATACCTACGGAGATGTGACGAACAAAATTTCGATGGAACTATGAAACTACCAACGGACTTGCGGGCCAGCTACAACCACGCACAGAAGATGCGGGCTGCCATGACATATGCATTTGGCCGACTGTGTGGTCTCGGGTCGCTTCCGTGGCATGAGAGCGACTCGACCAGTGGTAAGATGGTGGGCAACCCATCTGTGTCAGAAACTGTTGCCGCATATATGACCAGCCTCCGGCGCCGCAAGGTCTAACAGTCCCCGTCCCTCAACTCGGTCATGTCCGCTTACTTTGATAAATAATAGGTGCGCGCTGGAGAAAATGCGACCAGTGCTCGCGCTATAACACAGGTGACTTGTCGAAAACACTTTTTAAGACACAGACCATTTTAACCTGAATATTTTAGGAAACCCTTGCCAAGCTCTACCACTTCAATAATAAACCCAAGTACGCCAAAGTCAGCCAATATGCGGCAGGCTCTCGAAATCAGACCAAGGATGCAGATGACTGGGGTGGAGCGCGTGCTCGGCGATTTCTTACCCTGGCATACGCGTTTTCATTTTTATGCCTGCTCAGGTTTGATGAGGTACTCAAGATACAAATGCATGATATCGAACAGATCAGTGATACCTGTATAAAGCTCACCTTGCCATTCAGAAAGACGAATCAGTTTGGTGGTACGTTGGCTTTCCATTAACACTAAAATATAAATTCTCACACAGCCCGCAGGCGTAAAACCATTCTATCTTTACTTAATGCCTCCACATCTTGCTCATCTCTGTCCTATTCGTGCACTTGCACAATGGATATACGTGTCGGGGATCACAGACGGCTACTTATTTCGGAAAATGGCCTCGGGTGATCAAGTTTCCGCCCAAAATTCGCATATGGTATGGTTTTGTGCCGAAAACATGTTCCGGAGCTTATAGTGCTTCAACAGACCAGCGAGTTCTTCCTGGAAATGTTCAGGAACAATTTACTGGATATTAATGTTGACCCGTCTCCATATGGCACGCATTCGTTTCGACGTGGTGGGTGTCAGTGGTTGTATACTGGTTGTCGTTGGGGCCTTGTTCGTATTTGCGACTGGGGCGGATGGAGTACGGAGTTCAGCAATCTCACCATTGTGAAATACCTCATCTCTTATGTGGACGAACCGTCTGAGCGGCGCGAGGATTACATGAATCCAAACCGGCCCCCAGCTTTGAAATGCTTTACTTGCGGCCGATCCTGTTATTGTATCTAATATTCCGAAATACACTTGAATATTGTTGGATCACACGGCGTGACAGAGAATAAGCAAGGGATGAATTGTGCAATAGCAATAATACATAATGTAATCTAATCACCCTCTTCATCCTCTTCATCCTCCATCGAGAGTCCTTTCAGCTTGCGATAGTGCGCCGCAATCATAGCTGGTTTGGTCATACGCACGCGCGTGGAGCCTTTGCGGTATATCAGCTGCTCCGGAGTAAGCTCAGCGAGCGCCAGATCTACGAGTCTCTGATTCTCTGCCTTCCGTTCAGACTCAAGCTGCTTCAGAAGAGGTGTGTACTTCAAGCGCCGGAGGGTACCGGATTTGTCGGGGGCAGAGTAGCAGGCCCAAAAATTGTCGGTGGTGTCTCGGGACATAGCCTGCACCAGAATCTGATGGGGAAAGGTCAATAGACGTCGAGAGGATGAATTAACACGCACCTTCCATTCAAACCATACCTTCTTGACGCCTTTCCACTGACTTCCCTTCCAGTACTTGTATACCAATGGGTAATGAACGAGAGGAATAGGAACGTTCTGGATTTTGAGAGGTGAGGTGCCGTTCCATTGCGGGAAATTGTCGTTCCAGACGCCCAGAAGATCTTCAATGTTCTTTGCATAGCTGATCGCGGGAGGGTCGGGAATATCTGACTCATCGAAGGTGACTGATTTCCCGCCCGCCAGCTGCAGAATGCGGGTGGGAAGAGGCGCTGCATCGCTCCCGGCATCAACTGAACTCGGTGCTACCATCGGTACATCGGAAGTCGTGGAGTCATCCGAGTTCCGTTCGGAGCGAGATGGCGGTGGGATGGGGGTCGCAGGATCGATGACTGGGGCCCGAGTATCTGGATTCATGCTTGGCCAGTCAGGCGGTGGCGTGGGCTGTACGGTATGGCTGTCGCCGCGACGATGGGGGGACGCGATAAAGTCCAAGGGAAGCTCTGTTGTTTGGTTGTTCTGTGGTGTCCCATTAGTTTGCTGTGGCTATTTTGTTATTTGAGTAGTTGAAGGCCAGTAAATAGCGGAACTCACTGAGCCTGCGCACGGCATTGATCGAGCAGTGCCGTCATTGTCCAATGCTGGTACGGCAGTGCAGACAGGTGGGTTGAGGTATATAGACGCGTTGGTATTGGAATTATCGGGGTTAGGCTGATACGGATACTTCGACACAATGCGCTGGGCCTAGAGAGTAAGTTCGTGTCAATAGATAGATAGCAGTAGGCCCTTGAACAAATGAAGACGCACCCAGGGTAGTATTGCGGCCTTCTCCTCTGCCGTACGCAAGTCTTTAGAGCGCTCCGTTACCGGGGCATTCAGGACACGAACACCATCGGCATCCTGAAATAAATGCTCCCGTCGTATCGTCGAGATCTTGGGCTTTGTTTTCTTGTCCTCGTTCGGTTTCCGAGGGCCTTTGTGCGCGTTTGTGGCACCGGGGATTAACCTATCGCAAATAAATGAAGCAGTTAAGTTGAGTGTTTGATTGTGGTGAACAAATGCGCACCTTTCCCAACGCGACTTGTCCTTGCTAAAATCCTCCAGGCGGTTGGTGAGTGTAGCCATGTTCCCAGTATACGGGAGTTTGAAAGTTTTGCAGTGGTCCGAAAGTTGCGGTTTGCTGAGTGTTTTCCTACTCGATTGATGAGAAGACGACCCAGAGTCCAGATGCAATAACATACAGACGGATGTATTGCGTTGCAAAACCAGTTGGTCCATATTCGCCAGGGAAAGGAAGCGCAGGGTCTTCTGAGATGTCTTTCGGCATTTCGAAGTCAACCCAGTCAGGCGTATGACGCGCAGAGCAAGCCCAGAACACCCAGAAGCAGATGAGCTCGCAGACGGCGAATAGAACCAGAGGGGCGGCGACGACGGCGGGGTGAAATGTGATGCAAAACAGCAAGGGGGCGGCGTCGGCGCCGCGCTCGATCGTCTCGAGCGCGAGCGCGAGCCAGCAGCTGTGACTGTGAACCGCCAATCAGTTTGGTTACGAGAACGGAGTGATCGAAACCGAAAAGCCGAAAACATGTCCGTCCCTAACCGAAGGGACAGTCCCACGCGATCGGCGGAACATCCCGGGTGACGGGACTGTGGTTCTCCAGGAAGAAGGCAGAGGCAAAGGCCTTCTCGAATCTTTGATGGCTGCCATTTCCCGTGCGTGCTCCTGTTTGGCATCAAGGCTGTCCCGGCAAATGTGTTTAATCTCGGCATCTCGGCCGAAGTTAAACTTCCAAGTTGTTGAACTTACGAGTGCTTGCTTGAAAACTTGGCTATCTCACCTGGATTATGACTGAACTTTTGGCCAGCGATATTCTACTACTGGCTCCACGGTGAACACTGATTTTCCTTGAATTTTCCCCGAATCAGATCCGACTCAACAGGACACCCGACGCCGCTCCAGAATTCTGCCAACTTCAAGTCAGTCAAGCTGAAAAGAAAAGACAGTGAAGCGATGAGGTCATTTTCCACCCAGTTTGGCTGCGCAAGCGACTTCAAGGGTATCTCCCCATACCATATGCGACGATAAGAACGACGATAAGAACAGTAAGATCAAATGAGTTTAATGGTCATCACATTCTGTTTAAGATGAATACAACGAGCTGATGAGCACAGTCATTAATTGTCTTCACTCGATGGAGGCGGTCATATACTTTTAGGTCACATCAACATAGTGAAAAAAATACAGACCAGAGTTTAAACAAGATCCTTCTCTGGATGGACACTTGGTGTAATTTTATGTCATTGAAAGAACAAGTACATACAACATGCATTTTATTATAATTCATGCTCAGGAGCATTGGTCTTGGCTGGTAGAAAGACATGGATGAAAGGGACATAGATGAGAGGGACATAGAGAGGAATTGACCCCGGCAACATTGGTGGAGCAGGTACCACTACTGAGCAGCACCAGGCTTTTACACTCTGTCTCTGACCATGTCTGGTTCAGATGTGCTCAAGCTATCATCAAGACAGGTGCAAAGACGGGTGATTACTGGCATTGTTGGGATTCTGACAAGTTACTCCTTCCACTTCTTCAACCTCAGATGTCTCTTTGTTCAACAACTCATCAGGTACATGCAAGGTTGCAAGTTCCAGCAAGGATTTCTGATGAACTGTTTCCACAATCAAGAGCTTAGCATCAATTTGAGCTATATCTTTGGCCTGCAATGACCGCTCAAACAGTGGTCTGGCTGTCTTCCAGAGGTCAACTGCTGTTGAGGTATGACCTTGTTTGTTTGCCAGATCTCCGAGACGCATCATGCACTGTGCTCGGCTGCGATGCACATCCATGTAGGTGAATCCCTCGAGAGCGAGTAAATACAGGTTATTTGCTGTTTTATATTCCTCATTTGTGATGAACACATCTCCCAGAAAAAGCAGCGCTTTGTGGAGTGCCAATGTGTCATTGGATATGTAGGCATATCCACAGTAAATCACTGGCCATGAGAATTGCCATTCAGAAGCTGGCCAGGCTCTGATCTCAGCAAGCCTTTCCAAGCAAAATAATTGAACCTCAATGTTGTTTCCCCAGGTTGAATGCAAGCATTCCTCGAACTTGATCTTTGCTGGAACAAACTTCTCCTCTCTGAGTGAAATATCAGCCTCCCCCATGCTACAGAATATAGTCTCTTTCAGATAGAGATGACTGATAAAGATATGTCTTGCTTTGTTCACACTGAGGTATGCATCACCCATATCCCCACAAATTGTATCAATTTGTGCAATATTGAGAAATGATACTGCATGCCAGGGGGTATTTTGTCCAGGAGCAGCAGTTTCAACCATGTGACTGTAAATGTTTCTGGCTTTAGCATATTCTGACTTCAGCAGATAGTTATCTCCCTGCGACATTGTGATTGTATGGTATAGAAGTCCTTTACCCATGCCACAGATACCAAGAATCACCATGCTTCTGTGTAGTTGGTCTATGCTCTGCCGGAATTTTCCCTGGGATGTGGAACACATTGCTCCAACCCACAGTGCTCTTGCTTCTAGATACAGATATCCTGAGGATTTGGATTGTCTTTGTGCCTCAGCTGCATTTATTTGTGCAGTACAATAATCACCAGTACAGCATTGGAGATAAGCAATGCTTATTTCAACAGTACACTGCTGGTTGCTGTCTCCAGATAACTTTGAAAATTCCAATGCCTTTTGAAAAAAAGGCAATGCTTGAGAGAAATCCCATCTGATGTGTTCAAAATGCTCGCCCACTGCATGATAGAATCGTGCTTAGGATGGCCACATGAGATGCAGAATAGTGTGAAGAAGGAAGCGCACTCACACACAAGGAGAGGATTATCGACATGGTCAAGAATACTTGTTGCCTCAGTTATGATTTGTTCCCTATCAACAGTGGGGTAGTGGTTGAATGACACCAAAATTTCAGTCATAAATTCTATCTTCAGCTGGTGATCATCCAGTCCAGGTACAATGGATTGAATACGCTCTATCAGGCCTAAAGCACCACGTCCAGTGAGCCTGTAGAATGAGCTCAGTGCTGATATGCTGTGAAAGGTATCCTTGAAATCTAAAGCATTGTCATATAACCCCCGTTGCAGGACTTCTTGGAAATTTGCCAGATTCTGGGTTATTTGATTCATCACAGCTCCCAGCTGCTCCCCATCATACCTTTTGTATAGCTCCAAAATTGCACAGAACAACTTGTGAAGACATTGCACAAGGGCCATGGATGGAGGCAAGAACTGTTGGACATGTTGTCGCACAGGCATCAATGACCTAAGTCGCCACTTGCTGTCCTGATATGCTAGTGATGTGGCGAGTAACACAGACTTGCAACTGAGAATATTGGGAATTGGAAGTTTGATTTGGACCAATTCAGCATCAGAGATTCCATCAGGGAGGATTGAGAGAAGGCTCAACAATTCCTTGCTATTGAAAGTCATTCGAGGACTGGAAAGGGAGAGCTGAATGGATGCATCCAAATTGGATTTTCGGTCATAGCCCACAGAGAGCAGTGCTGTCCTCTCAGTGTCCCATCGAGCCATGACATTTGAAAGACCTTCATAGTCAGACAAATGGGCAATGAGGTCTACTGCCAGGGGCATATTATCTGTGAAGCGAAGGATTTGCTGCATGTCCTCATCTGCATAGATATTGTCTGTAATCTCCATAAAGATTTGTTGTGCAGCTTTATCTGACAGAGGTTCCAGTGGAGCTAAAAATGGGTGAGACCAGTGAACTTTCGCTGTCCTCTCAGCCCCTCGCATTGTGATCTGGTAGAGATTAGTGACACAAAACTGAATCCCAGGCTGACCATACCATAAGTGCAAGATGTTCTACATCTGTGAGCAATGAAAGGAATTCTTCAATTCCGCCTCGGGACTGGATTGGTTCCCACACTGTCTCGAGATTGTCCAAAATCAAAAGTGCATGTGGGTTCCTTGACAAGTACTGGACAACAGCCCTCGTAAGATCTTTGCCTGGTGTTAGTCCAACATGTAGTCCAATGAGGGCAGCAAGCTCAATGCTGGTGCTCGCAGATTCTGCACTGACAAAGAATCTCTGTGCAAATTTTGTGGCAGTGTCTGGATGGTGCAAGACTGCTCTTGCAAGGGTTGTCTTGCCCATTCCACCTCCTCCGAGAATAGCTATCCTAGGTGACTCTTGGCTGAGCATCTTCATGATGCTCCCCAGCTCAAGTTCACGACCATAGAAGATCTTGGGCTCTGAAGGCAGCAGAGAGAATGAATTTGAACTTGGAAAATGTCAGAAAAAACCCAAGTCATAGGGCAGATATTCACCTGTTTCTTGACTCATTTGTACCGAGATAAACCTGATCCTGAATTATTCAGGTGTGGGAGTATTCATTGTGAACATACCGACAACCCATCAGAGCTGGTACTGGCATCAGAAAGTGTCTCAATCAATTCAAGCAACTCCTTATGCATTAGCTCGACTTTGTTTTTCATCTCACCAATGTCACTGAATATTGCAGGCTTGTTGGTAATCTAAGTGCAGTGTGGTCAATGTCCTGTAAAAAAAATATACATATAGATCACACCTCAAAGACTTCCGCAGCTTGGTCCAATCCTGCATGGCAGTCTTTGAGCAACTTCTGCATTTCATTATTGCAGAACAGGTGTTTGATCTTGTTCCCATCCTGTTGTATCTCAAGGAAGGTATATACCTTATGAAGGGTCCTAGAGAGGAAGGACATTGATAAACTGGTATCTCCTGGATCATGAATGCATCCAACTTACTCCATGAACTTCCCAATGTTATCCAGCATTGCTGGGGGTAAGGATCCAACTGTTTCAGACTTGAGATGGAAGTTGATAATTGTGTACAGGATTTGATAAATGCTCTCCATGAGCTGAGCACATTCATTCTTGTTGCCTTTCACATTCTATCCAATTCTATGAGCAACTCACTTGTTCAATTCTAAACCTTCTTACCTGAGCCATGCTAATCAAGGTTTCAATGGTGTTTGCAATAGGCTGAACAAATGGCGGGCCAAATGCATCATTGAGCTCCTTGAGAAGTGCCAGGGCTGGTGCTAAACATGCTGCAGCATTGTCCAAGCGGTTTTTTGTTATAGAAGGTTGGCGGGGCATTTTCAGATGGGGGATCAAATTTGAGCTGTACATGTCAAATGTGGCTGCTGAGCTGTCTTTATTCCTCGGAAACTGTTGGAGTTACAAATAGCTGTGCATGCACTGCTCCATTGGCTGTACTTGTGACATCATTAGATCTTTTTGGGTTATATTCAATCAGCATTACACCTGTCACTATTGTTGTGCTCTTGGTAGGTATTGATGTATACCTCATGTATTAAGCAGATGCCTCGAATCACATTGTTCATGTTTGTCCTGATCTGAAGATACCCCATTCACCCAATTGTCTTCTTTCCAATTGTTTGATTTTATTTTGAGGGTCTCCAAGCGGCTGCTTGGCAATGACAAAAAAGGTCAAATGAAGCGGGTACATCTGGGAGCCAATCTGGGCACTAATTGGCAGATTTTGAAGGGTTCAAGCAGAAGGACCAACAATGACAAAAAAGGTCAAATGAAGGGTGTAAATCCAGGCCCTCAACTATATGCTAAAAAGTGGAGGTTGAAAGCTTCAGACAGACCAAGTACTTAATTTTATAAAGAGGGTGAGGTCCACACACAGCAGATGATGGTGTTGTGGAGCCAGAAAGTTATTTGGTGGAACAATCAATAGTGCCGACCTGGACTGCCTGCAGACATAAATAAGCTGAGCAGAGTTTAAAAAAGCTTCGGACAGACAGATGGACAACATAATTTTACAAGTGGCTGCTCAGCTGCTTTGTGACCTCACATCCCCTTCCCAATTCAACTTGGAAGGACCATGTCAAGAATTGACTTGAGTTGCCGCCTAACCGGCAATGAAAATAATCCTGTGTCATGGCCTACCGAGATGGTGGAGTTGAATGCCCATTGATGGGCACTTCTAAAGTTTTGGGCTCAAAGGTCCATAACCGGAATTTGAAAGGCTTAGGACAGACACACAATTTTATAAAGAGAGAAGCAGGTCAAGAGGGTGATTCTTGCATCAAAATTTAGCTCACTCCAGATATCTGGCTCCCTAATTCTATTTTTGACCTCCTCGATCAGCTGCTCAGTGGCCGTTCAAAAGGGAGTGTCTCTCTTGTGCCCTTCTTGCTTCCCAACCCCCATCATCTCCGCCTGTGTCCCATTGCTCGCTTGCTCTGTTCTCCCTGTTTCACTCTGGCCTCTCCTCCAATGAATGGAAGCCTTCAAGTGTGTCGCTTTTAACTTATTTCAAGCCATTTTTACACTATTTGTGCTCAAGCACTCAAGGCCCTCAACAACTGGCCATCCAATGTTGTTACTGCTTGCACCTTCCGGATCCAGATCCGTCGATCATCTCACCGCCTGTCACTGCTCAATCTTTCATTGTGTAATCCAACCTCTGCTAGACATCCCAAGCATCAAGCAGCAAGCTATTGTACATTGTTCCTGCTGCTCTCAATATGGCCACTGTTCAAGAATTAAACAGATCAAGCCCTCTGCAAGTTGCAACTTGAAGGTCTTCAGGTTACTTGGTAGAAACAAATTGTTGGACCCTCAAGTATTGCCATTGGATCTTCAAGTGTCTCCACCTGCCCGACTACTATGTCCCTCAAGTGTCATCAAGCTATTCCACTGTTTCCACTTTCAAGGTCTAGAGTGCTCAACCCCTCATGGCCTCAAAATTGGGCACTTTATATTCTGCTTGGACTTGGTCAACCTTTTCTTTTCAATCAAATTCTTATCAGCCGCATGTTTATTATTTTCTTGCACCTTGCCACTGTAAATAGGCAAGTGGTTCAATTTGACAACAAGTATTCCATATTTATTGTCCCTTACAGCAGAACAATGAAGGCAAAGTGACAGCTTTCATTCCATTTGAATACTCACAGCCATGGGAAGGGCTTTTTTTTTTTTTTTTTTTTGCATTTGCTGTTAGTGGGTATTTGAATATACAGTGTAACACACACATTCTATACATTTTATTTTGCAGCAAAATCAATTTGTGAGCCAGAGTGGCCCTCTGCTCCCTCCCAAAATCCGATCATAACTGACTATGTATACTGTCAAGAATTGAACCCTCTGCATCCTGGCCATCTGCATCTCAGCTTTAATGTTACCTTCAACTAGTCATACAACATTCAGGTACTCCCTGATCCGATTCCATACCACTCAGGGCTACATCAAGACACCCATCTCTCATTCCTTCCACTCACACTGATTTCCATACTCACTGATATCCCTCTTATCAAGATTCTCTCAGATTTCTGTTGGTGCAGGGAGACAGGCACAGTGAATCCCATTCTCTCTGAATTATTTGGTACAGTTATTGTCTTAACATGGGGTGCCACACATTAACTCCTACACTGGTGGTGCCGCCCTCGTATTTCTCCCTCAATGATTTGGAACTATTCTGGGTGAGTGTTCTGTTCAGCGGATCTCATTTCTCATGCAATTAAACCCTGCCATCAGCTGTGGCTACATTTTTTCCAGTATCAGATTTCTTGGGACCTTAATTGCGACGGTGCACTCCCTTATGTATAACAACTGATACGTGATTGAACGTCTTGCGAGTGGTCGATTTCCCACCATGTCCTGCTTGCTCGCGCCGTTTGCCTGTTTGCTAACAGTACTTCATTCCCATAAGTGCATTGCAAAAAATTGGACTCAAAGTGCCACAACCGGGGCCCAGGAAGTATTTCTTATGCAGTTAGTATGCATGTATGTAGATTATTGAATGCATTAACTGAGTTGCAGTGCACTCACCTTGGCCTGAGCAAAGTGAAGGCACATCTTGTTTCATAGATGGATTCACTGTGTATTTGTGTTACCTGCTAATCCCTGGCACCATGAGGGACACCTAGAGCCCTTGAGTATGGTAGTTGTCATTGGACAAAAGCCCATTGATAACGTGTTGTCATGCATGCCCACATATCCAGACAGTTTCCACATGTAGAATTGCATGGAAGTATGGCGGTCTAAACGCACATTTATTCGGCCGCAACAAACTTCGGTGATTTCGGACCTTCCGCAATAAAAATAGCTGTTTTGACACCCTCCACCCTAAAAAAAGACAGATCAATCCGTGAGTTTCTTTTGCGCGCGGATCAGTGATTCCCGCAAAACAAACTTGAACCGCCCGCAAAACTTTTTTCAACCCCCGCAAAACTTTTGTTCACATTTCGGCGCAATAAATTGGCACAAGTTTGGGTACCCTTTCAGAAATGCAAAGTAGTCGCTTAGAAGCTAATGCCAAGGCTTAAGTTGGGAGTAACTGAGCCACAGAAGGGGTGAACAAATATATGACCTTATGCAGCAACAATCAATCAAATAAATTCTGAATGTAAACAGAAATTGGTAAGGTTGGTAGGGTGTGAACCAGTATGAGTAAGGGTGTATGGCGTATGTTGTAGGGTCTGTTTATAAGAGACTAGGTGTCTCATCTCGAAGACCATCCTTGAGATGACTGGAACTATGTGATCTGTAACTGCAATGAGGTCTGAGTGCTGATAGCAACAGATCATTGTAGTCACCCCTCAAATTCAAAGGAAAAATCATGTGTTATCAAGTTGGAGAATTGTCATTACTGGCACTGGTACTGGAGGGACTGCATTTTTGAGTGGAACTGTATGTTGACGGTTGGTCATTAATCACCAGTGTTTGGCAGTCTCAGTGATGTTTAACCACCCACATCTGACAGCATACACTTCTCTTATTCATCTGACTCTCATTTTGTAGTCCCACTGGTCACTTGTTTTGGAGAGTCTACTAATTCTCTCATGCAGTAGGGATTTTAGTTGACTGCCGCCTAGAAGGTGCATTGTCTCCATGGTCACTGAACGTTCTTCTCTGTCAAGGAGTTGCCTCAATGAACATGAGAGTAAACCGAAGTTCAGAGCAATGCCCGAGTGCGAGTGGGGAGATATATCCTGCCTAGGGCTTGCACCCGTCCATTAAACGGGACGGCTGTCTTTTCCACCGGGATGGGTCGACCCGTCCTGGCAGAGACATTTTGACATCCCCGAGACAGGCGGGTCCCACCTGTCTCATCCATAACAGCTGTCTTGACGGGTCAGGGAGACTATTATTTCCAAGTCAGTTGGATAGATTTTGGGTGGTATACAGATGGACTGGGTACTTGCCAGTACCTACAAGGTATCGTGCTAAACTTGTTGAATACGGTTTGCAGAAGGGCCAGTGAACACTCAAGATTCAGATCAAAATTTGGTAGATGCCGACAATGGGTGGGCAACCTCACCTATGTAAGTTATCAGGCCCAATGATTGATTTATGGCAAGGATATGTCTGTAGGTGGGTAATAGTATCAGTAATTATCGGAACAATGTGAATCTGCACGAGCTTTGACTTTCATTTACAGCCAGAAAAGATAACCCGTCGAACCAGTTAAACGGGCAGGAACAGGTACCCCGTCAATGGGTTGACCCGTCCCGTCTCGACGCGACATCAAGCCTCCAGACAGATGGGTCAAAACCTGTCCGTCTCGTCTGTCGACCCGTCAAAAAGATGGATGGTTGCAAGCTCTAATCCTGCCAGCAAAATGCTGGTCTGGAATGGATACTCAGGCAGAATGACCCCCTCGTGGGCTACCTCAAGGATGCATTTGTCAGTTTATTAGCAGACGGCTTGGCCCTGAGTTATGTCGTTTAAAGATATTCCCTTGGTCAGAGTTCTGTCGGCAGGTTGCCAATCAGCCAGTCACAATTTTTTCCTTTAGCTTCACCCCAATCTTCAATGGTTGATCTGCATCAGAACCTACTGTTCACTGTTTCAAATCACAAATGAATGGGCCAACCACTTACTAGAAGCACTCCAAGCCCAATTTCCTCGTCCTATGGTAATACTTATGGCCTATCTTGAACCATTTTCAACGACTTTCCTGACAGAGGCTGGATATTGGTAGGTGGGTTAGGATAATCCTCACAATTGAACAGTAGGAGCTTCAGACTGGCCGGACGACAGACAAAAAGCTAGCTTGATGTCACAGCTTCAGAAGCCAAAATCTCGAGCTGACCAAATTGTGTTGGATAATCAGCAAACTGCAGTTCAGATGATAACTTGAACATGCAGTAGTTCCACGCATAGTCATGCATGCTTGCCGGCCATTTAACCCTGGCACAGAGTTCATTTCGAACAAGGACCCTCTTTCCAGGCAGTCACATCCTTTGGCAACTCTGCACATTTTGCACTCCAACATGCCGTCAATTTGTTAATGCTTACTCTCAATTTAACTAATTTACATTTCTGAACAGGTACCAAACTGTCCCAATTTATTGCGCCGAAATGCGAACAAAAGTTTTGCGGAGGACTGAAAAAGTTTTGCGGGGGTTGAAAAAAGTTTTGCGGGCGGTTCAAGTTTGTTTTGCGGGAATCACTGATCCGCGCGCAAAAGAAACTCACGGATTGATCTGTCTTTTTTTAGGGCAGAGGGTGTCAAAACAGCTATTTTTATTGCGGAAGGTCCGAAATCACCGAAGTTTGTTGCGGCCGAATAAATGTGCATTTAGACCGCCATACCTTAAAATAAAATAAAAAACTGCACTGCCTACGTCCAATCTTTCTTTTTTCACTCCACGGAGCTCCGGGCCCAAAAAGTCACAGGTGAAAAGCTGAAGTCAGTAGGCGATAGGAAATATCAAGAGTTACCTTCATCCGTGAGTGTTCGAGTCCAGGGGAATGCCGTGGAGAAGTAAACCACAAAAATGGCAGTACAACCAGGTACATAGATTCGAGCTTTCCAGGCTAAATACTAGTATGTTCTTTTGTGTTTTATTCACATTCCCAGATGACCTTCAATGCCTTTCCGATGAATACTTATCCTTGACTCTTCAGGTTTGATCTTCAACCTTGCTTTCAACTTGACTTCCAAGCGTCCATGTCGGTAGGCCCACTGTAACATTCACAGTCCATCTATGCAGTGAATTTATGACTTGATCTGGCCACTTAGATCCTTAATTCCCTTGCATCCAATTCCCCCAGAGGCCTAGTATTACCCCCAAAATAATGAACAGCCATTCCGCCACCCGGTCCACAAAGGACAGCGGCGTATTCACGCGGATGGCCTGCTTCCCGCTTGCCTCGCCGCTGGTCGTGTTGGCGCTGGCGTTACGCCATGGCGCATGCGGATGCGAGTGAGACGTGAATATAGGCGACGGCGGGACGGGTGACACTCGCAGGTCGTCCGCAGACTTGGATCATGCGCGGCGCGAGGTCGTGCGCAAATCCCGCCGCAGCCCCTCCGTAGATCGAGTTTCTGGCAGTGGAATAATCGTGCGCGAGTGCGGAAGGCCAGTGGAGTGAGGCTATCGAAGGTCGGGAGGATTTTCCCTTGTGTGGCGTGTCAGGTCGAGGACGAAGCTAAAACAGAAATGAGGAAATATTAGTAAAGAGTCAGCGAGAAAATAAAAGGACAGATGAAAGAGGGAAAGGGAATCTAAGTAGCAAGTACCTCTAGCCCGCCAGCCGAGGATTGCGCGAGATGGTGCGTGTAAATAGAATAATTGAAAAGTGGATAACTGTTTAGAGGTGCGCGTTCACATGTATCTGTCTGTCAATCTCGCACAGGTTCCATTATCTCGCCTCTCCCGTTACTACTGAAAGGTTTTACTATTCAAGAGCGGCTAGTCCTCTACTCGCACATGAAATTAGTGATCTACAGGTCGAACGTTAGCTTATTATTTCCCAAACTGATACGGCGAACTGACCCGATCATTCCACGGATCATTGGTACCGAGACCTCCAGTAGCATCGCCGGGGAAGGTGAAGGACCACTGAGCCTCACTGCAACTGTTCTGGCTGTACGCTGTTGAATCAAAACATATTGAACAGGCATGATAAAAAATTGATTGAGTGTATTTACCGAAGCATGTCGCGCCGGGGTCAGGCCCAAAGCTGGAGATGGTTTGATACCACGGGCTGGTGAGTACGATGCATTGGCCGAGCTGCTGGACAGCAAATCCGCAGGTGCCGCCAAAGTTGATGTCGGTGCAGATGAAGACGCCTCCCGGAGTACGAGGCTGAAAATCGAATAAGTTCAGGGAAGCAAGTTTAAATTTCTGGGACAGTGATGCGCACGACGAGAGCCGATCTGACGACGTTCGGCGAAGTTGGAGTCCCGATGATGGAGGGATCCAGGACTTTGCCATCCCACCCAACGCCGTACTTCCAATCCTGCACCGGTGTCGCGGAGACGGCGGTGAGGATTGAAATGGCAAGGGTAGTAAAAACTTGAGTGAAACGCATGCTAGAGGAGGAGCGACCGAGTCGTTGTGTATTCAACCATGAAGCTTTATGTTTTATACCACTCTCAGATCCTGCGTAACCCCTTTGGTGTCCAAGTACCATCCGGCTCCTAGGCTGAACATGCCCCTCGCATCGCCGTCCAATACCTCCGGGATGACACGACGCTGAAAACCTACGTTGAAATGGCTTGGCACCGTTGTTTCCGGACGCTGTGTCAACTACTAGCCGGAACAACTCACCAGTACGGATTCCATGGACGAAGCGAAGCCGAACTTGGGTCCTCGGGTTACTTCATGTAAGAGGAAGAACATCCCGGACTTCTGCACCTCCGACAAGCGAGTACAAGCAGTACATTCGACCTGTCCGGAATCCGGATACAATATAACGTGGTTGCTAAGCGCGGGCATCGCACCAGCGCCCAAGGCACGCAAGCAGTATAAAAATTAGGGATAAGTCCGTATGGACATGTATTTGGCAATTCGGGAATCGAGGAGGCAAGCGAAGAATTGAGTCGCGCGTCGAGCGCCGGCGCCCACTCAAGAATAGCGCCCAAGGTCCTCACAGGTGTCAGGAATTAATGGGCACAGGGAGGTCGGAGGAAAAATCACCGCAGACTCGAACCAAGAATCGGGGGATGATATGCCCTGCCAAGTAAACTGTCGATGTCCCTTGTGCGCCGTTGAGATGAAAGGGAACAACCCGCGCTTCTGAATCTTAATGAAAAAAAAGTTTTCATATCAATATCAAACCGGTCAATGAACAACGCTGCTCACATGTACAGCTACATGAATAGGAGGCATCGGGCGGAGCATTCAGTACCATTCAGAATCTGTTACCGTGACTCAGGATGAACTCCCGCACCTCGCGGAGGACACCTGGCTTGGTGTTCGGAAGACGCGGAGCGAGTAGTACTAAAAAAGAATGTACTGTACTATTTCGACCAAATGTTCACTGGGTGTCAGCTGTCACCTAAGGTGTTCATTTTGCAAAATGTTCATTTCTCGGCAATCATTGCAAATTCCCATATATGGCAGTCCGGGGAATGCCGGACCAACTTCTTTTTGCCCTTTTCTTGCCTATTTGGGCCACGAAATTGAAAAGTCACTATCACTTAAGCCAAAAATGTTCAGTTCCTCTGTCACGTCACCTGAACATTTGGTTGAAATACTACAGTACCTGAAATCTGGTTGATATCAATGGCGCTCGTACACCAGACCCGTTTATTTAACCACGGCGGTAGAACTGATGTGAACCGAGCACCGCAAAACTGCGACGCTGAAACCAGATCGTTGCTGCCGTCGCATCAGGGGAGGTAGTGGCGAAGCGGCAATTGCGGGAGCTTCTCCATAAACAAGTCCAGCTTGTTCATGATGAGAAATTGACGGGGTTTTGGTGTCCGGCAGGGCTGTCTGGGGCTACGATGCATTATAAGGCTCGAAGCAGAGAAGACAGGTGATCCATTGTGAGTTCTAATCAGAGGAATTTACGATGCATCACCTAGAAGCCTTTCTCTGAAAGTTGCGCCATCACCATCAACTGGACTAAACTTGTTCATTCACGGGCCTGTGTCACCCGTCACCTGAAGCTTTGGTCAAAACACTTCAGTAGAAGTACTCAGACTTGGCAGGGATGGGTGACACTGATGTGTGTATGCGTGTTTACATCACACTGCGAGGCGTCGGAGCTGCGGCCAGCTGATGGCTAGTTTCGGCCACTGGGCCTTTGGCTAGCTTCAGCCAGGCTGTGGCTAGGTGTCAATTTTCCATGGCGAGCACTGGCGGCACCCCGGTTCGCCAAACGGGGTGGCCAGCTGCGGCTAGGCCGTCTCCGGGCTAGTTGGCCCTTGAACAGTGCAGTGCCTATCTGCGCATTGCGTTGCTCCTCTTCCCATTCCCCCGCTTCACGGGCCACATAATTGGACCCGACCCATACGGAAGTCTTACGATTCTGCCGTAGCCCTCACCCATTTCCCTTACATTCTGACGATTTATTTGCTGGGTTTGGGCATGGCTCGGCTGTTCCCGGGTCCTGTATCGCGCGCTTTACCGCTCTTCACGGCCCGCAAAAAACTTGATCAACAATATTGTCTTCTTCAGTCCTCTGTAGAAGCATTACACTGGCTTGTGGTGGTGCAATGGCCACAAAAAATTCAAAATAGATCCCCCACATAGGGGCTGCATCGCGTAGGGTAGACAGATGACGGCAATGCTCGGCAGTCTCTGCCGATCAGGGGCCTGAATGCAGTGAATAAAGGTGAAACCAATGTGCTGCATGCCAACTGCAGCCAGCTGGGCAGTTGGCAAGCTCATCAGGAGAGAGGTCGGAGATGAAGAGTCAAAGGGGGAGAAGGAAGAGGAAGGAAGAAGAGAAGAGAAGGCGCCGAATGGAAGGAAAGAATACTTAAAGAGAGAACGGCAAAAAATCGCCCGTGTCGATCCAAGGATACGGAAGGGGCAGAAGCACATGGTGATACATGTGTATCGAGTGCCAGGACCCCGAAGATAGGAAAGTTTTTTTCTGAGTGATGGAACCAACAGGAACGGAAAATTAAGGTTTTTACTGCACCTATGGATCCGAGATCTGCACATATCCTCCTCCCTCCTCCTCCTGGAGAGCAGAACCACGCCAAACACCCGGATTAAGACAGAGTTCCAGTGATAATGTGGTGGAAATACAGTCCCAGGAAACCGCGTAGGAAACGGGGGACAGGATAAAAGTTCCAAAACAGAATTATTGGCGCGGCTACACTGAAGACCATACACATTGAACAGCTGCGGAAAGCGCAATTGAAGCTTCAGGCGGGTTTCAGACGTGACTCCCATGATCTTCAAGGTACTGGTGCTGGTGCAAGGACGGCAGCCACAGCGTGGAGTCTCTGCCAAGTAAGTGCATTCACAGTGCCTAAAGTGTTCACATGAGTTTTTATTATACTCATACACCCGCATACGGCTTGAACAATAGGTTTGATCAAGGCCAAATATCTGGTGGGGGGTCTTACATGCCATTGACAGTGGGTCTGATAACGAGATCAGAGGCCCTTGATTTCGTCTGACGTCTTTGACAAGATGCGAAAGACGTGAAGGACGTAATTTTCGCAAAGATGGACACTCGAAAGACGCATATTAAATATTATATTTTCCTCTAGCTACTGAATTAACAAGCAGTGTACGATGAAATACGCAAAGGGCAGCACATGAGGACCGTACCAAAGTCGATGTGTGGTATCAGGACTCGACGGACCTGTTTGATGTGTTAACGGTAGAACGAGGTAAATGCGCCGCAGAATACTTACTGGCATTAACTCGAGGCCCCCTGCGAACTAGCGACAATCGTGTGGTCAGCAACACAACAGGATAATGATGAATCTGACATGGAAATGGGTAAAAGAAGCACGGGAGGGTCAGAGGACTCACCATGGACCAGCGAAGGCACCCGCAATGCCCAATACACCACATTCCACCCAACCTAGCAGCCCGAATAAAATGTCTTGTGTCCAGGGCGCAATATTTCGCGGAACTCCGGGCAGCCGTTGACAAACGCGAAAATAGACTTGGAAAAGGGAACTTGGGAGGCGCGCAGCTGCATAGGGTGCCCTAATAGCAGAGCCATCAGGTGGGAGGAGACACTTGGCACAGAAGGCTTGGTGAGTTCTTGATAGGTGCTTGAAGACGGCACAAAGCTTAAAGCTTAAAACAGTGACAGTTAGGCCTTGAGTACACCTTGTCCCTTTGAATCACGCTTGACCGAGCTTGGAGACGGCGTGTGCTTTTGAGGCCGCCATCTGCGTTGCAGGCGGCTTGTGGCTCGAGAACTCAGGATGTTGCCCCTTGAGACGGCGTCAGAATTTTGTGTTGGAATTTGAGGGCTTAGATGAGGTTTAATTCTCTTCTTTAGCTTGAAGTACTCGTCCTGTGGTTGTTCCTTGGGTCGAATTCATTTCCGAACACCCGGGGTTACGCTTCTACAGATTTCTGACCCCGGGCATCTCGGCGCCCACTCATCCGACGAGCCAGCAAAACACGAGTATATACAAGAATAGTGGGAGTGGGAGTCGTTGAGTCACACTGATGTGTTTGAGTCGCACTTTTGTCCATCAAAAGTGCGCCTCGGTTTCCCGAGTGCGACTGATTAGCCGACAGCTTTAGGGCCTCCGCCCGTAACTGTCGCGACGGTTCAACGGCACCCGTCAATCAGGTGAAATGCCCATCCCGTCAACAATTTTTTTGCTTCCTCCAACGGCCCGTCGAATGACGGGCATGATGGCTGTTGAAGTGATCAACCACGCCAGCCACTCGAGTGTCCCAGCCCTCGCAAACAGCCACCAAAACCCACCACGCCGAGGGTAAAAACCACGCACACATCAGGTATAATAAAGACCTGTAGCGCTGGAGCGCGTCCGCAAACGGTACAGGACCACAGTCTCGGAAAAAAATCCAGCGAGACACCCCTGTTCGATTCGGGGGCAGGTCATATGTCTTGGCGGTTTTTTTCCCATCGTTCGTATTTCTTCCACCTGGCCATGGTGCGCGAAAAAAATCGTTCTTTTAACTTGGGCTCCGGCTTGCATAGATTTTCCAATGTTTTTGACAACCATTGCATCTCCGCCCGCCCCAAAAACCGAATGAAACCGCTAAAAAGGACGGACACAACCAAGCACACGTTGTATGGATACGAAGATCTGTGGCGCTGGTGCGCGTCCGTCAGCTGTGGCATGGATCAGGTTCAAGCGGAGTCACCCCCGTTCGATTCGGGGGCAGGTCATTTACCGTTGTGTATTTTTTCCCCCCTTCCTTCGTTCATGTGTTCTTGCTCTTAGACTTGTGTGTGTAGTTGAACGATCTTTCGGTGAACTCTTTTCGTTTCCGAATACACGGATTTAGCTAGGCCGCGGTTTCTCAACCTCAACCCCGCCACCCGAGTGTCCCAGCCCTCGCAAAGAGGCAACAAAACCCACCAAACCGGGGTAACAACCACGGACATTGACACATCAGGTACTTAGAAGAAAGACCTGTAGCGCTGGAGCGCGTCCGCAAACGGTACAGGACCACAGTCTCGGAAAAAAATTCAGCGAGACACCCCTGTTCGATTCAAGGCAGGTCATATGTCTTGGCGGTCTTTTTCCCCCTCATTCGTATTTCTTCCACCTGGGCATGGTGCGCGAAAAAAAATCGTTCTTTTAAATTGGGCTCAGGCTTGCGTAGATTTTCCAATGTTTTTGACAACCATTGCATCTCCGCCCGCCCTAAAAACCGAATGAAACCGCTAAAAAGGACGGACACAACCAGGCACACGTTCATTGGATACGAAGATCTGTGGCGCTGGTGCGCGTCCGTCAGCTGTGGCATGGATTCCATAATTCAGGTTCAAGCGGAGTCACCCCTGTTCGATTCGGGGGCAAGTCCTTTACCGTTTGTATACTTTTTCCCCCCTTCGTTCGTTCATGTGTTCTTGCTCTTGTGTGTGCAATTGCAATTGAACGATCTTCCGATGAACGCATTTCGAATTCATTTCCGAATACATATACAAATTCAGGCAGGCCGCGGTTTCTCAACCACGTTAGCCACCCGAGTGTCCCGGCCCTCAAACAACCAACAAAACCCACCAAATCGAGGGTAAAAACCAAGCACATCAGGTACTTATAAGAAAGACCTGTAGCGCTGGAGCGCGTCCGCAAACGGTACATGAGTCGGAAAAAAATCCAGCGAGGCACCCCTGTTCGATTCGGGGGCAGGTCATATGTCTTGGCGACCCTTTTTCCCCATCGTTTGTATTTCTTCCACCTGGCCATGGTGCGCGAAAACGAAAAAAGGCTCTTTTAAATTGGCGCAGGCTTGCTTGCATAGATTGTCCAATGTTTTCGACCACTGCATCTCCGCCCGCCCCAAAACCGAGGAAAACCGCTAAAAGGGACGGACACGACCAAGCACACGTTGTATGGATACGCAGATCTGTAGCGCTCCGTGAACTCCTCAAAATCACTTATATAGTCCGCGGAGTCAATCAACCCCGTTCGATTCGGGGGCAGGTCGTACGAATCCATTCCCGTTGAATTTTTCCTCGTTGGATGGATATTTTCTCGCTCTGGCGCAGAAAGATTGTTAACGTTTGTAGTTCGTTTCTGGCTTCGGAAGGGCCCAGCTGAGTTTAGGAATGGTGGGTAAACCGTGTGCGAGTGGCGGTGTACCCCTGTCTGCTGATGCTTACTTGCCGTCGATTTCATGTTTCTTTCTTTCTTCTACTGTCGCGGTCCATCGTCGTCTGTGTCGTCGTCTGTATCGATTCGCCTCCAACCACTTTCATAATGCTCGGGACGTTTTTTTTTGCGCCCGACGACGTATTTAACGCGTTTTCCTCGAAATTGGACTCGTTTGGCACCGTTGATGCCGTTGTTTGCTGCAAAAAAATCGAGCTTGTCGCGTTCCTCTCATCGCCCGCCAGGAATTGAACGCCCGCGGCGGTGGACTGATATACGCGTACGATGTTAGACACGCCCAAACGATGATTCGACCCTCTCCGAGACATCAAAAACCGCGCGTACTTAGACGTATCGCGTCCAATTCACCTCTGCGTTGTGATTGACGTCAAGACCCAAAACAAGCCCTCAATGCAACCGGCAGGCGTTCCCATGTCACCACGTTGAAGCCAGGCGGCGAATCTAGTTTCGTGGCACAATTAGAGCCGACAATAGGATTCTGCGTGTGGCGGTGCTGGGTCACGTGCAACAACCATTGTTCTTCGCTTGTTCCGTTTTTTTGTTAACAATGGACCCGGGAAGGTATAAACGCATGGACGTGCAGCGTGTAAACGGTACAGTTCTCGCCCCTACTCGCGGGCACCACTCGAACGCTTCAAAACCTAACGACTTGGACTCTTTCACGAGCCCCTCTAACGACTAGACAGACGACGATGAGCCGTGAGTGGCTTCTTTCTTTCACTTGTGTGAGGTATCCTGACCTGGGATGTAGTATCCTCTTACATCCAGCGCCGCTCGCGCATCTCCCGCAAAAGCAGCGTCGCATCCAGCGTGCGCCTCACCAGCATCCTTGAAGAACCCGTCTGCCTCCCGGAAACCACCGCCGCCGAAGCAGCCCTGAAGAAGGCGAAAAAGAACAGCATGAAGGCCCGGCGCCGCCTCGGCGTGTCCAACCTCTCGCCGCTCCTGAATGACTCGGAGTGGAGTCTGCGGCTGCCCGAGTGTCTGGGCGAGGATAGCAACGACCAGAGCTTCGACTTCCCGCGCCCGCCCCTCCCGGTCTTCGAGTCCGAGGCCTCGAGCTCGGATGAGAGCAGCAGCAGCGGGTCCGACGAGGAGGGCGCCCGGTCAGGGTCCGAGAGTCCCATGCCCGCGACGCCGACGCAGTCGCCTTCCTCCGCCGCCTGCGACTTTGTCGCTGTCGCGGCTGAGCTGCAGCAGGGCGCCAGAGTCCTCCGGCGGTGCAAGACCATCAAGCCGCTCGTGATCGCGAAGCGCGCTGTGTCGCCCCTCCCGCCGTCGCAAGATGATGAAAAGGACAGCGACAGCGACAGCGACAACGACGCAGCATGGCAAGACGACGACGAGTACTACGCCTCCCACGCCAGCGGCTTCATCACCCTCGCCCCGCCGCTCCCCGCCTCCTTCCCCTCCGTGCCCATCCGATCCTCCACCTCCGCTGCATCCACATCCACACCCGCTACTCGCCGCGAATCCGCCATTATCGCCTGCGAGCACCTCGACGCCCCGAAACCCCACCGCGCCTCGGTGCGCCTCAGCCGCGCGTTCACCATCCCCGCGCGCGCCCCGCCGCCGCCCCCGATCGCCACCTCTTCCGCCTCTTCGTCAGCAGCGCCCCGAACACCCTCCCCGACGGCGTCCCCCCGCCCCCCGCCGCGCACGCCCGTCCCCACCGACGCGGACGACTTCGCCACGGACCCGACGCGCTTGTCGCTGTTTGGTGCGTACATTCCTCTCGCCTCTTGCCCTCATGCTGACTCATATTCACAGCTTCCACTTCCGACTCGAGCACCAGCCTCGCGGCCCTGCTCTCCCCGCCGCCCCAGTTCGCGTTCGGGTTCCCCCCAGCGGGGGTGCCGTCCGACGTGGAAGACGGGGACGAGGGTGTGTGGGAGGAGGTCGAGCTCGAAGAGATGGAGGTCGAGGTCGAGCTGGCGTGCGCAGATGAGGAAGAGCGCGAGGATGTATTCGATGAGGTGGAGCTGGAGCGCGCAGATGAACAAGAGCGCGAGGATGCATTCGACGAGGTGCCGCTGTCGCCCTTCGTGGCGGCCGAGGCACAGGAGCCCACATCCACACCCGAGACCCCCGCCTCCGCCCTGCGCTCGCGCTGGTCGGCCTCCACCTCCGCGCTCTCCCCCCCTCCGCCCCAAACCCCCGCCTCCGCCCTCCGCTCGCGCTGGTCAGCCTCCACATCCGCGCCCACGACCCCGGGCTCCGCCCTCCCCCGCTCCCGCTGGTCCGCCTCGACCGCCGCGCTCTCCCCCCGCCCGCACGAGCACGACGCCACGGAGCCGATGGACCCCATCCCCGAGACCCCCGCGCTCCCCCGCTCGCGCTGGTCGGCGTCCACCGCCGCGGCCTCCCCCGCGCTCCGCTCGCGCTGGTCCTCCTCCACGCTCTCCTCCATCCACTCCGCGCACGCCGCCGCCGCCTCGCCCAAGACGTTCTCCTTCCGCGGCGCGCGGCGCTACTTCCCGCTCCCCAGCCCCAAGAAGCGCGCATCCTCCAAATCCTCTGCGCCCGCGTTCGCCTCTACCAGTATGGCGCCGTACGCCAACCCCCGCGCGCACGCGCGCCCGATGGGCAGCGCGGCGGCCGCCCCGCCGCGCAAGAAGCAGCGCAAGCTCACCGTCGCGGACGTGCAGGTGCCGCACCTCCTCCCCGTCGTCGGGCACCCGCCCACGACGCCGTCCGTCCTCGCGTGCGCCTCGCCGGACGTCTTCAGCACCGCGTTCTCGGGCGCGACGCCCATGACGCCCGCGACGCCGGGCGGGCAGTGGGCGGCGTACCCGGCGTCGCCCCCGCCCGCGCCCGCGCTGCGCCCCATCGGCGCCCCGAGCGAGGCGCTCTACGCGGCGTACACGACGCAGCGCAGCCCGCGCCGGCGCGTCTCGAACGCGTCGAGCGCGAGCGGGTGGTCCGCGCCGTCGCGGGGCGCCAGCAGCAGCAGCAGCGGCAGCGGGTGCTCGGACTCGGGGTACGCCCCGAGCGAGTGTGGGAGCGCGGTGAGCGGGGCGAGCGCGGGGCTGAGGAGGAAGCCGATCCCGATCGCGATGTTTTTGCGGTAGCCCGGCGCGCTTCGCATTCATGTATGTAGTTTTTCGCGTTCCACGTTTTTCACGGCTTTCGAGTACACATCATATAGCGCTGTTTTTTTCGTCTTCTACGCCTTGCACGCACGTCACGTACGCATTACCGTCCTATCTACTGTACAGAGTCCTACACTAACCTAGCCTTGTTACTCACTCATCTCATTTCGTCTATCGCATCACACGTATTTAACGCACGCACGGCACGCAATCATACACTGTCTATCTACGAATCTGAATTTGAATTCGACTCTTGTTCGCAGGAATATTCAGGACGCCTAAGTGGACTTGGAACTTGGGTGAGTGGGCGCTGGGGCTTTTGTATGATGTCTGCTGTTCTCTTTATAGGCACCCGCGTGCCGGGGCGCATTCTCCAGAACCTGGACGGGTGTTCCTCCGGGGTACTGTATGTATTCGAAGTCGGTATGTGGCTTGACTGAAATGTCTCTATTAATAATAAATTGCGTGGATCACGGTGTTCTTTCGACGACGATGAATGAAACAGCGTTCCAGTGTGTCGGAAAAATCGAGGTTGAATTACATGGGCAGGTTTGGGTATGCGCCTGATCAGGCTTCGTCAAGTCGTCAGGTGCGGTCAGCCCCGGATAAGGTAAATCCCATTTTTCCGACATGCGGGCGGGGCTCCGTCTTGAGAAATTCAGAGTTGGGGGCTCCGGATTTCAATTGCGGATTTGTGTGTGTGCGTGCGTGCGCCGCAGGGGCACGTTCGGGATGGTGGGAGGCACTGCATGCCTTCGCCGGTGCTTATAAGCAGAAAATGAGCGAACCGGCATGCAACGCGCAAGAGGAAAAATGGACAAGCCAAATATATATATATAACCAGTATAAGTTATGACCCCCCGAATCGAACAGGGTTGACTCGGCTTAAAATTCTACGGATGCCAATCCCAGTGTCCGATCACCCAAATAAGTTTGAATCGGCGGCGTACGGTCCGCGGTGACCGGTAAAACAGCCATCGATCAGCGGACTTTGAATTTCTGATGGCTTCGTTGAATTTGAGTCTCCCACGTCGCATATGCCCAGCTGCGGCATATAAGGGAGAAAGTCTTCAGGAGTTCTTTGTCATCGCCAACTGATTTGACAATCAGAAGGAGTATTTCGGCAGGCAATCGTACATAGGCCTTTCAACTGAGGGTGGACATGAAACTTTGAGGAAAATATTGAAACTATTACTCACTTGATGTATCTCCTGCCATAGTTCTGAGCTCTCCCCCTGAAGGACTGCGATCTTTGCCTCCTGTGCGAGTATGTTAGCTTGCAGGTTTACCATAAGAGCATACAGATCACTGAGCGCTCGCTCAATCGTGCGCCGCTATCATGGGTCGTCCCTTCACAAACCATTTCCCATCCAGAATCTCATCGTGATCTCGAGGGCAATGAACTATTCATGACAGCCCGCAATTGTCCAATATTACGTGAAAAAAAAAATTCATCAGGAGAGAGGTAATTATGTTATTTAACACGCCGTACTGAAGCTAGTGATGTCCGGGAGATCATGCATGTTGGAAATGGCCTGTCACGCACCGTCGCCTTGGACTCTCTCCTATCCGTCGCATTACTGCGCATCCCCGATCCCTAGTTACGTCTACTATATCTACCTAAACCCGGTCGTCTACGCTAGCTTTTATCCCCCATTGCGCTTGTACTCTCTTCGTACCTGTGTTATATATCCTTGCTCTGCGACTACCTCTCGTGTGCCTATCGCCTGTTTTGACAGGTTATGGGCCTCGCCCTGCGCTATTCCCCCGTCTAGCTGCTTCTTCCATATTTTTGCTGCTCGTTGCTGCTCTCGACACCGACCGACGACGACACCGAGCCCCGCTCCCGAACCGACTTTGCCCCGGCGCAGCTGAACGCGCCAGTTATCTTTGGTCGGCGCACCTGAACGCGCCAGTTGTCTTTGGTTGGTGCACCTGAACGCACCTGTTGATTGGACTGTAACGATGGACGCCCTCACTGCGAGCTTGAAGGGTGGGATGAAGTTGAAAGATGACATGATGTATGATGATTGGGAGTTTGACTTGCGGGCCGAGCTGCGTCGGCGCGGAGTGCTCGCTGTTGCGAGCGGGGCTGAGCTCCGTCCGCTTGGCAGCGATAACTCCAAGGCCGTGAAGGCTTGGGTCACGAAGCGGGACGTCGCGACTGCCACGATTATTGCGCGCCTCGACCCGTCGCAGTTTGCGCACGTCCGCGATTTCGAGGAGGACCCGGTGGGAATGTGGGAGAGGTTGAAAGAGACGCACCAGAGCTCGGGATTGGGTGGGGTGGTGGCGATGTGGAGGAAGTTTTACTCCATTCGCAAGCCATTGGAGAGCTCGACTATGCGCCCTCACATTGCAGCGGTCCGCGGACTTGCCGAGAAGCTCGGTCGCATCTACAACGACAAACCATCGGACGCGCAGATCATCGCCACACTCCTCATGTCTCTACCCCCCACCTACGACTCGCTTCTTGTCACGCTCGACTCACACGCCGACAAGGACGACCTCGGCTTTGTTGTTGGCCGCTTGCTGAATGAAGAAGCTCGCCAAGAATCCGATCTTTCCATCGTGCCGTTCCCCGAGTCGACGTCTGCGATGACCGCGCGCACCTTCCGCGACAAGTCCCGTATCACCTGTTACCGGTGCGGGAAGCTGGGGCACTATCGGAATGAGTGCCCGCTCGTCGCCACCGATGCGGCTGAGGGTGCCACGGCTGCCCCGACTACTGCTGCCTACTTCAACACATATGCGTTCTGAGGTGTATTCCGCACCAGTGGGAGAACATGTGCTACGTTTTATTTTATTTCTCTTTATTATTGCTTCTACTTCCCCATCTCTTTTCGTAGGGCGCGCGCCAGGCCAGTGGGAGTGTTGGAAATGGCCTGTCACGCACCGTCGCCTTGGACTCTCTCCTATCCGTCGCATTACTGCGCATCCCCGATCCCTAGTTACGTCTACTATATCTACCTAAACCCGGTCGTCTACGCTAGCTTTTATCCCCCATTGCGCTTGTACTCTCTTCGTACCTGTGTTATATATCCTTGCTCTGCGACTACCTCTCGTGTGCCTATCGCCTGTTTTGACAATGCAATGTAAACAGAAGGAAACCATTTGTACAAAGCGGAGAGTCCTAGATGTGCGGAATGTACATGCTCCAATTAACGTCCACAAACACGGATGGTGGGAGCGATCGTAACACTGCGAGTGGGAGGGCGATGAGAATGAGACGGGCAGCAATGTATATTGGAAAAGTGCCAAACATTACAAAACCCAAGATCGCATAGATTGCATTTCCGAGCTTTGTCTGTTTAAGGGGGGTGTTATCGATAGAGCCAATGAGGAAGCCAGCAAGAAGGAGAACGACAGGAATTGCAGCTATCGTTAGGGAGCAAGACCTCCACAACCATATCTCTGCGGTGGTAGGGAAATCTGTGTTCCATGCGGCACAGTGAATGGCGCCAAAGACTGAACCCGCAAGAGCGGTAGTTCCCACAGTCCCATGTAGACGGTAACCGCCCATGGATGGGGCCCAGAATGAGGGTACTGAGGTGGAAGATAGCGGATCATACTCCTTGTGCCAGTGTTCGGCTTTGTTATCCGGAATGATGGCATCCAAAAAACGATTAAACCACCACCGTTGATGGGGGATTATGGGCTGCGCGTCAAGAGGTGTGGGAGGCCCGACGATGATCGGCAGCTGCACATCTAGTGGCTTATCCCACTAAAGCAGCCAGATGAATATGTTCACTACGGCAAATGCCAGCGTTGTGACCTCAAGTTCGGTTATTGCAATGCGCTGGTGTAGACGAGCGAGGCATTGCGTGGTAAACCAAATACCCTGCGCAAGTGCGACACCTTTTGAGAACGCATCTCCCTTGCTCTTGTCCGTGATTTCCTCCGCCCTGATTCTCTGTATGCCTTTCAAAAATTCGGGGCCGAGCTCTGGATCCTCGAGCTGTTCCTGGGTTGTAACAGGATATCCTGCCGATGAGACGAAACCGCCCATGCAAAAAAAGAATCCGTGGGTCCTCGAAAATTTGAATTCTAACCAAGTCAGCATAAGACAAAGCCCAGAGATCTATCCACCAACTTACGTTTTGCTAACATCCACGCAGAAAAACACTGCCCAGCTGCAAAGCCCACCATGATCTCGGGGGCAATGATCCCGATTAGCATCATCTTTAGCCTTCGCCAAAACAGTGCGAGCTGGCTCTGGTCAGGAGGGGGCACATTCGGGTGCACTGACACCCAGGTGCAAGCAAAAATCGTTGCGAGACAGCCCCAGACGATGTCAAACAACTTTCGGCAGGTGTTGACATCATCGCACGTGTTGGTGGAGGTTCGAGGGGCAAGAGGGAGCGCAAGTGGGGCAGCGCTGTCGTTCCGGTGGAGAATATGGACGAGGAGGAGGAGGAGCATCGTTGGGTGCGTGTAGATGGAAGTTAGGTGGAAAGAGGGATGACAAGCGACATTTAAGAAGGATTCTGCAATCATGATGCTGTCTTGGCACGACGGACAATCAACTGTAGTTTGTCACTTGCGGACGGAGTTGCAACGGTCACCTAACTGTCGCCTGAACTGTCATTTGCTTAAACAAGATGAACCGCCGCTTCGCTCCGGTATCGATGAGCTCAGGATATGGAACCACACATCGTATTGATAGAGGGAATTGCATTGGGGATGTGCGAGTGGTCAAAAGTTCTGTGCCGTACCAGGTGTTATGGAGCGTTTCATGCAGAAATTTTGAGCGGGGAGAGAGTGACAAAGGAATAAACATCCACAACTGCAGCTGCCTACGAGAGCGTGGAACCAGGATTCGAAAGATACATGAGATTGGTCCCCCGACTATTCAGACCACGGAAGCGGAAAATCTGAGAGAAGCGCAAGAGCGACAGCAATTAGATTGTTTGAGAAAAGCGATTGATTATATTTGTGCCAGGACACAGATAACCACCAAGGAGCAGACGGAACAGTTGAGAAATTGCCAGAAATATTAAGGTCGTTCACAGTTGCCCTTTTTGGCACCCTTTTTCGTGCCCCTTTTCGCCCTTTTTTCCATTCTCTTCGTTTTTTGCGGGAGGTTTTTTTTTTCCCTTTTTCAATTAGAAGTATACAAAGGGTAGAAAACCGAAAAAAAACAGTGTCTTACATGCAATTCTGGAGCAAATGTAAAAATTAAAAAAAAGGGCACAAAAAAGGGTGCCAAAAAGGGCTACTGTGAACGCCCCCAGCTTGTAGGCGGGGCGCATTCTCTAAGAACCTTCACAGGTGTTCCTCCGGGCTACTTTAAGTATTCGAAGTCGGTACATATGTCGTTTGACTGAATATCTCGCACAATAAACTGCTTGGATTACGGTGTTCTTTCGATGAATAAAACAACATTCCAATGCGGGCGGGGCTTCCGTCTTTGAGAAATTCGGAGTTGGGGGCTCCGGATTTCAATTGTGGATTTGTGTGCGTGCGTGCGCCACAGCTGCACCTTCTGGATAGTGGGGAGGCGCTGCATGCCTTTGCCGGTGCTCATAAGCAGAAAATGAGCGAGCCAAAAACGAACTGCGAGCAAAAGCTTTGACCTTTGATCGGGATTCTGATCCGACGATCCGCTTTTCGGTGGTCCGCGGACAAAACGTCCAACCCCTTGAAAAATTAAATCAACTGAGCTCAAACTCTTTGACCTGGGAGCGGCAATTTTCATCTGGCTTCGAGCGTCGTAGATCGCCGTCGGTGTTTACAGTGAATCAGTCCCAAATAAATTCAACCGAGTCTGGAACGCCCAGTGGGCAATCTACAGCTTCTCGCCTGCAAGTTCAACAGCAACGGTAGTCTCGTACCCGCTGTTCTAGGGCGTGCTCAGAGAGAGCAGTAGATATTTCTATACGGAGTTTTTGATGTTGGGTTGTTCAAATGGTGGCGAGGCAGAAATTGATGAAAAAGTGATGGGGGAGCACTGTGATTGTTTGATGGATATGCCCCAAATTTCGAAGTCCGCCGAACCCCGGAAGATCTGGAGCCGAGATTACAGCAACGGGAGACAGATCTCTGATTCCGCCATGTTTTAAATACCGCACATCAAGAACGGGACCAGCCTCGCAACGCTGTGACTTCGCGGAGTGCTGTTGAATTCAATGACTCAGAACACGAGCAGTCTATAAATGATCTTGACTGGTAGCTGAGCATAACCACCCACGCAATGACAACTCGAACGCCTGAAATGAACGAAGGCGCCGTGAACCACAAAATTGCAGCGGACGCGCGGGAGCTCTTCGCTGTTCGGATTCTGGACGAGGCGGACTTCTACTTCTCCACGCTACCCGTCGTACACCATCACCGGCTGGTTGAAAAGCTGGTCCGAACGGCGGCGGAGGGCATGAAGGCTGATGCGCAGCTGGTCGCGGACTTGATCGCTCGTGTTGTGTCAAAGGAGCTTTGCTCTGTCGAGGCTCTCAGGGATGGTCTCCTCTCTGTTTCCGAGAGGTTGGAGGACATCGCAATGGACGCTCCGAACGCGCGGGACAACATGGGTTTGATGAGGAAAGCCATTTCCCTGCCCTTGCTTCAGTCAGAAGGCACATCTGTCATTCGCTCGGAGATCTGGTACGAGGATGGCAGCGTCGTGCTACAAGCTCAAGACACGCAATTCCGTGTTCATTGGGGTGTCCTAGCACAGCAGTCCTCATTCTTCCGCGACATACAGGATCTACCGCAACCATCAAACCAACCGAGCGTTGACGGCTGTCCCATTGTTGAACTTCAGGGGGACGACTCAGCCGATGTTGAGTACCTTTTGAAGGTGCTCTATAGCTCGTCCGTAAACATCTCGTTTTGCTTCGAAGCGCATTTGAGTCTGACCGGGGACGTACACAGGACGCTACTTACCCAGACGGCGCTTCCGCTCGCGGCCGTCCGTGCTCTTATTCGTCTGGGACGCAAGTACGATTTTTCAGAGCTGTTGAAATCGGCCGTGGGGCGTCTGCAATACGAGAACCCAACAACCCTCGCGGGATTTGAGGCACTCATTGCCATCAGGCCAATGAAGCCATACGAGCCAATACGGATCGTGCACTACCCCGGCATACTTCTGGACATATTAACTCTAGCAAGAGAGAACGAATTGCTCTCTGTTCTACCGTGTGCCTACTTCCGCGTCATATCGCATTGTAACCCAGTGCGTCTTTTTTTTTTTTGAAAAAAAAATTCAGGAATATATCTGGACTGTCCACAGACACAGTTATTCGATGGTATCCCGGGGGAGACGGAACGACAGCTTCTCTGTCCGCGATCGACCAGCGGCGGTGTGTGATAAGCCGCGACGAGCTCGTGAAAGCCCGGTTTCAGGAGGGCTACCCCCTCGGATGGCTTCAAAATTGGGAGTTCGACTCCGATTGCGCCGATCCTGCGAAATGCAACCATGGGAGGAATACTCGAGTGCACTACTATATAAAATGTGCGCCACTCTGGATTCTGTATCGGAGTCGCGACGACCAGAAAGTCCTGTGCCCGGCGTGTTACGGCCACGCCACTGCTTCGACACTCGCTGGGCGGAAGAAAATGTGGGAGGATCTTCCGGGGCTCTTCGCCCTCCCGGCTTGGAGCGAATTGAAGAAGTACGAGCTGTAGTGCTCTGTCTTTGCTTTATTCCACCCGTGTTATCTCAACGGCCTGATTTGGTAGGAGTTCAATCCATGCTGACATGCAAGCCACGCCTTGGGGTCTGTTAAGGTGGAGCAGTGGGATAAATTGACAGAGATCTAGTTGTCCACCCATCATTACGGTAATACGGTCTAGTGTTGCCGCTGTCCGGTTCAGAACCGATTGCGAACCTGAACCGAACCCGAACCGAACCTCAGTTCAGGTTCAGGCATCGGCAAAGTCCCAGGTGTGGTTCGGGGTTCAAAGATTGTTGGATTTTCCCCGACCTGTCCGACCATGTGCGAACCTGTGCGAACCTCAAATTTTCTTTGCTTCAAATAATAATATTTGCCAAACAAAAATCGCGTACGTGAACCTTCTTCGCGTCAATAGAGGTGTCGTGACCGCGTTAGAGCCAAAAGGGGAGATCAAGTGAACCATGATGGCGGCAACACGCTCGTTCCTTTTTACTTCCGTCATAACGACCACCGCACCAGCTCGTCGAAGGCTTCACTTGATTTGCTTTGTGTTAAACCCAGCAGATAAACTCGTGTCTTCCAACTTGCTTCAAACAGGGTATTCAATTTGAAAACAGCACAAAATTCTTCAAGACACAAATTGCACATCAGCCTGGAGCCAGCACATCACCTTCGACCATCGGGCCATGTTTACTTACATCTTACTATGGTTTCCTCCCACCACACACATTCCTTGTCTTCTGCTGGCTCAAGCCCGCCGATACCTCTGTCTTTTTCAGGCCGAGTTTCTGAGCTGCTAGCTGCTCTACTTGGTATGCACATTTTGTCTTCGAATTCATCGGCATATCCCCGTTATCTGGTCTTTCCCACGAAGAGAAGATGCTGGCCACTTGGCAATATCGTGTTCTCGATTAAAATGGTGTGCCAGCATAGCTTCACTTTTTGGATCTGCATCTGGGGTATCCCTTGTGCATATCTGACAGAAATAGTCCGCACTTGCGCTCTTTCCACCCAAAATAGCTGCCCCCGGTCGTCATAACTGTGGCCCTTCCACCTGGACGACTCCACCAACTGCTCTTTCGTACTGTTTTACGTCCAAATCAAGCGAGAAAAATTTGCAGTTCTTTGAGGTCCGAACCTGTTCAGAACCTGAACCGAACCCTTGGTGGACCGGACCGATGTTCGGTTCGGGGTTCACCCATTTTTCCCGAACCGGACCCCAGGTTAGGTTCGGGGTTTGGAAATTTTAGCACAAAACCGGACCGAACCGGACATCGGCAACACTAATACTGTCATCGTGGTTTGGCTCCATATGGCTTTGCAGTACTGGCGGATCAAATAAGGATCGAAACCACCTGTGATAGACTTCCTTGGATAGCTCTAATGAAAAAAGGGGTCCTCGACCCAGCTTAACCGGTTCTCCACATCTCACCGTCGCAACTTGAACGCTCCGAGTCTGTCCGCGACGGTGAAATTATACCCTTCAAATCCACACGGGGCATCGTGGGACCGTATTACTGCTCTTAGGATCATTAACGGATCTCACCATTTCGACGCAAACTGACGAGCTTCGGGATCTCCTTGTCAAATTCAGCTAATGGTTGAAACTATGTCAGCCGGTTGAACCGATTAGGAACAGGTCAGCTGATTCATCCTTGCATGACTAAAACGTCGTCTGATGACACATCGGCATTTGCAGTATATCAAGCGCCATCCACCAAAAGTAGCAACACATTCTCTCTGTCGCCTCCTACCACCATGCCGGAGCAGATTACCCTCTACACGGCCAAGGTACTTAAGCTCTTATGCTCACTTCCCCTCTGACCTCTTTTCACTTAGATTTGCCCTTTTGCGCACCGGGTGCGAAATAACGGACTGGCTCTCATTTCACGCTTATCGTCGAGACAGGTCGAGCTTGCCCTCGCCGAGGCAAAAGTGGGGTTCAATCGCTTTGAAATTGATTTATCGAACAAGCCGGAATGGTATGCTCCGCAAGTAAACCCGGCCAGCAAGGCATGTTCACTGTCCGAGTGGGGAACGTTAGACGCTCACCGTAATATTACTTGTGATAGGTCCCGGCTATCGGTAAGCCCTTGCGCTGACAGACTGCGGTTTATTCTTAATTTCCGTTCAGCGTATGGCGGCCCGCAAGTCCCCCCAGACCAACCCTCCCCCGAATCCGTCAAGATCGCTGAATCTCTCATACTGGTCGAGTTCGTCGCGGACCTGAATCCTGACTGCCCCATCCTTCCCAAAGACCCCGTTGAACGTGCCAAGGTCCGCTTCTTCATCGACGCGGTGTCCAACAAGTTCCTCCCTACGTACATGGGCCCTGTCGCACGCGGACAGCCATTCGAACCGTTCTGGGACGCGCTCGAGCAGTTACAGGCTCTCCTCCCCGCGGACAAGAAATACGCGGTCGGTGACGAGTTCACTGCGGCGGACATTGCTATCGCGCCGTTCCTCGCTCGCATGGAGGTTTGGTTGAGGAACGACATTGGCGCGTACAAGGAGGGCGAGGGCAAGAAGGCGGCTGAATATTTCTTCACTGGCGATCGCTTTGCGCGTCTTGTGAAGTATTTCGAGGACATAAAGGCACGGGACAGCTTCAAGGCTACGTTTGACGCGGTGCGTATCCCTTCGTCGCTTTCGTTTCTTCATCCCTCTCTGTTTTCCGTTTCATTGCGATCCCTTTCTTTGATCATATCCCGTTTTCTCGCACAACACCACGAGTCGATCTCATTCAAAAACAGGACCTCATCAAGGAGAAATACGCTGCGCGGTTCGCCCCCCTCCGTGCACAGGCGCAGGTTGCCGCTGCAGCGTAGGGGTTGTGTTGTCTGTGAATCAAGCCTAATCTGGATATTGTAATCCTATGCAGTCTCTTCTGTGTTTTCCATTCTTGCGTGTTGCATAGTACATCCATCCGATTCCGAAATTGCCCCGAAAACGCGCAAGTCGTCGTGATTGACCGGGTAGTATGATTGCTTGACTTATTCAGCAGATGAGTGGTGGAACCTCGGCAGAATGGTAGGTTCCTGTCAAGCCGCGCCTTCGTACCCGCTCAAGTTCCGTCTATTGTCTTATAGAGTCCAATGTCGAAAGGAGGGCCCAATCCGCCGACTGGCTTGATCACGGCTGAACCTAGTCCCTTGCACCGACTTCCCACTCGCAACCTCGTTCTGAAGGTTGAACCCGCGAAAGAACTGCGCAGGCATAGCTATAGCGTCAGAGATCATCTGGGACATGATCCCGGCGAGAGCATGCTATACGATCGGAAATTGAACACGCAGAGCAGGCCCACGCGATCGGCTCTGCAGTACGAGTATCCCGAACTAGGGATTGCGCCTAGATGGATGCCAGGGAATGGACACGAGTGGGCATTTTTTAATGCGTGCGCTGTCATGCTAAGGATTCTTAACCCAAAGTTGTCCCGTAAGAAAATTCGAGGCGACTCAGAATTCCCACTCAAGTCCAACGTCAAGGAGGAGCAGAGCAGGGCCGCTGGTGAAAAAAAACGACAGAAGGGGATTCCGGGCGTCCTATTATCGTGGGTGCACACGCCGGCCTGGAACATGACCTCTGGGCCACCGGTCCGACTCGCAAACATGTGATCGAAAGTTGAACACCAAGAACAATTGACCATGGATCGTTGTACATTGCTGAGCACCGCGCACTGGCACTGGCTTGCCGTTCGATTGACTTCGAGTCAGGTTTACTCCGCGGAAATTGCACACGAAGGGTACTCGACCGTCGATCCCATATTTGTAGTTCAGCACGTTGCTGAGGACTAAGCGCTGGTTACCTTTCCTGTCACGTCAACGACAAATAACGGAGATCTTTGTGTTGCCTAGAGATCTTCCTAGAACGGGCTCGAGTTCTCACTGCGAAAGAATCAGCCCACTATTCCCGCTCGGAGCCTCCAATGACGGCAATCCATCTTCTGTGGGTCCGCACCTGTCGCTACCAGGATTGTTAGCTTCAAGACGAGATAAATTCTCACCGCCCGTCTCTGCGATTTCATGATTCCACCTAAACTTTTGACAGCAGATCCCGCTAAATACGGAAACCCCATTAATTTTCCATCATTCATCGAGTTCATCAAGAGCCTCCTTGGTTCCCCGTCCTAGTAGCGGCGTCGCTCGCCCACATTGTACAGTCCTATAAATTCCGGTAATCCACGATGTCTGCTCAAATGACGCCCTCTCCTTCGCTTACCTCTGTTCTTTCGAGGATGAACAGAACCGATGCAGTCGTCGGAATCGCGGGCCACCCAGGGGCGACAATCGCCAATATCGTCGCCTTCGACATGTTTGCATTCCTGGGTCTGTCTCCCTCGTACACAAACGAGGCGCCACCTGAACTGACTTGAATATCTCTAGGTCTGTTCTGGCTGGCTGCGGTGTTGCTCACAGCCGCTGTATCCCCCGCCATCCACCGCTCCAAAGCATGGTTCGCCCACCTGGGGGCTTGGGCCGCATTCTCCCTCTCCTATGTTCTCATCATAGGCCGGCAAACTGGCCCGTCGCCTCCACACACTCTTTGCCTCTTGCAAGCGGGGCTCATCTATGCTTGCCCGGTTTTGTGAGCACTTCTCATGCGGTAGATTTTTTGAAATAACTCTGAACGGCTGTGTTCCCGCAGAGTCGGCGTCGCGGGCCTGTGTTTCTTGGTTGATGTACGGACTGCGCCACTCCCGCTTCTCCGCGCCATTGACCGAATTTTATCTCAAGATCTACCTTGGTATATCCGCGATGCTGTTCGAGAAACAGATACATCCCGGATGGTCGATCTTTGTGAGCACACAAATCTCGATATGTGTTTATACATCCGGCTGACTCCCTCCCAGCTCGCGGCGTTTCCATACATGTTTGCAACATGTGTTTTCATCCGCGTCCTCTTGGTATTCTTCCAGTTCTCGACGCAAAACTCTCCTGACCAATAACACAGTTTGTTGAAGATCCAACAACTGTTCAACGCCATACCAGCCACTTTTACTGTCACATTACGAACACAATCAAGTGGGTCGTTCGAACAAATTTGCATAATCTGCTAATCCCACACGTTTCAGTGCACGAATATGTGGGATCCTCGTCCTCATTTCCGGAGGATGTCTACTATGTCTCGAAGGTCTGTCCGCAAATGAGTGCCATATCCAACACTTAATTCTAACGCGCTCTCACTCAGCGTGGATTGTCGCCATGCTGTACATGAACAAAAAGAGCGTCAGAAATCTCAGCAAAAGTCAAACTGACTCCCGATATGGCTTACCGATATTCGTACGATTCGGGGCCTTCACAATCTTGTATTGTTTTGGAGCAGGGTACGTGCCGGCGCCGTGTACACTGCTGGCGATCGTTTATTTATCTTCATCGCGTTCCAGGATCGGCGGATTCACTGTCGCTGTTGGGAAGGTTACTTTCAATTCCTGGAGCGTTATGCTGCCCACAGGTATATAGATTTAAGCATCCTCTCCGCGCCAGTAAACTCCCATCTTTCCGCAGGCTCGATCCTCGCCGCGCTTGTATTCGGCACGCAGATGGTAAACCGTTCATTCCCTCGACCCGAACTGGAATAAATATCTGATGCAATTCGTAAACCAAGGACATTCTGAAAGTGTGGATGTTTTGGCGCAAAAATCCAACGGACGACGGTGTCAGTTCACTCGAGATCCACTGCCAAGGATGTGATTGTTTCCTTCCCTCCGTTTGGTACGAGCGGCATGTGTACCCGACTCGAGTTTCTTTCGTAAGCTGAAGTTCAGATCACTTCATCGGTGTGTACTTAGGTGGATTGAACTATTCGTTGCAGGACCTAGAGTCACCACGGTGTAAAAGCATTCGATGCAGCCGCCAACCCAAACTTGAGATGGCGCAATGGGTGCACACAGACTGGCAGTTTCCTTTCGGACATCCCATTTAAAGCAAGCATTTTGTGTTACCTCAACAACAATCGGCGTTGTACTTCACGGTTACTAGTAGCCTAGCCTTGCCCAACAGTCCCTTCTTGCTCGTAACATTAAATTATTTGTAGACTATTTATTCCAAAGTTGGTCAAAGGATGTTGATTTGCGACCAATCCACGACGGTCATACCAGACACAGGAAGATGCAGGCAATGGGAGCTGCAAGCAGACGCGATGGGATAGCACGTCAGGCACACTAGTCACGAATTCGAAAGGGTCAACGACGGAATGAAAACCAACAAATTATCTCGGGGAGACCGGTGATAACCCCCTGTTCGCCCATCAATACGGTCTGTGTTTGGGGCACGCCCGAAAATGATGCATGAAACCCCTGCCAAAGAAGTTATCTGCTGCACAATAGTAGGCAGTCCGGTTGTCAATGTCGTAGCTTTGCGTTTAACCGCCGCCGATGTTATAAGCCACATAGAAAACCGTACACTCACGGTCCGAGCAATGGGATCTGGCAGACGTGGCACAAGAAACAAAATTTATGGTCAACCCAAAAATAGTGTTCCAAAATGAACGATCAATCAGCCCGGCTTCTCACGTTGACACATTCGGCTCTATCCGGGTCCGCTTTGACGTTTCGTCTCTTGCAAACCGCTACAACTGGACTTGTGGCCACCTCGCACTGAGGTTAGCAAGCACTACTACCCCTCCCATAACTGGTCTCGTCGTGAATACAGGGTGCTCTTCGTTGCCTCAGGCTACTAGTACTACCTTGGCCCAAAACAAGGGCGCCGTCGTCGTTGACACAACAGGATGATTGATCTTCTTGCATTCAGGAGCCGAGCGTCACATAAAGGCCGCTCTGTGGCGGCGCTCAAGCCCCACACTTGCTCATGGCCTTCACCACGCTCATATTCAACTCCTCCAGAATCCTGGATAGCGAGATCCACTGCGGGGAGGACCACGCTCTGGAATACACCACCCGCACCGTGAAAACGCGGTCCTCGCGGCAGACCACATCACTTGAGGGGGCCGAGACATCCACCTCCAAAATCGACTGGAAGAGGCAGACCTTCGAGATAGCCGGCTCCACACGAAAAATCGCGCAGATGCGCACAAAGCGAGCGGCATTTTCGTCGTGCGTCGGCTTCCACGCTTGGCTATCACAGTTACTTAATGTGGTTACAGATCCCGATATTGGACTTGGCTTGACCAAGAAGAGTATAGGGTGAAATACGAGGCGGAGATGGACCGGACGTGGACGGTGCGTCAGTTTTGGGACACCGCATTTTTTGAGCTCACACATGCGTCCAGGTGTATTCATACGACGGGACGATTTTGGCAACATTTACCGCGTACACCCGTCGCTTCCTCCGCGACAACTCGATGCCAGTGCTCAGTATTTCTGAGAATATCACCGACGAGAACGAGCAACAGTTTCTTATCTTAATCCTTCTGTATTCAGAGACCAAACGGTTGGAGAGCCTCAGAGAGGTAAAGGCACATCACTTCTTCGAGGATGATCCTGTCTCACGAAGTCTCGCCAGCGACCTCTCTCCGTAGTAATCGACTTATTGGGGCAGACCTGATCCTGATTCGCTACTGTGTTTGTGATTCTGATTCGCTACAGTGTGTTTGTGATTCTGGATCTTTTTTTGGTTCCCAACATCCGGCCCGACATTAGGACCGAACTTGCGGCGGGTATGATTGGAACAACCATGTTCTCCCATGTCGGCCAGTTGTATATCGCTGCTCGTGGGCGTTTTTCGATAGGCTATCTATACCTCCGCCCTGAAATTCTAAGCCAAATGGCCCATCCCCGAAGCCTCGAAACTGTGCCGCTGGAGGCACTATTTCGAGATGCGGCCAAGGTACGGCTACCTCAAGGTGTGATGTTAGTTCGCATACATCATCATCCAAAGGACCTAGGTAATTGCATCCATATCTTACTTTTTAAATGTTCAATCTAATAACCTCCGCTTTGGCCGGCAACAGATATGAAGAGGCCGCCCGCGTCGGACGGAATGTCTTGACAGCTTCCCTGGCTACGACATTTCATCTCTCATTCACGCGCCTCTATCCTAGGTCTCTGAGGAGGCAGCAATCCTGGAAGGATTATTATCCACCCGGGGGAGATTTCGCTGCTGTTCAACGCCGGCGCCGTAACTTCACTTGTATACCCGTTACCTATGCCTCGGTGTGTACTAGCCGCGATACACCGTAATGCGCTGTCCGAGAATTCCCTGTTAAAAATCTTGTCCGGTCGGAGCCCAGCTATTTAATGCGGGCCTGGGTCGCGCAGTTCCCCCATCACCCGCCAGCATGGTTTCGCTCTTGCTTAGTGTTGCAGCGATTTTACTTTGCGCTACAGCTCAAAACGTCAGCGTTTTGCAACAGACGCTGTGCACACGGAGTTGCCGCTGTCTATCCCACGGATAAAGACTTCAAGACTGTTAGTCAAGCTTGTATGTATCACCTCAGGTCAAAAGGATACAGAAAACTGATGTCTCTCTCTTTTTTTCTTCAGTTAACGAACGATTCACCTTTTACCCAATCGCAGTCGCCTTTCCTACTTCCGTGGCCCAAGTTTCGGCTGCCGTCGCTGCAGGAGCAGCTCAAAACCTAGGAGTTGTTGCGCGAAGTGGAGGTGTGCGTGCATCGATCTCTTATCTATTGCTCGAGCTAATGCAATGCAGCATTCTTACACTGCTAACGGCCTAGGTGGCCGCAACGGTGCTTTAGTCGTGGACATGAGCAAGCTCAAAGCCATCACCGTGCGCTCCGCCAACAACACGGCCATGATCGAGACAGGCAACCGCCTCGGGGATGTGGCTCTCGCGCTGAATACTGAGGGGAGAGCAATTCCCCATGGGACGTGCAGCTACGTGAGTTTAGGTTGAAGCTTATCTTCGATATTGATCTTCTGACGTCGCGTTCTACCAGGTGGGCATAGGCGGGCACAGTGGTATGTATGGATGGGTGGAGATGAAGTGAATAGTATCCAATGACAGCGGCAGGTTATGGCGGGTTCGGTTTCACTTCTCGTGCATGGGGCCTCACTCTCGACACGGTTAAATCCGCAACCGTCGTCCTCGCTAATGGCACTGTCGTTCAAGTCCGTTTTCTTTCTTAATTTGATCCCGCGTTCTCCCCATTCTAACCTAACCCCCTCTTAATTCAGGCTTCCTCGAGCGCAAATCCTGACCTTTTCTTTGTGCGTTTGATATCGCCGCCTTTCCCTCTCTGGCTCAGTGTATACTACAGGCTATCCGCGGTGCATCGTCACGTCCATCGAAGTGCAAACCTTCCCCGCCCCGCCTTCTGCCATCGTCTTCCAATACACATGGAACAATCTCGACATCGAGACGGCCTCCAACGGTATCGCGTCCTTCCAAACCTTCGCCGCGACAAACATCCCGCCGGAATTCGGCGCAGAGCTCGTGTTCACATCAGGGGACCAGAAGGGCCAAGTCAACTTCGAATTGACTGGAGCATGGTACGGCGACTCGAATCTCTTCAACAGCACCATCGCGCCGTACCTCAAGACCTTGCCGAAGAATCCTTCATCGACGGTTATAACTCCCGGTTCGTACATTGACAGCGTCGCGGTCCTTGCGGCGCCCTTGGCGCTGAACACCTCTTCTAAGCCGGACCACCCGAACACCTTCTACACGAAGTCGCTCATGACGCCCAGCGGAGCGCCGATGTCGAATGTCGCCATCACTTCGTTCGTCACGTACATGGCAAACCAGGGCTTCTCCTCCAACACGGTGAGCAGAATATCTATCCATCCATCTTAGCTTGAAATCGATAAACTTAACAATTTGAAGGATTGGTTGGTCGAGCTCGAGCTGTACGGAGGAACAAAATCGGCGATTAACGCCGTCCCGCTGGATTCGACTGCATTCGCTAAGCGCGATACTCTCTTTACGGTCCAATTTCATGCTTCGTCCTCGAATGGTGACCCCCCTTACCCAAAGGACGGGTTCAGCTTCTTTGACGGTATGGTTGCGAGCATCATTGATAGAGTAAATCCCCTTCGAATTGGAATTATGGGTGATGCTTTGTCTTTCCTACCACTGCTGACCTGCTCTCTGACGAAACATCTTTTGAATCAGGGCGTATCTGAACTACATAGATGACAGGCTCGCGAATGGTATGTCGTTTTTCTGCTCCCATTGTAGCAGCCGTCAATATTGTGGTTGCAGCGGCAAAGCTGTACTACGGCTCGCATTACCAGCGCCTGCAATCTATCAAGGCCGCGCTGGACCCGAAGGATACTTTTAGATTTCCTGTCGGTGTCGCGTCGATGGGTTGAGATTACGGTCCGTGCTCCGCGAACCTTGTGGGCAATAGGATCTATTGCATCCTGTACCTTTTTTTATGGCACTTTGAATTTCAAAGCTAGGATTACTCGAACGAACATAAATCGCTGGGTTCGCAGGTCAACACGGGCTATGCCCAGAGCTGTATGCGTCAAGAGCAATCCGTGCCGGATCTTACTCCTTGCCTTCCGATTTTCTCCACGTTGGTTCTTTGAGATGTACTGAATAGCTCGACCACCGTTCGCCATATGTTGTGTTGTTGGATACTATCTAACATGCGTCTGCGCAGGACGGTCGGCATTGCGGGTGTGGATTGAAATTCTAACGGGCCGATACGGCCGTTACCAGTCCACATCTTCTTGACAATAGAATAACGTCTGGTGACGTTTACCGTGTACATGCGCTGCTTCCTCCGCGACAACTCGATGCCAGTGCTCAATGTGTCTGAGAGTATCACCAACGAGAATAAGCAACTAGGGCTGCGCGCCGTGCCCGTTACGGGCACGGTCGTCAAAATGACGGGTACGCAACGGGCAACTTGGGAAAACATACACTGCACCACCGATATTAGGGTATTCATGCCATGTTGACCATTTGAGAGGTTTGAATTTTCAGCTTGTTGCAAAAACCTCTGTATCAGAGAATTTTTTTTGGTTGCGCGCGGGGAGGCGCAACGCGGGAAGCCCAATTTGAATGTCGCGTCGAACTATTTTCTCTGGCTCACAAAATGTGTGGACCGAGAATCTTACTGCTTCAAAACATTCAAGCGACTTTTGTTGCCAGTGTTGATTTTTGGCGGTAAGCCCGCGCCGTCATTTTCATTCTTTGAGTTTGCGTGGTATCAACCAGCCAGTATGAAGTTCAGGTCAGTGACCAGACCTCTTCTTTCGTCTAAAAGCCGTTCTACAAACGGGATGTATTCTACATGTACTTTCCTTTGGTCGATCACGGACTGGTGCAATCAGGTTTGGTTTTTCACCCTACCCTCTTAATTCCCAACTCCTTTTTGTATGAGATCCTCTCATGGTTCAGACTCCATAGGCAGTTTCGTATCTTTGACATTAGGGCTGTTCGCCGTACCGTATACGGTATACGGCCGTATGCCGACGGCTACTATACGGCTGCATTCCCGGCCGTAACCCGTGCCGTATTTGAGGGGTACAGAGGGTCGTACGGTACGGTACGGTACCGTATTACGGCCGTGTTACGGCTGTACGGCCGTCGAATCTTACGGCTTTGTTCTGTAGCTGACGACGGTCCGGCATCCGCCATATGGGCCGAGGAAGATGTTATGATGCTTTCAACGACAATTGAGAGACCTTGTGAAGTAGATCAAAGCCAAGAATTGACATACAAAAGTCCAATAAAATGTGTGATCCGTTCGGTGCGGCGGGTTGAATAAGAGGAAAATTTGAGTACCAGGAGGCGGCTCAGGGGCAATGTGGAGTGGGCGGTGCGTAAAACGGACCCAAGTAAAATTCTAGCTGTACACAGAGGGGAAAGACCAAGCTCGATGTCCAAGAAACTCTGCGATTGAGTCGGGTTGGGCACGGAGATGAACAGAACGAGAGGCGCGAATAAGCAAGACGTCGCCAGCGGAATGATTATAAGAGTGATTGCCAGTGAATACGGCCGTATACGGCCGTAGACGGCTCTGACGGTACGGGTCTGTACGGTATGCCGGCCGGGCACCTGCCGTACCGTCAGCTATTGCCTGTACGGTGACGGGTGCCGTATTTACGGCTGTGTGTACGGCCGTATATACGGTGACGGCGAACAGCCCTAATCTTTGTGTTTTGTGAACCGGAGGTTATTGAACAGGAATCACTATTTCGGGGCCGAAGTGTGGCTTTATATGTTTTCTTCGTACTTTCCTTCTCCAACTACTCACAACTCAAAATTTCCCTGCTAATATTGGCTGCCAACAGTTATCTAGTCGAGGCTTGGCTGAGGCGCGCCGAAACCGAATAAGTACGCCACTTCCCCCGAATGGAAGCGAGATTGATCGGAGTTGTACCAATGGACTCGACACTGCTCGAAACTGTGGCGCTTGCGGCGCTATTTCGAGATATGACCAAGGCACGGCTGTTTCAAGGCGTGATGTTAGTTCGCATACATCATAATCCAACGGACCCAGGTAATTGGATTCATTCCTTCAAGTCCGATCTAATAACCTCCGTTGTGGTCGGCCACAGGTATGAGAGGCCGGCGTCGGACGGAATGTCTTGACAACTTTCCTGGCGACCACACTTAATCTCTCAATCACTCGCCTCTATCTTAGATCTCTGGGGAGGGAGTAATCCTCAAAAGGATTATCATTTACCCGGGGGAGATTCCGCTGCTGTCCAACACCGGCGCCGCAACTCCACTTGTATGCCTGTTACCTCATCATGGTATGCCTCGGTGTGTACTAGCCGCCATACAGCGTAATGCGCTGCCCGAGCATTCATTGTTAAACATCTTCCCCCGGTCGGAGTCCAGCTATTTAATGCGGGCCTGGGTCACGCAGTTTCTCCCCATCGCCCTCCAGCATGGTTCCCCTCTTACTCGGCGTAGCAGCAATTTTTCTTGGCGCTACAGCTCAAAACGTCAGCGTTTTGCAACAGACGCTGTCTGCGCACGGAGTTGCTGCTGTTTACCCGACGGATAAAGACTTCAAGACCGTTAGTAAAGCTTGTACGTATTTTTAAAAAGCCTTCAGTCAAGAGGATACAGAAAACCGACGTTTCTGTGTCTTTTTCTTCAGTCAACGAAAGATACACCTTTTCCCCAATTGCAGTCGCGTTTCCCACTTCCGTGGCACAAGTTTCGGCTGCCGTCGCTGCAGGAGCAGCTCAAAACCTAGAAGTTGTTGCGCGAAGTGGGGGTGTACGTACACCGATCTCTTATTCATCGCTCGAGCTAATACACTGCAGCACTCCTACATTGCCAACGGCCTGGGTGGCCGCAATGGTGCTTTGGTCGTGGACATGAGCAAGCTCAAAGCCATCACCGTGCGCCCCGCCAATAACACGGCCATAATCGAGACAGGAAACCGCCTCGGCGACGTGGCTCTCGCGCTGAATTCCAAGGGGCGAGCAATTCCCCACGGGACGTGCAGCTACGTGAGTTTGGATTGAAGTTTATCTTCGATATTGATCTTCTGACCTCGCGTTCTACCAGGTCGGCATAGGCGGACACAGCGGTATGTATAATTGGCGGAGATGAAGCGAATAGCATCTAATGGCATCGGCAGGTTATGGCGGGTTCGGTTTCACTTCCCGTGCATGGGGCCTCACTCTCGACACGGTCAAATCCGCAACCGTCGTCCTCGCGAATGGCACTGTCGTTCAAGTTCGTTTTTTTTCTTAATTTGATCCCGCGTTCGCCCCATCCTAACCTAGGCCCGCGTTGATCCAGGCTTCTTCGAGCGCAAATCCCGACCTTTTCTTTGTGCGTTTGATATCGCCGCCGTTCTCTCTCTGACTGACTGCGCTCCGCAGGCTATCCGCGGTGCATCACCGTCGTTCGGAATCGTCACGTCCATCGAAGTGCAAACCTTCCCGGCTCCACCCTCTGCGATCGTTTTCCAGTACACCTGGAACAATCTCGACATCAAGACGGCCTCCAACGGTATCGCGTCCTTCCAAACCTTCGCCGCGACAAACATCCCGCCGGAATTCGGCGCAGAGCTCGTGTTCACATCAGGGGACCAGAAAGGACGTGTTAACTTTGGATTGACTGGCGCATGGTACGGCGACGCGAATCTCCTCAACAGCACCCTCGCGCCGTACCTCAAGACCTTGCCGAAGAATCCTTCATCGACGACCATAACCCCCGGCTCGTACATCAACAGCGTGGCGGTCCTTGCAGCGCCCATGGCGCTGAACACCTCTTCTGCGCCGGACGACCCGAACACATTCTACACGAAGTCGCTCATGACGCCCAGCGGCGCGCCGATGTCGAATGGCGCTATCACTTCGTTCGTCACGTACATGGCAAACCAGGGCTTCTCCTCCGACACGGTGAGCAAGCTATCTATCCATCACCTTAGCTTGAAATCGATAAACTTAACGATTTCTAGGACTGGTTCGTCGAGGTCGAGCTGTACGGCGGAACAAACTCGGCTATCAACGCTGTCCCGCTGGATTCTGCGGCATTTGCTAAGCGTGATACGCTCTTTACGATTCAGTTCTACGCTTCGTCCTCGAATGGCGACCCTCCTTACCCAAAGGACGGTTTCAGCTTCCTTGACGGTATGGTTGCGAGTATCATCGACAACTCCCCTTCGAATTGGAATTATGGGTGAAGTTTCTCTATCTACCGCTGCCGGTCTTGCCCCACAATGCTCACCTTTTGAATCAGGGCCTATCTGAACTACATCGATGACAGGCTCGCGAATGGTATGCTGTGTTCCCTCCTCGCCTTGCAGCAGCCGCTAACCAAACATCGCGCCCCCAGCGGCGAAACTGTACTACGGCTCGCATTATCAGCGCCTGCAATCTATCAAGGCTGCGCTGGACCCGAAGGATACTTTTAGATTCCCTGTCGGTGTCGCGTAGATGGTTTGAGACTACGGTCCGTCACGAACATTGTGGGAAATAGGATCTATTGCATCCTGTACCTTTTTCTATGACATTTTGAATTTCAAAGCTAAACATAAGTCGCTGGGTGTTCGCAGATCAACCCGGACTATGCCCAGGGCTGTATGCGTCTGAAAGAGCAATTCGTGCCGGATTTCACTCCTTGCCCTCCAATTATCTCCACTTCACGTTGGTTATTTGAGATCCTACCGTTCGCCATATACTATTGGCCTGGAAGATACCACCTAACAAGCGTGTGCGCAGGACGGCTGTTGCGGATCCGGATTGAAACTCTGACAAGCCGACACGGCCGTAGCAAGTACGCAGCTCCTTTGCAATAGAATACCCCCAATTTCGGACCGCATTCATTGAATTAATCCCAGCTGAATAGTCGCCTGATGTACTTCTTCCAACGGTGGGAGGTACGAACCTCGTACGGGCGCGGTCTAAACAAAACTAGGTCTAAACAAAACTATGACTTTATAGGGAGGCACTTCTCTTGTTCGCGGTTACCTTGTCTGTGATTAACCTACCAATCCCAGTTCTTCACCAACAAGGTCGTCAAGTTCAACTTTAGCCGAGTGCCGCCGATCGGAGATCACCGAAGCCGTGAAGCCGAATGCATCAGTTCTTACGGTCACCACAGGAGGCCACGACAGGAAGAGCGGCGAGTCAGAGGATGTCATTGGCAATGGACGTACAAAAAGTCATAGGGCGCAGATTGCTGGATGCAAAACTCAACAAGGGCTTGTCCAAAAAAAGCACAAGGTCGCTAGTTCTAATAAAGGGGTGGTGTTACCGTAGATGATACGACGGACGTCATTCAAGATCTGATGGAGGAGAATGAGGTCGAGTCAGATCATGAGGTACACGAGGCCACGCCAGAAGCTGTGGACTACAAACTGAAATGATGCATGCAGAAACGAAGCAAACCAACCAGGCACGACCAAATATGGCAGATGCTGTCGCCACGCCCCGAAGTTGATGATGGGTTCAACTGGGTGCTCAGCTCTGACTCGGACGTGAGATCTTGAGATCTGGCAACTTCATATATAAGGGAACAGCTTTTCTATGCTACCCATCATCCACCACTTCCTCGTACCTTCCTTTTCTCCCCGCATCGCCAACCAATATGTGCCAATGGGATACGTAAGCCATTATGTCCAGATCCTAGTCCGCAGAAGTTTCTAAGGATTTTCTGCAGGACCGGGGTCCAGTAAGTTCTTGTTTCTGTATCTACACGTGTCCTCTTACTTTGGCGCTAGGTATGCATGTGGCCACTACATAGTGGTACGACGCGCATCCATCCACTTCTCCATCTTTGCAGGACTCATCTGTGCGATAGACAAGCAAGGACCATAAAAATGACTGTGGGAGCCGATACTGCACCAAGTCGTTCGTGTTTTGATTTCCTGACCACTGACGCAAACCACTCTAACCTTGAACTCAGATCCAAGCATCCGCGCGAATGCCGTTCCTCCGATTGCAAACAGGTATGCCCGATCTTGCTCAAGGGCAACTCAAGACAGCAATTTTTTATTCTCATTCAGTATTACGGTCCTGATAGCACGCAGCGGGCCTCAATATCGACAGCCTACTGCACCACTTGCTACGAGGCGTTCTTTTCGCACCTACCTCGCCGTTAGCCTGGCACATTCGGATCGATTCTAAGTCGCGGTACATCTCCAATGCCTCGCCGCCCAACCGGTCGAGTTCCTTTTTCTCAATCCAAGCACACCAAATCCTCGCCTAAAATAGCGAGGAGGATCATATGTTGTCCCTATAGCTTCTAACCGTTTTTTCCCTGTCTTAGATAACACTCCACAGTATTTCATGTATCGCGTCCTCTTCGGAAATATATTTTGTACATGTAATTGATTGCGAGTAAATTCTCGAAAAAAAAAAAAACTGTGGACGCATCTTGTTGGTAATGGATTGGTAATGGACATGCGGTTGGGTCATGCTGTTACTTTACTGCCCATGAAACCGTAAAGTGTGCAAGGAGCTGAACTTCAACCAAAACAAATAAGCACAAATCATGTCACGGTGCGATCATTGATCAAGGCGGTGCCGAAATCTAACGAGGAAATTTCAAGCCTGGAGGAAACGCGTCAACTCTTATCGTGGCCCGCCCGCGTTTTGAGGACAGACAAAGAACACCGTGCGAAAATTTCAGAGACCCAGGCTGCGATTTCTGCTAGCCTCTGTGGTGATCGCAATATCTCGCCGCGTCTCGCGCCATGGAGTTGGCCTGACAATGGCCTCAGCTCATCGACAAACACCTCGGTCCTCCAATCGTAGATTTTTCTTCCACAAAAGCCCTGTTTGTGGTTCCTGCAACATCGAATCCAAAGACCGAAGTGGAGGATCCCCGACGCGACTCGAAGAAAAAGCCATGCATGATTCATATACATATGGATAGTGCGACAAGAATCTATACCAAACTACAGACAGATATAATCCTGGGGGTGCTCGTTATAGCACGGCATCTGAACTACTACGTTTGGAAAAATTCGGAGCGATTGTGTCCCGGCGGCCTGGCCTGGCAATTTCTGCGGACATTCTTGGACATCCCCCGAACCCGCGTGTCCGTCGCGAGCGTATCTAGAAATCAATGAAGGTAAAGCGGGGCGCAGAATTCCAGCTGGGCCCCCCTAAACCGCCAAACGGGGGATGGACAAAAAAACACCGTTTGCATCAGGATAATCCCGCGGAGCAGGAGCATCTGGGACGGATCATCAATAAAGGTATGGCGGCATTGAAGGTGGATGTGATTGACCACTTTGTTGCGCACGGCAAGAAAACCCGCGGATGTTTGCAGAATTTGGGTATGGACTTGATAGATACCTGCTTCAGCACGAGCAGTCGCTCCAATCTGAAAGCCGATTATATAAATTCTTGTCGAGATTTAGAAGTTGATGAACTGACCATGAATGCGCGAGAAGCATCATCCAGGCGTCTATTGAAGCTTCGAAACTTTCCTTCATTGCGGTTCAGATGTTTTAGCCGCCAGAAGGTGCTCCGAGCCTTCAAACTGTCCATCTCGGTTTGAATTTCCATCAGCGTTCTATAAACACCTGCTGTCAGACAAAGAACTTGAACGAGAATGTATGCTCACTTTTCAAACTGAACAATGCTCGCCAACATGCGTTCTGAACTCGCATCTCGGTTGGATGTAGCGTCTGCCAACATTTTCAAGACATCCACTGCATGGCGGCCTAGTTCACGAGCGTCTTTCTTCGAGTGGGCGATACGCTAATTCAGATTCAGATCCCAGCCATGAGAATGCCGATAGCGTTTTCGGTTGCGCACCTCGGAGATTTCAAAAATCGCCACAAGGGCGCCTACAGCACCCTTGAGAGGAAGACAGGCGTCTGCACATGTCCGAAGCGCTGTCAAGGAAGTCCACAGAAGATCCTGGCAATTGGCGCCAGCGTTAGCGCCGCGCTTGAGGCGCCCATAACTCCCCTTGACGAAGCTTCGGATGCGCTTTCGTGAGCGGACAAGGACAGAAGATATTTTGTGCATAATCCCCGCGTGTTGGGAGAGTGTGGTAGGGCTAGTTCTGGTGAGAGAATCGGTATAAGTATGTTTTTCATTTCGGACGTCGGCCCCAGCCAGCCTGCCAAGTCTCCCTTTTTCGTAGCAAAAGCGATACTCTACAACTGCTGTATTGCGCAGCAAGTCGGCCGACACCAAATTATTGTATTGGAAGCCGGGGATCACACAGAATTCTTTCCCACCAAAAAATAGACCGCACCGTACTCCGCAACAGCAGTGAGGTCTGACATATATTTTGGCCTGATTGCTGTTGTTCGACGGCCCAATCCATAATTATTTAGTACGTCACCCTGAACTTATGTAGAAGCTCTTTCAACAGCTTTTGGGCCGTGACACACAAGAGCTTATTCTAACAACGCCGGTTCCTAAACCACGATCCACTGAGAGATAGGACAAGAATGTATACACATGTTTAACATGTCTGCATTTGCATCCGCAGCACTAGAAAATTCAAAGAGAAACAAAACATCAACGTTCGTCTGGAATCTGTCGTAAGCAAGTTCCGGAAGCTCTCCTTCGTCGCCGGAGCGGTGTTCGTCTTCAGCGTCATCCGCCGGAAGGATTTCATCCCCCGACGATAGAATTCAGAAACTCTCCGTCCTCGTCGTTTCTTTCGAAAAGTCCCCCCTGCGTGCCGCACTGGCAGCGACAGACCACGTTGCCATCGGACGTTCACTTCCCCGACGCACCCAGGCTCTCGAGAAACGAAACCATCAACCATGCTGACTTTCATCATTCGATTTGATACAATGATGATGGCCACCACGCTTTTCACAGGAGGCCACGGAAGCTCACCCTCACCGTGTCACTGCCCGGATCTCGAAACAGGCAAAACCGGCGTGTCTTGGTCGACTGGTGGTTTTCATCTGGCTCATGAGCGTCCTCGTATCGGAAACCACGATTTCATTGCCTGTCGTGTTCCGTCTGGCTAGCTGCAAAGCAGATCTATCGGGTGTCGGTCGGATGCCGGAGAAACCGTACTTCTGGAGGCAGGCGCATAATCGGAAACACGAAGGTGAATCATCTATGTCGAACACAGCCTTGGAACGGCACCGTCCGAATTGTCTGCCTCTTCATGTGCGCTGGACACAGCCTGCTGTTCCCCGGGCTCCGTAGATTGAATTCTTTCTCCTTCCTGCTGTGCGATCCAAGTCGGTATCCCTCGTACGGCACCCCTCGGATCGTTCTTCCATCCAAGCAGGTACCCTTGCAATTGTGCGATGGAGAATTTCGAATGCGGGACGGCCGCCGCAAACTGGCGTGCAAGGTCTTCGAGCTCCGAGGCCGCCAAGCCGCCGCCGTTGATTCCGGACGGGTTCGCAGGGTCGTCGTCGTCGTCGGGATAAAATCGGTGGAACACATTCTCGAGCTGTTCGCCCATTGCTAAGCTGTATTTGATCTGCGAAGGCTCTGGGTGAGCGGAAAAGGCGGATACAGAAGGATAGATAGGGAGGGGGATCACCTTCATGTCAATTCTGCCAGGCCTAATCAGCGCTGAAAGAATTCAACGGGTGCGTGCCAATAAGACGTAAAGGGGGTCTCGTACCTGGATCTAGTTGCTCGATGTGGTTCGTCTAAATCGTGTTCAGCTCCAAATATATCACGAGGGTGCTGCCAGAATTCACCGTTGCAATTAATACACGCCCTTCCTGGCTCGCTACGGAATCCAGAATATTGAGCAAACCGGCTAATGTTACCTTCGACTGCGGTTTCCAGATCTCGTTCGGTCGGCCCTCCTCATCGATCTGGAATTCCTCAGCGGGATCAACCCGCTGCGGAAAGGCGCAATCAATGTCCTCAATGAGCAGAATGCTGTGAGGCGGAGTGCTGTGGAAGAGCTCCCCCAGGCTGTGATTGTTGACCCTGGGAAGACGTCAGTCAGTTTTGGGCAGGCTGTGTGCATGATGTGCATCTCATCTCACCCAGGTGACGCAAGCGAGACGAAATAAATCTCCATCCCGAGCTCGCCCGCCAACGCATGTACTGTGGTCGATTTTCCGGTGCCCGGCTCACCGTACAATAGATATCCTGGAAAGATGGTTCAGAGATTGCAGTATACGGAAGCGCCTACACACCTCTGCGATGAGGGACTCCCGCGAACGTGTACCTAGATCCGCATCAAAGGTTGGCGAAAGTTCCGTCGAGCAGGTAAATGTGTCGCTCACCATTTTTCATTGTCCAAAAATTCTTGGATATCGGCGAGCAGAGTTTCTTTGATGCCGTCAGGAAGAATCAAAGTTGAAAACGACCGGCGAGTCTTCGGGACGACTCTTCCCCAGTTTGCGTAACCGTCCGTGAGATGGACGTTGACCCGAGATACCGCGGCCTCTTTGTACTCGAGCCGCGCAGCCTCGATGAAGTCCAGCAGGACGGCTTTGTCGCACGAGTGTATCGTGATGGCGATTTGGGAGCCCGGGCCGGACTGAAATAGAACAGAGGATATAAACAGCAAATCGATAACGAAAGAGAGATGACAGTAGTCACTGAATAGATGTGGGCCTGCACCCAGTAAGACCTCCACCGGAATCTGATTCATCATGCGACGTTGTTGGTGCGATATCATACGATTGGGATAATTGGATTGTACCTGTGAAAACTGTTCCCTTGAAGCGGCAAAGCGTGAACCGTGTCTTTTTTGCCTTGACTCCATCCGGCATCGGCCTGCCGTGTTGATATGCTAAATTGCATGATATCCTCCATGAAGTCTTGGGACTGCAGGTACTCCAAAATCCAGGTGTAACTGAAGTCGCCTGACGTGGCCAGTCAGAGAAGATGCGATGTTGAAGATATCAAATACTTGCCACTGTCGAAGAAGCCTGTAACAAGGAGGTATCCGAACTGACATGGGAAGGATGTCGTGTCAGTACCGGGGACCCTAGATATATACAGATGATAAAAGTCAACCACGCACCCAGTCCCTATCATTATCTTGCCCAAGTGCCGGCGGGCGAACTATAGGTGGCGGAACCGAGCGCTGGAGATATAATTCCCGCGCCTCTTGGATGAAATCGTCCAAAACACTCTGGTTGAGGCTCCACACTTGCAGCATCAGCCCCATCTTGTCCACGGAGACGGTGATCCAATGCTGCTTCTTCCAGTGAAACAAATCGGTGCTCGGGGCCCAAGAATCGGGTTCGTAGACGGCGTCCAAATAGCCGTCGCCGCTTTTGAAACGCAGGTCGCGGTCAATTATTTTCTCGGTATTCTTTGCGGTGACATTGAATGAGCGCGAGTGGTTCCAGACTTGGTGGTGGTCGAGATAGGACGTCACCTGCGAGGTTATGTGAATGCGCATCCCAGAGCGAGGCGAGGAAGTTATTCACCCAGTCGAAGGTCACATCACCGCGATGGAAATGGGCCTAGAGATCCGACGTAAATCCGATAAATTGGTGCAGTCAGGTTTTGGCTTGCCTGGACCCGGAAAACTACCGTTGCAGTGTTAAAGAAGACTCAGACTGAGAACTTAGGACCCACAGCCATTCACATAGTCCGGAATCTTTTGAGTCAACGACCGTGCGCTGAATGTCCATAAAAATGCGAGTCACGTAGATGCTCGTGCAACGCACGTTTCCATGACTGTACCGAGAAACAAGAAACGTATGAGCTCCCCCCCCTGGGGGTGCCGCAGTAGGTACTTGATGAAGCGGAGAGCGGACTTCCAGGAGTGGCAGAGAAGACGCGACAGAGTCTTCCATAGGTGTCGGATACTAAGCATGGATGTGGTGGGAGGCATGAGACGCTGATAACCATCTGATTCGTCGACGATTTTTATGTGACGCGACGCCTCGTGTGGGTAGGCGCCAGGATAGGCGCTCGCCCGCGCTGCGTGGCATGGGTGGCGTTGACACAGATAACACGGAGATGTCCGGTGCGGTTTTGATCGGCGATATGCTCTTCGCGACGATATGTTCTCACGCCTGCAGAATCAAAAGGCGAACAAAGGCCAACAAAGTTGAAACAAAGGCTTTGTTTGCTGGTTGGGGTACAAAAGCTGCCACTCAACGCACCCTACGAGCGACTCTCGGATCTCACCGATCACTCCAACTTGAAGTTTGACTTCTGGCTGGCAGCAAGCTTGAAACGCAACTTAAATTTGGAACTGTGCGCGACGTGAGTGGCGTTCACCTACAATCATTCATTCAGAAATCAGGTGCCGATGTTCAATAGCCACTCAGCTAGAAATCACCTATGCCCGCCATCGACATTGACTCCCTCCCGGACTCGAATCTTGCATGTTGCTCGGCAAGTTACAGTTGGCAGCAAGAAGGCATTGGGGCAGGCAGATCGGATTGTGCAGAGTGAGATGATGCGCCTCCTGCTCTGGAGCGTGGGGATCGAGTTGCACGTCGGGAAGAGTGCGAATGGGCACAGGGTCGAATCCCTCGAACTTGAGTGGGAAATGTTGAACGATGCGGGGACGGCACGTTGGTTGGAGGAGAACATTCGCCGCGTGGCTGGGTGTTTAAGCTGTAATAGGACAGTTTCTGTGACCTCTCGACGACGTCCGAATAAGGCCATGTCCTGATGGCAGCCTGAGTGAGTTCGCGACTCGGACAAACTGAGAATGAGTATATATCCCCCAAATTCCGAGAATAGATCGTGTTCCTCTGTTTCAAAAGATCCTATCCTCCCAGATACGGTGTTATCGGATGAACACTTGGATGATGGCGCCAGAATTCAACTGAGATCACAATCGTGCGAAAGACTTGCCTTACTCGAGGGTGACATCTGATTGCGCTTAATGCGCAGTCTCCTCCGCCAACGTCCCCCGCAGCGCTCGACGTCGACATCGGCGTTCCCCACACAATGACCACCGTAATCGATACACCTTCCGGGCTCGACGAGGACCCTACTGCATACCTGGCCCTCCCGCGCTTTAACCAGACGCTCGACTTGGACTTCGAGCTCCCCGGCGCCGAGACCCACACCGCAACCGTCAGCTACGCCCTCACCGATGCGCCCCCCGACTCCCCGTGGCCTGTCGTCGTCTTCTTCAACGGCCTCGGCGGACACCGCCTCATCGCCGCCATGATCGAAGGCATTGCGCGTGAGCACGCCGTCCAGATCCTCACCCTTGACAAGCCCGGCGGCGGGCTCTCCTCCCTCGCCCCGGCGGGCGTCCCCCTACCCCTCGCCTTGCGCACCCGCTGGATGCACGCCGCCCTCCTCGCCGTCCTGTCGCACCTCCGCATCACCCGCTTCGCCGCCCTCTCGCACTCTAACGGCCTCTTCTACGCGCTCTACACCCTGCTGCACCTTCCGCCCTCCGTGACCGCGACGCGCTGGACGCTCACCGGCCCGTTCATCCCCGCGAGCATCAGCGGCGCGCTCGGCCTGCGCCTCGCCGCGGCCCTCCCCGCCTCCCTCCCGAACGCGCTCGGCTCCCTCCTGCGCGTCGTCCCGCCCGTCGCAAGCGCGGTGAGCTGGAGCAGCGGGCTCCTCTCCCTCAGCGCGGGGTTGCTCTCCTCCCCCGCCGCCGCGGCCACCACCGACGGAGCGCCCCCGACGCAGGAGCAGGAGCAGGAGCGCCAGAATCGCCTCCCGCCGCACGAGCGTGGGTATATGCACCGCTCCGTCACCACGGCGTGCCGGGAGGCGATCATGCGCCAGGCGATGGGCGAGTCGCGCGCCGCCATGGGGCAGGAGGCGCTCCTTTGTCTGCACGGCGGGGACGCCGCGCCTGGTGGCGCTGCACCAGACAGCGTGTGGGGCCTCGGCCCCGGCGCCTTCGACGCGGAGATACTCCGTGGTGCGTTCGCCCGCCTGGGGGAACACTACGCGGACGACGCGCTGCGGATACACGTCGTGTACGGCGCGGCGGACGGCCTGGTGCCCGCGAAGGGCCGGGCGTGGCTGAGGGAGGTGCTGGGATCCACGGGGCTGATACCCGAATTGGATCCGCCAGCGGGGACGGATGGGGGTGCGGCGCGGTGGACGGAGGTGCCGGAGGCGGGGCACGACGACGTGCTGTTCCTCGAGGAGGTGGTGGGCGGGATTTTGGGGCGCGTCAGTGGGTAGGTGGACTCTCCCTTTCCCGTGCGTCGAGCGGACGAATACTGTGCGTTGAGCGGTCGAGTGTATGTGTTGGTTAGTGCGGAATAAAGAATCTTTGACGATTTGTGCTGCTAGATCTGGCTTGCTCAGAGTGGCGTGCGGTTTGAGGAGCGCAGGACCATTAATATTCAAGGCGTGAGCGAAGCTTGTTCGTCCCTTATCGATCTCGGAGCGAGGCCTTGGCGGCTCACTGCTATAGATGGGTCTTGGTGAATTTGTTACTCTTCCTACTGCCGTTGTTCGCGGAAATTATAGTCATTCTCCGTTGGGGTTCTCAGCTCGGCATCTATGGCTCCACGGGATGATTTGTGGGTCTATCATAACCCGTCGAAATGGCCAGGTACGGACGGGACGTTTCTCGATTTCAGAATCCAGGAGATGGGACGGGTTGACCCGTCCGTACCCAGAAACGGCCCTTCTTTTTCAACGGCCGTCCCGTTCGACGTACGGGTTCAAGCCCTAAAAACCACCTGCCTGGTTTCTCCGCCATGTCCTTTGCATTATGTCTTACAAGATGCGCCGCCGCTTCGCTCTGGCAGATCTGAAGGTGCTGAACCAAACACGGAAATATTATTTGCAGTACCTCATGAGCCGGATACAAACCATGGATGAAGTCGGGAAAAGGGGCGAACAAAGGAATGTGATTCTGATCTTTGTTTTGTATTTGCAGGAACGAACACGAGGATGACGAGGATAATCAAAAGTGAATATATTCCAGAGAAATGCAACCTTAAATCGTTTTATCGCCCCACCAATCGCTCTGTTAATAAATTTGACGAGGAAAGTGGACAGAAAAACGCGTTCCCGTTCGCTTGAGAGGCGTTGATATACAAATGGATTTCCGAGCGGGATCGCGGACGATAGCCAGGAGGGGGGTTAGTGATTAACACAGCAATATGAGCATTTTCTTGAAGAATAAAAACCCGCCGGGCCAGCTGAGAAAGACATATTTTGCAGAAAGTCAACCAGAACATCTCCGGAGAAACAGTCAATGGAAAACGAGCAAACACTAGAGCAGCCGCCAGAAACATCAGCAAGACAACCGACAGAGATTGACTGAGGGTAGCATCAGATTTGGAGATTAACAGAAAGAGTTCTGGCGAAGGAATATTGAGGACGGCAAAAGCGGGCGAAGAATTACTACCTGAACCACCACTGAAGGGGGCGATTTATCTGCGGAGGAACGTCGTGGATGTACGTGGCCGCAGGCCTGTTAATGAATGGAAATATCTGCGGCACAGTGACAGGCAAACTGCGCGGATGCGGATCGCAGTACAAAAAGGTCAGGCGGACGAATTTAGGACAGCCATTGAAGCAGGAGCCGTGTTGTTCCGCAGGACGGTTGGTCAGTTGACTGAAAGCAGGCAGATTTTTGAGTGCACAATGAGGAATCAACAGACCCTCGAGATGAACGGGGGATGTGCTTAAACACGACACCGACACTGCGCCAAAACAAACCACGGCACAGATATTCTGCAAGGGGTTAGACAGAAGATTGCAAGATAAACACCGCCGAGGAACCAAGATTGCTGCCGTCGAGCATAAAGGACATATGGGGCATTCAAAATGAAGAGGCGGTGTGGACGAGTGCAGGGATTCGAACATGTATGGGGTTAAAAACAGAGTGCAAGCAGATGAAGACGAAAGGAGTACGGACATATGGAGAAATGGCACAGCCGAGGAGCCATTTCGTTAAAGAACGGTTAATAGACTGAGGCCATTGTGGTGCAAAACAATCAGGATCGTCAAAAATTACATGTCAAGATTTCATTCATCTGTCCACCTTCTCCCTTGCTCTGCAGCATCGGAACATCCCCAATGGTACAGCGATGCCCAGTTCACCCTATGGAGACCGCTTGAAAAGATTGATCCTGTAAGCATAGAAGCATCTGCTGTTCTCTGGATACTAGATAGTCTCACTTATAGTCAGACTCCACGAGATTTATGATAGTCGATAAATCTTTATAGATACTAGAAGCATCTACGGATCCTCTGATGATTGATGCTGCAGCTGTGATAAGTGTTGATTTTAATTGGCCATTGGACATAAATCTCACGGTATCGGCAGGAAGGGTGCGAGAAAGGTTCTGGTCTTGTTTTGAATGGAGCCATGATTCCTAGGACTTCTGTGTTAAAGAGAGCATGATCCATATTGCAACCACATGCAGTATTGTGCACTGTTACTTCGGCCATGCTGCTCGAGTCCCAGGCAATGGGTGGGATTGGTGAAGGGTGAGTGGCACTGGCAGCGATGAAGGTGGAAGTCAGGAGCAAGAAGGGATCACTGATCAAGCAACTTGCAGACAATGGCCCGACGAGACGTGTTAGCGTAGTAGCCTCAGTTACAAAGCAGAAAAGTAACTGTATTTGTAATCTACCTGATAAACTAGAGGCTGTCAGCGGTACGTGTGAGAGAGAGAGGGGGAGAGAACATATTCAGAACACCAGAGTGGGTTCTGAATGCGTGGGTATGGAAAGAGCCAAAGGCTCTCCGCTCGGCCGCCCTTCGAGCGGATGCGGGAGAGTGGGGAAGACGGGGGGACGCGCAAGGCGATCGGCACCGCGCGTCTTCACGGCCAACTCAGCTCCGAGCGGGGAAACCGACTCTGAGCATGCGGTGAAAGGAAGGAGGCGCGCCAAAGGCGCCCAAGCCAACTCACCAACCCAGAGCACTAGCTCCATCGGTTGGCTTGCGCCCGCGGCGCGCGCCGGCCACCCCACACCAGAGCTAGTGCGGAGGGAAGGAAGAATAGGATGAGGAGGGGGTAACATTCGGGCAGTATTAGTATGGGAAAGGAATAATATTGAAGTGCGAAAACAAGAACGACTGTGTAGGGTAGGTAGGAGTAGGAAAACGGGACGCGCGAGCTAAGACCGATAAGACGACGGGGGCACGCGAGCTAGTCCTCGTCGAGCAGCCTGAGGTCTTCGAGCGAAGGCATGATAATATTGTGCGCTACTCGGAACACTTCGAAAGCTTTGGCGACTTCGTCGAGTTTGGTCTTGTTGTAGGCTTTGCTGACGTGGATGGGCACAATGTGTTCGATCTTGTGCCAGTACAGGAGGAAGGCGAGGGAGGTCCAACTGCCCAGAGCGGCGATGATGTCAGGAGGTATACCGGCGAGTAGGAGTTCAGTGGGGCCGCCGATGCGGAAACTGTGGCCAAAAGCGCGAAGGATGCCGGCAGTGTCCCAGATCTGCGTGCAGCGTTTCATGAACCAGGTCTTGGTTATGGGCGCCCAGGAGTCGTTGAGAGCCTGGAAAGCGAAAAGGGGCGCGCAGGCTGGGACTACCGCATTGACGAGGATATGGTTGTCGAAGGCCTTGACAGGGCAAAAGTCGTCGTTGCGGGCGGTGATCGTGAGCAGGCCTCCACGTTTGCGTGTGGATTTGGTCCAGGGAATAGGGATGGCATAGGCTTTGCTGCCGTCCGGCGTGGTGATGTGCTTTAGTGCCGCGCCACGTGTGACGTGGAATTTAGGATCAAATTCAGCGAGGGAGGGGACTGTGGTTTTGCCCAGGCGTCTGCAGCCCCAGAAGGTGGTGCAAGCGGTGGCCCAGAGAGCGGTGTCGAAGGGGGCGTGGAGGTGGAGCTGGATCATCACGGGTCCGCGCTGCTCGCGTTTGAACACCATGCCTTCTTTGTTGGCGATGCAGCGTGCCAGCTCGACCCAGCAGTTCTCGCCTTGCCACGGGGCGCCGTTGATGTTGTGCCAGGCCTTGAGTCCAGACATCCAGGACTTGATGGTGCCACCACCTACACGGCCAATCCAATTCGCGATGAAGGCGGTAAGAAGAAAATAAGGAGCAGGCATTCTCATGCCTTCGGAGATGTGGTGGAGGTCGCAGTGTTGGTGGAAACACAGTAGGCCCACTGCATAATTTTCATGTGTATTGGGTGCTAGGCCGCCTATTACAACGGCATAAGCTTTGTCAAATTCGGATGTGGGTAGGACGGCGAGAAGGTGGCATTGATGAGCTCTAGCGAACGGGGACGACCAGGTACGGATCCGGTCGAGCACCAATATGTGCGGCCGCCATTCGTTGGCTTCGATCTCGCAGCCTGGGCAGGCTCAGGGGGCGGCGGGCTCGGGGGGCTTCAAGGGCAGCAAGGTGGACTTGGGTGCACTTGGCGTGCAATGTGTCATTGCTGGTAGGGGTGGCGGGTGATGCACAATGGAGCGGAAGAGCGGTTGGGTGGGTGCGAGTGTTGTAGCCGGTGTGTCGGCGATGGGTGCGGTGCCGAACGGGGCACGCCAGGAGCGCGTGGTGTTGGTGACGAGGGCGGGGACAAGGGCCGGCACATCATCGGTGGCACAAGGGGTGGTATGGGCCAAAAAGTTGAACATAGGTGCGGGATTGAGGGAGAGGCTGGGTTCTTGACACAGCCACTGTGTGTGTGTGTAAGGCAGGATATGGGAGCGGATAATAAGAAACGGACATTAGTACGGTTCTCAGACGTGCACGTAGTGACAACGACTGAGGAAAGCGGCCCTGGCGCCAGCATGGCCTTGATGTGCTGGCAATCACGGGACTGAATCCCCGAAAGGGCGACGCGCCGAGGACGCGTCGAAGAAACGCGTCGATTGAGCCTGAACAAGGCTTATCGGACTGATTCTCTCAACACTCCCCCACAACGAAACATCCATGGACCTCCGTGGAAGGTTGAGTTGCCCAGAGAAGAAGGATACAAGGAATGTGATGTCGACGATGAAAGTTCGTGTCGAAAGACGAAGAAGGTGAAGGCGATGGAAAATGGAAGGAATGTGAGGGCGGGAGACCGAATAATTCGACGATGACAGTCGCGGATCCTGAGAATTTTCTCGGATGGAATTCGCGAAGAGTCGAACAAATGACCCAAATTGGAAGGTCAAGTCGAAGAATTGGTATCGCGGCCGATGGAAGGGAAAGTGAGACGTGGGCCGAGATATAGGACAAGAGATGATGAGGACCGACGAAAGAAACCTAGCGCGCAACACGTGAGAAAATTTCTCGGCTGAGTTTGCGTTAGATTAGGGATTTGGCTGATTTCAGCCAGGATGTGTCAATTCTTTGCCATCACCGCCAAAAAAATCGGGGAACGACGCCAAAGGGTGGCGTACAGCATCACAGGACATGGTACACCCAAAGGACAGGCTCCAAGATTTTTCTTGGAGGGGAGAAGTCCGAAAATCGACATATACAGAAGTAAACATCGAAATGGTGGAACGAGGTCCGTGACTGCTGACGACGGAGAAGGAAGAGGGAAGGAATGATGCTGACAGTGCCCATAGATGTCGCAGAACGGGGGAACAAGCCCCGAGAATTTTCTCGGTGGTCCTGGAGCTGAAATTCCGCCAGCAGTAGACTTGGCAAAAATGGAAGAAGCACGATCCGTGGGTGCGAACGTCGATGGGGGATGAGTCGATGGCATCAGAGGAAAAGGGAGCGAGGAATGAATAACCTGCCAGATCGACGATCAATGCAGCAGAGAGTTGTGTCTGCGCGAGAGGAATGTGAGTCGAAAATTGTGCTTTAGTCAGCAGGAGGGTAGAATTCCCGAATTGGGAGGAAGGTTTGCGAGCGGCGAATGAAGTCTGCAGCTCTGCGTGGATGTCAGCTCGTACTTGAATAGTGAGCGACGGATATAGACACGTCTGCGCTAGGAGATTGAGTGCGCGACGGCCAAGAGAATGGGCAAGATGTGCGCGGGAAATACTCCCCCAGATACTGCGCAAACGGCATGCGGAGTCGACGCTGCCTTGAAATCGTCGCGATGGGAGGAGGAATAGCGCGGAGGTGAACATGAGGAAATGCCGCCCAGAGGAAAATTGCAGGGCGTGCGAGGATGAAAGTAGATACTCCCCCGGATCAGATCTCTGCGAGGATAGGATAAAAGTCGCTAAAGGGGATCCGGTGGATGAAATGCCCAATGACGTAAGGGCTGCCTGAACGGTGAGGGGATGTGCATAAGCACGCTGCGAGGATGGCACATAGGGATCTGTGGTCGATGCTGATGTGAGGTGGGAATCTGCGATGAGGCTGGAGGATGGTATAGGGATGCTCCCCCACAGCCGAAGCGTGGATAAAGAGCTGCCTCGGTACCCGAAACCCGACATAGCTTGAGGATAAATAAACCCAGCTCTACGGCAAGATCGGGCGCTATCGCGATGCTCCGAAGGTCAGTAGACTCGACGGCAAGATCGGACGGCTCGTGATGCTCTGATGGCTGGAATAAAATCTCCCCCATAGCCGAAAGCTGAGGGTATATCTGCGCTGCACGGCCGCAGAGATTTACTCGAGCGCCAGTGGGCTAGATTCTCCCCCATGCCCGATGCTATCAGCTCGCGAGTGGGAAATGCGAAAATTTGACCAATAATTGACGTCCCAAAATACGAAAATAAATCGCAGGGTGTCAGCCAGCGCGGGGGAATCACCGTCGCGGCGACGAGCACGGCCGTACCGAGAAATCCCGAGGGAAAAATCGGAGGGTTAGGATGAGGTCGGCGTGCGGAAGTGATGGATCGGGGATGAGATGAAACCGATCGGAAAATGGTGCAGAGAGGGGTATACCGTCTATCGCGCTCCAGAAGCTGATGAGGTTGAGTGATACTCTGACCGAATCTCCGTTCAAACGAGGGATAGGATGGAGTTGAAGAACGGGATGGGATTCCGTGAACGTCCGAAAATTGAAGCGTGAAAACGGCGGTGAACTCCAAATACCTGCGGATAGCAGGGGAACAACAACGAATGGAATTTATTCAATTCGCGCCGGTAAGCCGTAAGCGAAATTGTGCGTGGAATGAATCTCACGCCAAACAGATGTGGAATGAATCTCACACTGCGCGGAGGTCGGACCGATTTGGAGGAGAAATCCAGATGTCTGCACGAATGCGACACTGGGGGAAAGCCGGATGGTAGCGGGACGACAGAGGGAAGGTGAGTGTTGCAATTTTGTCCGTAGATGAATGTGGTATCGGTAGATGGTCGTACGGGCCTCTTGTACGCCAGATCCGAAGATGGGAGAATCCGGAGGGTGCGCCCAGCGAGTGCCTCCTACGCATGGAGATAGTGCTAAATAGCGAGAGCGTGGGGCTACTTCGAGCTGGCTGATAGGATTATATAATTCTCCCCCACAGAGAGAAGTAGGCGAATTTAGCCTGCCTTCTTGGGAATGCATAAGCTCTGCTCGTGCTCTGCTCCCGATCGAATACGAGCGAAGACGCTAGAATGAAGACCCCTACAATTTTGTGGGCTGCCGGCTTCGTAGCAGCAGGTACAGTCTCTGAGCTGTCCTGGTCAAAAGATCTGCGAGACGGCTAGATAACCGCGAGTCGTTTCGACCGGATGAGGTAGTGGTCGATAGAAGAATGATGGAACGGGAACGACGAGAGATGGCCAGACAATAAAGCGATGCGTAGCAAAGAGGACGGTGAAGCGGGGAAACGGGGGAACAATCGAGGATCCAGCATTGCCGTGATCTCAGGAAGGCGTCAGTAAGACGAACCCAGAGTACTCCGTGGCGGCATGAGAACATTCTCTATGCACGTGTTCACGGGTACAAAGACGACCGCGGTACACGCCGCGAAAGAATTGCGCAAAGCGCTAGTAGATGCGTAGCACACGAAGTTCAAGCCAGATAAGGTTGTGAAAAGGTGCCCTAGATCCAGAATGACACACTAGAGAGTGTCCCGAGTCGCCAAGTCAGTCCGCTAGATCAGTTAAGAACTGCGGGATGTCCGCTGGTCCAAAATCCGCTCCTGCCGCCAGATGCACGATAAGACCGCCACATTTTCGGGGCGTTGGAGTGCGAGGGTGCAGGTGCCGTGTAGGCGCGTCGATGAGGGGGAAAGGATGGCGACGTCGGAGGTGGTACCGCGGATCAGAGACGACGAGGCATCAAAGATCTCGGGGAAGAGATGAGCGAGTGGAAGCGAGGGAATTCCTGGAGGTGGATGTTCTCGGACGATGAGAAGGTGCTACCGGTCTGGAACAGAGAAGCGCGGGGCGCGGGGCCCATAACCTAATAAGAAACGGACATTAGTACGGTTCTCAGACGTGCACGTAGTGACAACGACTGAGGAAAGCGGCCCTGGCGCCAGCATGGCCTTGATGTGCTGGCAATCACGGGACTGAATCCCCGAAAGGGCGACGCGCCGAGGACGCGTCGAAGAAACGCGTCGATTGAGCCTGAACAAGGCTTATCGGACTGATTCTCTCAACAGCGGAAACCGGACTGGTGGGAACATGGAATACGGTATCAAGAAAAACGAGTCGTTATTGCGGTAGGTTCAATTTCTAGGTACATGCATAAGGTAGTCCGATAGTTCTTTAAGTAGGGAAAAGGTTGAAAAGAGATGTTTAGAAGCCGGCCAAAATTCGCCCCGAGACAGAGGGTCTGCAGGGTTCTTTGGGGTTCTTCTTGGACTCTATGTAAGTAAGGTTAAGGGAAACATTAAGTGAAGCTAGGATGTAGGTGGAGCAGCATATGGAAAGGTTGATATCGAAATTACGACTGCGGCCTTTGTCAAAGGTGCTGATAATGCCTTTGTTGTCTGAGTGTACAAGTAGGTGAACATCTCGGAGCCTGCGCTCTTCGATGGTGTAGATAAGCAGTTCGAGAGTGATGCCCTCGAGCCAGCCGATATGGCAGGTCTTTGAGTGCTAGCTGGGGTTGCACTGCCAGGCATCCCAGAACCCGTTTGCCGTGATCCCGATGCCCCAGGAAGTGGAGGCATCAACGTAGAGGTGTTTGTTGATGTGGGGGCCGCACTTGACAAGGGGGTGGGCGATGTGGGGGACAGCGAGCATGCTGAACCACCATGTGAGCTCGGTGATGATGGGGCCAGGAGGACGACGAGTGGCATATTTGTTACCTTTGAACAAGGCAATGAAATTGGTGAAGGTGGGGAGGTGGGAGCGACCCTCTTGGTGGACAAAAGTGATGTGGCAGAGGGAGCCGTGGATCTTCATCACGGTGTTCATCGTGCATTTCTGGCTGCGGAACCTGTCGATAAAGATTTGTACGCAATCCTGGAATTTGATCATTTCGCCTCGGGGAGGGCAACGGTGCTCGCCTCCATGTCCTGGTCGAAGCCGATGTAGAGGAAGGTGAAGCTGTAGTCCAGCCACTTCACGGGGTGCCACAAGACCCTTGTCCATACAACACAAGTGAGGGCCAATGCACGGTCGTGGGGGTAGGAGTAGGTGATCAGCTCGGTCGATGGGGATGAGGAGACAGAGGAGGGGAAGCGGGCGGCGATGAAGTCGTCCTTGTATCTGTTGTTTGGCTTCATGCCCTCAGCCATCCAGATGTCTTTGATTGCGCCGCCTATCATCCCGGCATTGCTGCTCAACAAAGAGCAACCGAAGGGGGTGTTGTGTTCAATGTAGAAAAGACCATCCAGGCCACGTAGCACAAACCATTTCTTGTGCTCCGGTAAGATCAGGACAGTACTGTGGAATTTTGCTATGTCGAGTACCATTGCCTGTGCTCCGGGTGGGGTGTTGGTAATCTGCGTCGGGTAGGGTAAGCACATGGGAAGACAGGTAGGGATAGGACGCGCGTGGGTAGGGCGGAAGGGGACACGCCCGCAGGGGTGACGTGAGGTAGGGAGAAGGGTAGGGTAGGGCACGGCATATCAGTAGGGCGTAGGGTGAAAGTAGGGCAGGTGAAGGTACAAATAGAGTAAGCAGTACTTGAGATATCCGCGACGTTTGAGGCCGTACTGACTTTGGTCGGGAATTTTCCCTTGTCGATGTAGGAGTTGGTGGACACGTTATGTTTGTCACCCTTGGAGAGATGGCAGCAGAGGTGGAGCTTGTCCGGAATGCCGGGGCCCTGTGTCTGTACTGAGACCAGCATGGGGGAGCACTGGAACGGTCCCTTGAGGATCGTCTCAGCCTTTTGCTGGGTGTACAGGCTGCTCATCCTGCTTGTGGCGATCTCCTGGATGTATTGGTCAACAAAGTCTGTGTTGTCGGTGGAAGGGATAGAGTCGGGAAAATCACCCATCAGGAAGCCATTCTTCAGGTTGCGGGCGAGGTTTGGGTACTTGTTTACTAAGCCGTGTGCATCCAGTAGCTTTTGGATCTCATCAGCGTCGGAAGGGGTAGTGATCGTGGCAGTAGACCAATATACCGTCTTCAAAGGTGTTGTAGGTGAAGAGGAAATGGCTGTGCCTCGCACAGAGAAGGCAGACAACGTTGAACGCGTCACCACCGCTGCCTCCCTGAAAGGGGCCGGCGCCGTGACCAGTGCCCCCATTTCCGGAGTCACTGCCGCCACTGCCGTTGCTGCCGCCCCCACTGCCGCTGCTGGGCTGCTGAGGCTGGGAGGGGCACAGGGGATCAACTCTGCAATGAGTGGGGCAAAGATCTCTTCCATCAGCTGCCATGAGTAATAATCAAAAGAGTAGGTGAAGGGGTGCGCATTGTATGCGTGGTGTAGTTTGATGTTGGTCGTGAGGATGGTGGGGAAGTTCATCTCTTGCTTCTTGCCCTGTGTGAAGAAAGCGAAATGGAGGGACCAGTGTTTTACCTGCTCGTGTTCGCAGTCGCTCCAGTAACCCTCGAGGAAGGTGACGAAATTCTGCACGGCCTCGAGCCATTGACCTTGATCCATACTTGTTGTCAGTAATCATTCCCACGGTTCATCAATACGCCGACTCCCCGAGTTTCTCCCCGATTCTTCTTACTAAACACTTACTCATTTCTTACTCAGCTAATTCTTGTTCTATTTGCTCGTAGTACATTCTAGATAATATTCTGTACAGTATATAAGCTCTCTGTACAACCCCCCAAATATATTCAGATTTTATCTTCTCTCAGTGCGATCTTTACAATAGGTTATGGGCCCCGGCCGTAACTGACTTCTCTCCACATACTTGCACATCACTACCCCACACTCAGACACCGGATCACGTCGATCCCAGCCCAGCTTAACCGCTCAAACAGTTATTTTTAGCGAAGCACACTACGCCTCTCGCACCCCAGCACATACATCATGTCTGACGTTACCACATCCGCCTACCGCATCCAGCATCTCCTTGGCGAGGAGAACTACCCCACATGGGCCGTCAAGCTGACGGACATTCTCACCGATCAAGGACTCATCGACTATGTCCTTGGCATCATCCCATGCCCACAGCACACTTTTAGTGCTGCTGGCACTATCATTGATCCACAAGGGACCCAGGCTGCCGCAATTTTGGCCTGGGAACGCAAGGACCGCCAGGCTCTTTCCCAGATCCGACTTCGCGTCTCGGATGACCCATTGGTTTATATAACCGACGCCACCACATCTTCTTCCGCATGGAGAACTCTGGCTGATATGTATCAGCCCAAGGGTGTCATCTCCATTGTACTCCTCCGCCGCCAGCTCTCACGCCTCCACTGTGAGGAAGGTGGGAATGTGGAGGAGCACATTCGTACCCTCACCAACTTGCGCTCCAAGTTGGCAGCACAAAAAACTAAACTCACGGAGGAGGAATTTTGCATCACCCTTCTCACATCACTGCCAGACTCCTGGGATAATTTTATTTCTGGAGTTGACACGGCATCGTTGACGGAATCAACCAAACTCGTGGCTCGAATTCTTGAGCAGGACCGTCGTCGCAAAGCCAAGCCCTCTTCCGATGAGGTAGCGCTTCCGGCCCACTTCCACAAACAGAAACACGGTCATGGCAAACAGTCCAAATTTAACCCAAAGGTTACCTGCTACGGTTGTGGCAGAATCGGGCACATCATCTCGGACTGCCGTGATGCAAAGGCTGGGAAAACATTCACTCCAGCCCAGAAGGAGCAGAACACACGCGAATCAAAGGAGCGCTATGCAAACAAGCATCACGTGCACATTGCACAATCATCTCCTAATTCCGGAACCACCGACTTCGCATTTATGGCGCAACATGGCGCATCATCCCTTCCCCCCGATGCTTGGCTTGCTGACTCCGCTGCAAGCAAGCATATTTTGAAGGACAAATCATTTTTCCAGTCATACTCGGCTGCCGGAAATCATTCGGTCACTGGTTTTGGAAGTGTCCCATGCCACGGAACCGGCAATGCTGCCGTCGCTTCCCACGTTAAAACTTCTGCTTACAACATTGCGTTACGGGACTCACTCCATGTCCCTGATGCTCCATTCAATTTAATTTCTATTGGACGCATCACTGATGCAGGATTTTCTGTCGAATTTGATGGAAACCTAATGCACGTCTACACCAAGGGTGCTAAACGGCAGGCAATCATGCGCGGCACCAAGATTGGTGCACTCTACCTAGTCAAGATTACACACCCCGCATTCCGATCTATCCCTGTTGCGTTCCCCGCTGCACCAGCCCCGCCATCAGCCGAACTTACTTCCACATCAGTCCCACCGGCCATTGCCGTGCCTGATGTTCTGCCAGTATCTCCTGCACCTTCACACCCTTCATCCACTCCCGCCTTCGCCGCCGTCGCCCCTACACACTCCTGGGACAAATGGCACCGCATTTTTGGGCACATTTCTCCAGCATCCATCCAAATGCTGAAAAATCACAATATGGTTGAAGGAATGAATATTGATTCAACCTCTACTCCTTCCGCCCAATGTGCTGCCTACATCAAAGCCAAATCCCACGTCACTCCGTTTCCAGCTGAGGCTGAACGCGAGTACACGGAAATTGGCGAGATGGCATTTACTGATGCTTGGGGACCTCGTGTCACCGGCATCAACGGCGAACGGTATTACATCAGTTTCACTGATGGTGCTACACGGCGCACCATAATTTACACCATGAAAAAGCGCACAGAGGTTCTTGGCAGGATGAAAGACTACGATGCATACATTTTCACCCAAACCGGGAAACATGTCAAAGCCTTTCATTGCGACAATGCCAAGGAATATATTTCCAAAGATGCTCGCGAATATCTCGGCTCCCGCAGCATTTGCCTTGAGCTCACGGCACCATATTCCCCTCAGCAAAATGGTGTTGCTGAATGCTTAAATCGTACTCTTATTGAGCATGCACGTGCCATGCTCGCTGCTCGCAATATTCCGTTGTTCCTTTGGCCTGAAGCTGTCGCGTATGCCACCTACCTCAAAAATAGGTCTCCCACACGTGCCCTCGGCGATAAAATGACGCCGGACGAGGCTTTTTGGGGCAAGAAACCCAATGTCGCTGCATTACAGGAATTCGGCACACTTTGTGAAGTTTTAATACAAGACGGAAAGAGCTCTAAACTTGGAGTAAAAACCCGTTCTTGCATCTTTGTTGGACTCTCCGACGAGTCACGAGCATGGCGCTATTATAATCCAAACACACGTCAAGTGCTCACCTCGCGTAACATCATCTTTACCGACACCATCACTTCTGATGTCGCGCCTCCACCTCCGCTCAAGGGGGAGAATATGTTGGAATCTGTACCAGAAACCAATCCAATTGAGCATAAGGCTCCGTCGACGACATCTACACAACCGGCACCTGCCTCAAGTGCTTCTTCACTAAGCACTCTCACCCCTATCTCTACTCCCACTCACACATCACCGGCACCACGTCCAAAGGCACCGCGTGACATTAGCAGCGCCATCACCGAGGACAACATTATTCTCGGACCGCGTACACGCAAATATGCGCATCCGGACAGTGCTCACCTTGGATACGCACTTGCAGCAGTTGCTGATCCCATTGCCAACGATCCACTCACAGTCGACGAGGCTAAATCGCGGCCCGACTGGCCTGAGTGGAAGAAAGCTATGGATGCCGAAATGGATCAATTACGCGAACTCGGCACATTTTCTCACGCCCCGCTTCCCAAAGACAGGACAGCAGTTGCCTGTAAATGGGTCTTCCGCGTCAAACACGAACCGAACGGTGTTATTACACGCTACAAGGCCCGGCTTGTTGCCAAAGGCTTCTCTCAAATTCCGGGCATTGATTATGACGAGACTTTTGCCCCCGTTGTTCGGATGGAAACAATCCGGCTGCTTTTTGCTCTTTCCACGCGCTACCATCTTCACATTCACGTCGTTGATGTGATTGGCGCATACCTTAACGGCAAACTTGATGAGGACATTTATATGCAGCAGCCAGAGCTCTATCACAATGGCACCACCCATGTTTGGAAACTCAACAAGGCCCTATACGGTCTCAAACAGTCCGGCCGTGTTTGGAATCTCGAACTGAATACATCGTTCATTTCCCACGGCTACACCCGACTTCTCTCGGACCAGTGTGTCTATATTAAACGTAATGGTACCGACATCACCATCATTGCTGTTCATGTCGATGACATGACAGTTCTCGCTTCATCCCCAGTTCTCATGGACGCTGCCGAAACCGAGCTTGAATCCATGTTCAACATTAAAAAGCTCGGCCCCGTCCGCCAACTTTTAGGCATGGAAATTTCTCGAGATGCTGATGGTTCAATTTTTCTGAGCCAGTCTCAGTACATCACCAAAATTCTTGAGCGGTTCCAGATGCATAATTGCACTCCCGTCGCCACACCCATGGACTCCCACATCAAACTCATCAAGACGCCCGACTCGGAATCTCACCCCGAGATCAAACGTGTCTATCAACATATGGTCGGATCTCTTATGTACGCCGCCATCTGTACTCGACCCGACATTGCCTTTGCAGTTCAGACTGTATCTCAATTCAGTCTGAATCCTGGTCCCACGCATCTCACGGCTGTGAAGCGGATCTTCCGCTACCTTCGCGGAACCATGAATCTCGGCATCAAATACACTGCCGACCAACATTCCGTTATCGAGTTATTCTCGGACGCGGATTGGGCTAATTCACCCGATGATCGCAGATCTGTCACTGGGTACCTCTCTGCCCTTTCAGGGGGAGTTGTCACCTGGAGTTCGAAGAAGCAACCAACCACTGCGCTGTCGAGCATGGAAGCCGAATACATGGCTCTGGCTTCCGCTGTCCGCGAAGCTCTTTGGCTTCGCAACGTGCTTACGGAACTCGGCTACCTTTCCCCATTTCCCACTCATATTTCCATCGATAACCAGGGCACCATTTCATTCACCGAGAACTCTGGTTTTCACGCCCGTTCCAAGCACATCGATGTTCGGCATCATTTTGTTCGGGAGAGACTTACTTCTCACGAAGTGTCAGTTTCCTACTGCCCTACCTCGGAAAACACTGTGGACCTTTTTACTAAGGCTCTTGACAAGTCCAAGCACGAGTACTTCGTCGGCCGCCTCGGTATGACTCGCGCTTGAGGGGGAGCGTTGTCAGTAATCATTCCCACGGTTCATCAATACGCCGACTCCCCGAGTTTCTCCCCGATTCTTCTTACTAAACACTTACTCATTTCTTACTCAGCTAATTCTTGTTCTATTTGCTCGTAGTACATTCTAGATAATATTCTGTACAGTATATAAGCTCTCTGTACAACCCCCCAAATATATTCAGATTTTATCTTCTCTCAGCGCGATCTTTACAATAATACTCTTCTCCACTAGAAACTTCCTCTCGAAAGAGGCCGTATCCAGCACACGGATCTGCTTGTTGCTGGATATGGCGCCAGGCGCATTAGGTTTGACAGTTGCCATGGACTCATACGAGTTGACTAGATCCAGGTTGTTGCTGGTGAACAAGGAAAGGGGAAGGTGCAGGTTGTTTATGTAGAGTTCGGTGATGTAAGAGCTGAACCTGGGCGGCATATTCATCCCAGCAGGAATGACGGACTCCTCCCTGAATTTCTTGGTGGCAGGTTTAGGCTCGTCGTCATCGTGTGCACGCTTCGAAGTTGAAGCATTGTTGGACATAAAGGCAAGGAAAAGGTCCCGTGCGGACGCCGGGGAGAACTTCTTCGTGAGCTTCTTGATCTTGCACAAGGGGGAAAGAGTGTCCATGAGTATGTCTGAGACGGTGATGAGAGACTTGTCATCCAAAGCCGCGTTGGGGTGAGCTACTGGGTCATGGGCGTGCTCTGTGGTGTGCACAGCGCGTTCGGTGTTCCTACCCTTGATAGCCTTGTTCCTGGCCAACTTTAGGGCCCATGGAAGCTTTTTGAGCACATCAGTGATGGCTTGCGTGGTGTGCGTACGTCTGCATGCCAGGTGGTTTGTTGGCAGAGAGTCTTGGGTCATGGTGGTAACAATGTACAAAGAAGCAGAGTATGTACGGCAAAAGAGCGATACAGAAGGAATTGTGCGCGTCGAGGGAGTGTGCAAGAGGAAATGTGACGAGTCACGGTGATCGTCACAACTTTCCCAATTCCCGCATAGCTAGTTTATCCTCTGATATGCATGAGCCGTTTGTGCCTCACATCAGGCTTATCTCGGATTAGGGTAGTGCTGCGGAATAATTAGTACGGTGAATTAAAAGTATGGATATAAGTACGCATGCCTCAGTTACGGAGCAGAAAAGTAGCTGTATTTGTAATCTACCTGTTAGCGTAGTACTACGGAATAATTAGTACAGTGAATTAAAAGTATGGATATAAGTACACACACCTCAGTTACAGAGCAGAAAAGTAACTGAGGCTAACTGAATGTCGTAAACTGTAAAGTAGTGTGCTGGCATGACAGGATGAATGTAAGTAAGATAGGCAAGATTAGATATACCGCTAACAAGACAGATGGAGAGTGTCTGTCTGTATCCGGCCAGTTCTGGGGTGCTCAAATTTCCTGATGTCATTGATGCAGCACGCAGTGATCAAACCAAATCATCCTCGCATTATTACCATGACATCTCTTCTCTTCCTCTCACCATCTCCATGCCACCTCATTGCACCTGCACACTGTTCGTTGTCCCCACCGTTTTGTTTAGTGTGCCAGCCACATCTATTGACCACCAAGTCTCATTCTACCTGTCTGTCCCCTGCTCATGTCTGAACAGCTGACACTTAGTGGCATTTGCAGGTTGAGGCGGGGCAACACCGGTTCCAACTGAGGATGCAGACTGGCGCATGGCCCAGCTGTGTCCTTGCAAGTATCTCCAGGTGTGTTCATGTATTGTGTGTGTACTTCCTCAGTGTTCACTGACCTATTACACAGTACACATAACAACATGCTGCATTGTGGGATTGTGCTCAATGACAAGAACTATGTGTTGAAGGAGGTACATAAACAACTAGGACTTGCCACCCATCTACTCACTGATTCGCTTGCGATACCAGCTCAGCGCTATGGTCCGCACTATGCAGTCTCATTGACAACACCAAATCCACAGAACAGAATAATGGAAAGTGGGGTCAGCCAAGGTGCGTCACTCGTGCTTTCCCCTTCTCCTGTTTCCTTTGCTTCCCTCTCCCTGGCTCCTGCTCCACTCATCCCGAGCTGATTCGTGTTGTGCCCAGTATGAGGACGGGGGTGCAACAAGGAACAGGCCAATGGCATCACGTGTGGATGCACAAAGGCACACTCTAGTCATATCAAGCACAGCAAGTTGGACCTCTGCCACTGGGTTGCAGAGTCAAGTCGGGTCAATTACACTGGTGGTCGTGCAATCCCGTAGAGCGCACCCATGTGGATGAGAATTGAATAAATAGAATCTATTTGATTACAGACATCTAACTTAAGTTTACATGGGAACTTGAGTTATGCTGGAGCTCAAGTGGAGGTTGAGACTCAACTTCGCGTGTGAACTCAAGTTCCACAAGTGTAGAGAGGGTATAACCAACCTGTGCATGCCCACTGCCGAACTTAAGTTCAATTTTGGTCTTTACCCTTAAGTTCGGGAGCAGGGGTGGAACCATGGGTACAGACACGTAATACACTGGGGGGAGCCTCAGACAAACTTGAGTTCTGCAGAACTCATGAGTGTGGAGGGGGATAGATTCAGTTGTAACTTAAGTCCAGCTCATCCAGTTTCATTCTTTGTAATCATCACTTACATGCTGCGTCATTCTGTCAGGATACATCCCCAGTGCCTGGTTCATTGGTCAAAAAGCACAAAGGCAGCATCCCTGCCAAAGAGAATAATGACCCAGAAAAATGTCCTCGAGGTGAGCATCATATCTACTACTGTACCATTTTATTCAATTCGTATGTCACATGTCACAGGCCCCCAAATTTACGAATTTTTTCGTACGTGTCACAGGTCACCGAGCGATGTACGAATTCTGAGAAAAAGTCACGAAAATCGCTGGAAAAGGGCTAAAAAATCAAAAATTTTCGCCTCTGCACGCGCGGAACAGGCCGCGGTGTGCGGCGTTCGCACGAGTGCCAATTTTGACACCAACGGAGGCAGACCGGTAATCCCACGATCCCACAGCTCTTCACTCACCGCCGACTCTGCGCTCGCTGGACGTTCTGGTTCCTCATTTTTGCCATGGATTAGCCTTATTTCTGAATAAAAAAACAGTCCAAACAAGATGCTACAATACTCTACCAATGCCGCTATCTACTCGGGCACGTCAATCCCCGGGACATCCAAATCCTCGTTTTCATCGTCGGCATGCCTCATTGATACGGTGGATTATATCATGCCTGCCTAATTTAGGCTGTGTCCAGCCACTTTCAAGCGGTTTTACACACTCTGTGAGGTCTCTAAAGGTGTCTAAATAGCAGATTTGACTCCCGGCGGCTTTCCCGCTACTTTCCGCCCAATTTACGAAAAAAAAAATTGTGTCACACTCCCCCCGACCGATGTACGAAAAATGGATTTCGTACATTGATGTCACAGGTCACAAGGCCGACGAATTGAATGAAATGGTACAGTAAGGTTGAATTATTTCCTAAACCAGTCACAGTCACTGGGGTTGGTTCTACATTCCAACGCAGAATCCCTGGGCCCGATCCCGCAAAATCCACCGAGATTTCACTCTCATTTGCAATGCTTTCTGTCAACAAGGAGACCTGTACAGTAGCACTTGACTGGCCAGTTGACGATGCCACCACAGCCGAGACTACACTTGGGGACGAGGTCGCATTCAGTGGAAAGATGAAGCACTGCTTCAAGGTATTTTTTTTCTTTATTCAATGCACATTTGCTAATTTCATGGTGTTCAGCTTTCTATAGGGACAGAACAATATGTAGCTAAACACTTTTATGAGATTGACGCTGGAAAGGATGAAGTCAGAATGCTTGAAAATACCTTGCAGCTTGAGTCCAAGATTCTGCATTGTGAACAGGCTTGTTGGTTCTTGGGCAAATTTTGTTCTGCTGCCGATGACTTGAACATGATTATTGTGAAGAGTAAGGTGTTGATCCCAGATTAATAGCACCTCACTGATTAATTTTGGACAGACTTCGAGATCACCCAATGCCACATTGCTAAGGAGGTTATAAATTCAGACAGGAGCCCATCCCCTGCTTCTGGGGTTGTGAAGGAGGTATTTGAGGCAGAATCAACTGCAACCCATAGCATTGTTTGGTTGCTGGAGCCTTCACACAACTCTTCCATCACTCATTACAGCAAGACAATGGATCATCCTGCTGGCCAAGGACAGCTTGTTCACACCCTTTCAGCTTTGCACATCTCCCTCTTTATAAAATTAAGCCTGTCCGTCCGTTTGAAGCTTTTTAAGCTCCGCCATTCCCAGCCACTGATCGCTTCGATGCCAGGCAATCCATGTGCTCAGCTCCTCACCCTGGTGGTGAAATCACTGATCTGGTGTCAGCAACGGCCTCTGGGTTGGCTAAACAGCGAGTAACCCGGCGAGAACCCCAACCAGGATAAACCCGATAAACACTAGTAACTGGTGTGTTCCCCGAGCAGTAGGACCAACCATATGGTGTCCTCTCTAGGAGGCTGTATATCATAGATTGGGATGCAAGGCAGAACCTGGAATGAGTCGGAGAGGGTGTGGTATCCACTCAGGTATACAATCTGGGGCGTGGATACAACCCATAGTACAATGTGGAGGAAGTGGGGCAGGGTGGAGATAATGCCTATGTCAAGCCAAGGTAGAAGCCTGAAATTAAACAAGGTAGAATCTACTGTACATGGAGATTCTACCAAGCTTATATAGGCTTCGAAATAAATTAAGGTGATTGCGGTCTATCATGATCAGGTCCAGTACCTCAGCATTAAGGAGTGTTAATGCTGATATTCCTGTGCTCCTCTGTGTTGGTTTCCATATCCCCTGAGGACTAGGGGACCTGACGTTCGGGTTTCCTAGTCCCTATCATTGTTGTCTCCAGTGGTTCAAACTGATCGAGTCAATAGTTGAAACCCCAATCAGTTTTCAACTGGTCATGTACTTTGTATACGCTTCTGTGTCGGCCATGGCACGTCCAGGGTCTAGGATCTGTCTGTACAGGTTCCTAGTCCCTAACATCTTCTGTATCCCATGGTGCAGACTACCCTGAGTCTGCAGCTTCTAGAATCCGGGGTTTGGTTTCAACCGTGAGAAGGTCACGTGGTGGCATCATGAGAGTCCCATGCTGCTAAGACGGGTGTGTATCCGTACAGACGTGTCACGCGAAAAATAGAACCTGGGTGATTCATGACATCTGGGATCAGGCTGCATCCCTGATGTCCCCACGCCCAGCAGCTTGGCATCACCAATGAGCTCAGACATAGGAAAAACGGCCACATTCTCTCAGCGCTCGGATTTTGAACTGAAGTGGTGGGCCGCAAAGCGGCCCACCACATTCTTGTTACTGCTACCAGTAGAGCGAGGGCAGTATAATTTTCACTGATGTACAAGGGATTTCTCTTTTCATTTCAACCTTCCATGATCTCAAGTTAATATACACTTTCCAAGGTTCAGCCAGAAGACTCACCACAAATATGATGGGGATTATCATTTTCGACATGATGACCCATACCCCTGAAGGGTAAGTTTCATCTGCAGAAATTATACTGGTGTCTCATTCTTTTGCATTGAATCAGGTGTTGGAGACCATGGGCTGAAAGGAATCGAAAAATGGCGGGACCAACATGACTCCAATGTTTTCTGCAAAGGCCTTGATATTGCAGTCAGGGATGAGGATGATGAAGATGATTAAGTACACCTTAACTACCTACATTCTATCCTTAAAAGTGGCTATGAAGCATAATTGTGCCCCAATCTTATTGAATTAACTGCAAAGCTGAAATTCCGAGGGGGGTGGGAAAGAAAGGGGTGCTAGGGGAAAGTTGTAGCTGTGGTTAACCAGAAGGTTGCACAGATCACGAAAAGCAATGGTGCAGAGGTTGAGAACAAGGAAAACATGGTTTGTTCTCAGCGTAAAAAGCATCACTTTGCAGACCGCAACCTTGCACTGAGCGGCTTCATTTTGTCGCCGAGAAAGAAACATTGTATTTCTACCTAGTACTGCCTTGTAACAAGTGCTCTAATGCATAGGATAAGTGGTCAATCTTATCGTAGTTTACCCAATAGTGCGCAATTTCGTTCAATTCGGCACGGGTTGTGACCCATGACCCAAAATACCGATTCGGCACTTCGGCAACCAACGAAGTTTGGGGTGACACCTCCAAAAATTCGGCATTCAAGACGGAAATTTTCGAAATTCTGCCTTTTTTGCACCTCCGAGGGAGATTTGGCCCTGATGTCACGCATTTTACATTCGGCACTGGGTGCCGTGACCCGTGACCGAAACCAAAATTCATCGCGGCACAGGGGGTGCGTGACGCGTGACCGTCGAATTGAACGAAATTGCACAGTACGCGGCTGCCAAACAGTTGCTTGGCTGTATTAATCTGCGGTGACTTCAGTGGGCTGTTAAATGAATGGAATATGGAAGAGTATCTTGACTTGTGCATGAAAAACGAAGGTTTTGGCTTGCTAGGATAATGTGCCATGGGCGAAACTCAAGTGGAATTAAATATGTACTAGTCGAGATTCGAACCGCTGACCTCCGCAATAGTTCCCAAATTTGGAATGCATCCAAGTCCTTCCGGCAAACCGTTCCGTGCTAAGGATACCGATCCAGGAAGCAAGGCACCACGGCCCAATGCCGGCAGCAGGCGGGACGGGAATGATGGCGAACGGCGGGGACGATCTCCGTTGTGTGAAAAAACCTGCTATCCCCTCAGGCCCCTCCAGTTCAAGAATAGATACCCGGTGCCTGAGCGCAAGGATGGTGGTGCTAGCCAGCCAGATGGCTAGTGTCGTGGTTTTACTGTGCAATTCACACGGCTACTGCTGTTGTCATCAGTCTAATATCTAGTGTTACGGCTCCGGATACACTACATTGAGCTGGTCTTGATGTGTAGCAGATCGAGAACCATTCATTTTTTGGTACATCAAACGCGCTGTGCCCATACAAAGTGCATGTCCAACATAACCTCCCGGAAATTGGTGTCCAGCTCCTCGCTGAATTGCTTTTTCAACTCTTGGGTAATCCCTTGGTCAGAAAAGCGTTGAGCCCACCCAGCCGCCAATTTCTTCCCTACCGGTTTGAGAGCGGCCCCCAGCCTTGCCATGGTTTGAGGCGCTAATAGGATGAATCGGTATGCATTATATTCTTGAAAAGTATAACTGACCTGAGCCGTCGTCGCAAACCGGAACGGCTACCCTCTGGGCTTGGATCGTGGAAAATGAACCTGTGCTTTTCAACATCGATTCCAGCTTTCTTCCAATTTCCGCGTCTGCGCCTCTGGCTTGTAGGAGTTCGATGTATCGAGTAATGACCTGCGATACTCCAGGACCTCCGCTCTCAACCAGGCTGCGCATGTCCAAATCTTCAACAAGAAGCCATCCACCAGGTTTCACCAATTTGGCCGCGCGCTCAAGGACATCTTTGGCATTAGGAAGCTGTTTACACGCTGTAAGCCACAACGCAGGTTGTGAAAGGATTCAGAGTCCACGCACATGCATTAGCACAAGACGAGTATGAACGACATCGAATGAGCTCTGCTTAAAAGGAAAGTTTTGCGTGACGTCGGCTATTTGGAAATTGACGTTCTTGGGCAGCGGGATACTAGCGACTCGTGAGTTGCAATACCTCCATGCGATTATGGGTAATCACCCCTCTAGAGTCTGCGATAGATCTATGGCTATTATTTCAGCGTCGGGGAAGTCGTTGGCGGCATCGATGGCCCTGGTTACAAGTTTTCATGACAGTGGGACAAAGCCTCAAGGTAGACATACCAAGCTCCACTTCCGCACCTGAACTTTTGGTCAGCAGTTTTCAGTGTTTGATCTCCCCCACGCTCACCCGAGCTCGAGGATTTTTGTAGGAGAGGTGCCATATATGGGAGCAAAACAAATCTTGCCGTCCATGTACTCTCGGAACGCGAAATGAACCTCGTCGAGCCTGCAAAATATTCAGAACACATGTAGAAAGAAGGACAACAAAAATCGCCTGTTCTTCTCTTCTATCTCTCGGGCGGTCTAAGCGAAATTAGCTTGAATGTGGCTACGTTAGTGTCAAGACACACTTTGAGGGTGTAGGTAGATTTTTCCATGGCTGAAAGCTGCTGAACGGCCGAAGAATCAGGAGGGCTTTTTAATGGTTTGACGCAGTCTAAAGTGGAAACTCTCCGAATCGTAGCATAACATTTGGAGGGTCAAAAAAGGCAGACAGATGGGAGACACGTATCACGGTCCAAGAATTGAATAGAACAAGACTTGAATTCCATACACGGCGGACAATTAACTGTCATTTGCGGTCCGAGTTTCCGCTGTCATAGAACTGTCATCCGTGCTGTCATGTTAGTGATTCACGAGAGGTAAATTCAGTATAGCGTTGCAAGACTGGTATTCGAACGCAGGACCAAAAAAAAATCTGAGAATGAAGGGGGGCTAACCACTAAACTAAAGCAGCATCCCAAGAGACTGTCAAACATGACCTACACTGTTCAAATCCTGGGCTCAGATGTCCGGACAGGGCCTCACAGTGTCTGAGCTCCGAGGATTTAAATGTCCGGACAATGCTCCGAGGGAAAGTCAATCCGGGACCTTAAATGTCCGGACATGGTACCTTAGTTCGAACCGTGTTTTCCGGGGTCCTCGTATCGGTAGTGGATAGTCTAGTTCGATGGGCCCCCGTTAACGCCCTCCGTGTCGAATCCCGAGCGACCGTTGGAAGTCTTCATCATGGCGAAATACTAATCTGTTAAGCAGCAAAAATCACAAAAGGGATGGGACTGTGCTTCCCGGAAAACGCACGCCTAGATAAATGTGCTTTTTTTTTTTGGTCTCGGAGAAAAAAGTGGCTTACCATTTGAGCCTTCAGGTAGCGCTAAAATGTCCCGGCGTCGCCATATGTAACCCCGAGTTGCCAATCTTAGGAATCCGGATTCTGTAGAATGGCGAGAGGTCGGATGGGACAGGGAAATAAGACTGAATAGTCCTGAGTCGGAATAGACCATGTATGTCTCACAACAGACCCGGCGGTCCAGGAAATTTGCAAGCGCTGTTATGTACGAGGACACGTTCTCGTGTTGAAACGTTGACGGAAGGATTCAGTTAGACAAACTCGCCACGCGTCTGTATTTTTGTTCTTGAACCCTGTACCCACAACTTGAAAAAAATCATTGACGATAGTAGACTGCAGATGTATCTACATTGGACGCCGGAGAACGGTCAATCACTCTGGACATTGACATTCGCGCTGCATTCTATGGGTTGCGCTCCGACGTCTTCGTCTCAAAATTGGAGTTTAAATTAGATGATTGAAGGGACGCATGATGGCAATAGAACGGTTATTTGAGGACGTGACGGGCGGAGGCCCATTGTTGATCGAAATCATAAGCTGCAACCACGTGTCCGAATGCGAGGTTGCAGGTCAACTTCCCCAACGGGAATTTACTCGCCCCCTTCAGTTTATTTCCACATAATACACAGTCATGACGTAATGCTGTTGCACACAATTCGTGTAAACGTGTAGATCCGTAGTTGTAATCACCTCACCCTCTTTATAAAATTATCCACTCTGTCCGTCTGAAGCCTTTTTAAACTCCGCTTTTAATCTATCATTCCGGCAGCTCGGATCAACGTTCTTATTTTTAGTTACATCCAGCAAGTGGGAGCCGGCGCGAAGCGCCGGCGAGCGCTTGTTTACACTCAGATATACTGGTTTCACATCTTTGTATCGACTTGATAATCAATAGTCTCAAAGGCGACGAGCAGGAACGTTTGTAGTGGGTCGGCCCACTCCGCAATTCGCGTTGACAATGAATACATGCCATGTGCCTGGCTGTCGGAAATTAAGGGGGGTTAAGCGAAGTAAATCGAACTCGGGCTGCTGAGAGGGGGAAGCGGTGGTAAACTCTATCCGTTGTTCGGTTTTTGACAGACGCCTTTTAATTTCTGTCAAGAGACTAACCCAAACCGTGAGCGATTTCAGAGCCTGCTGGAGTTGCCGACCCTCCAGGTTGAAGTTCCCGTGAACAGCGCGCATGAAAGAAGTAGCGAGAGAAAGTAAATCATGACAGAGCCGCGCCCATGACGTGGCAGACGACTTTCGGCCGGAAACTGATATGGAGGAACGGCACATATGGTTTTCCACTCTCCAAGCAGTCTCCTACCCGGCCTCAGTGACGGGGTTGGGAGTCACGGTAGCGGTACTGGCATACTGCACAGTAAATTCACAATGTGGGAACTTTTTGCCGCAAAATCATCAGCTGTCAAATTATAAAGCTTCCGAACTTCAGGCCCACTAGGCAGTCGCAGATAATAATACGCCGTGATCTTGCCAATCCACGTCGCTCAATGCCGATCATCATGATTACTGTTTGTTGTGTGAGATAATTGCATATACCTCGCCGCCCATTCATAATTGTTCCGCTAGCTGGTACAAGAACATCCCCGCTGACGACGGCGGTTCACTAGTCACTGGGAATGGAGCTCAATATAAGTAACTGCCAAACTGAACATGTTTCAAATATTGCCATTGAGGCAGTGATCCCGATCTTCTCGTACATCCCCGATATATTCTTGGTTTTCAGAATGCACTATATATGTCGGGGTGCATCCCTCCACCAGATATCAAACAAGTTCCACCTCGCCGCACATTTTCAACCAATGTCCAAGCCCTCACAAAGTCCGAAGCCAGTTGCCGTGGTACGATGTATCGATCTTCATACCTTCGAGCTGTCGCTAAATCGTTGAAGGTTGGTATCTCTGCGGAGTTTCCATCCGGCACTCTTTCCGAGACCAATTTCGACCACAAATCCTTCTTTGAGTTCCTACTCAAGGGTCAGGACGCGTACGAACGAGTTCCGAAGGACAGATTCAACATTGACGGGTGCCTGATTAAACATTGTTCTCTGCGCCCCACTGCTATGTTCACACCGTCCAATTAGATGGCAAGGGTCTCACCTCGGTCAGGTACTGCCCGAAGAAGGATGTTTCCTCAAGAATATTCACTTGTTTGATCATTTCGAGTTCGGAATCTCCTCGAAGGATGCCCTCACTATGGGCGTTGCCACGAGGAAGCTGGTTGAACATGCCTTCCTCGCGCTACTCGACTCGGGAATCCACTCGCGCTCCCAGAATGTCGGAGCGTACACATCCGGCATCGCATTTGATCTCTTGAGTGCTGCTGATGCGGTAAGCTCCCGAAGCTTCATTTGAATTGTACTGAATTCTTTCAGGATGAGTTCGATGTTCGGGATGGATTTGGAGGAGGTGCAGCAGCGGTTAGCAATCGGGTGTCCTACCAATTGGACTTGTTGGGGCCATCGATTCCGGTGGACACTGCGTGCAGTTCCTCGCTTATGGCTCTCCATCTGGGCGTGCAAGCGTTGCGTGCAGGCGATTGTGAAGCCGCCGTGATCGGTGGAAGCCAGATTAATTACAGGTAAGCTGGCGTCTTTGAATACATCGAGCCGCAGCCTCATTTTGTCACATAGGTTCCTCGATTGGGTGCATTACAGCCAATTGTCCATTCTTTCGCCGAGCGGGAAGTCCAGCCCTTTCGATGCTTCTGCAGACGGGTATGTAGCACTCTCCGTAACTATTTAAACTTTGCTCAGTAGAATCTGGGTCCAAAGGATGGGTCGCGGAGAAGCCGTGGTAGTGTTTGTGATCAAGCTACTCGAGGATGCAATTAGAGATGGGGACAAGATTTATGCCACGGTGAGTTTCATTTATTCCATTTGGGTGCATACTCATGTGCCTTTCTCAACACAGGTGCTGAACACCGCCATAAACTCTACGGGTGCGTCGTTTGTTTCAGCAAGCAAATCACGGTTAAAACAGGTTGATAGGGTCTGCGGGACCACTGAAAACTCCGATTCCGGAGTCGCAAGCCGCTGCAATGCTTGCCGCGTATAACGGAATCGGTCGTTCTCCGACCGAGGTCGACTTTGTCGAATGTCACGCCACAGGTACATCGGTCGGGGACCCAGTAGAGGCCAATTGGGTTGGGAATCACTTCAAGAGGGACGAAGAGCTTCTCATCGGCAGTGTGAAAGGAAATATCGGGTGAGATTTCAGGTATCGCATACAGCCCTAGTATTCACATCTATCACCCTGATAGCCACCCGGAAATTACCTCATTTTTGGCGGGGTTCACAAAGGTCTGCGGGATGCTCGCTACTAACCGCATTCCGCCGCAGGCCAATTATACGGCCCCGAATCCAGCAATTTTCTGGGATGAATACAACATGCGCGTCCCAACCCAGATAGAAGAATTTAAAACTAGACATGCATCCGGAAAGAGGCTGGTCTCGTTGTATGTCTGAGCCACATATTTTGTGCGACCCTCATTATTCTCTTGCAGGAACTCATCCGGACTTGGTGGCTCGAACGGGCATGTGATTGCTGAAACTCCTCCGCAAAAGGTGTTGGTCAAATCCTTCCCACGGTTGAATATAGCTGACACGTGTTTCAGGCACATGCACTCCCCGTTCTTCCCAAGGGGGTGCCAGTGTTGCTCGTTGCTGCGGGTCTATCTCTTCGCAGCGCCACTGCCATCGCGTCGGATTTGTCCAACCTCGCTTCGGAAATTCCCGATGAGCTTCCCACCTTGTCTAATATTTATGGAAGACGTGCGAGGCAATTGACCTGGCGTACGGTCGCAGTTAGCACGCCCGGTCACCCATTCGAATTTTCCGCGCCGCGTTTTGTGCCGCGGGGGTCGCCGCCGCTCGTCTTCGTGTTCTCAGGCCAAGGGCCGCAACACATCGAAAGTGCGTTCCCTACCAATGCCATTTTTTTCAAACGAGCATTTCTGACGAGCGTTGGAATTTCAGTGGGGCGCCAGCTTTTCAAGGTGTATGCCGCATTCCGTGAAAGCATTCTTCGTATGGACAAAGTCCACGTCGAGGTCACCGGAAAATCAATTGTCCGTGAACTCGGCTTTTTCGGGGACGCCAGGCCCGAGACAGCGCTGCCTGATACCTGGCCCGTCACCCTCACAGTCTCCAGCATCGCCATGATTCAAATGGCTCTCGTCGATCTCTTTGCGGCATTTGGTATCCATCCGAACCTGGTATTCGGGCACTCTGCAGGAGAAGCTGCGATGTCCTATGCCTCGGGAGCCGTCCCTCAAGAACTGGCAACGGAAATTGCCATTCGTCGTTCCCAGGCCATGATGATGGTGGAGGGCAGCGGAGGAATGGCGGCTGTATCGTGCATCCCATCCGTGGCTCGCGAGATAATTCAAGGAGTTCTGCAGGAGGCCGGACCTGGGGACGTGCTCGAGCTTGGGTGCTACAATGCTCCGGAGGCTGTCACGATGTCTGGTACGCAGGCCATGCTTGATAAAGCTATCGCCGTCGCACAGAAGCGCGGGATGTTCGCGCGCCAGATCAAAGCTCGTGTGCCAGGACACTGCAGTCTTCTCGAGCCCTGCAAAGCACGCTATGTTGAAGAGATGGAGACTGCCTTTTCGCGTTATCCCGGCACTCACATCCCGAAGATCCCGACATACTCCACACAGACAGGTGCACGGTGGGATAAAGAGTTCACCCCCGAGTATATGTGGAATAATGGTCGTAAGCGTACCCACCTCCTCCCTGGGCTCAAATCAAATGAATCTTCTCAGGCGCACCCGTTAAATTCGAACGCACCGTCACCACTGTCGTCGCCGAGATGCCCGAGGCCATATTCATCGAGATCGGACCCCATCCCGCGCTCTCCTCGTATATCTCTCAGATGGGCGCGAAGCCCGACAAGGTTCTCTGCCCTATGCGCCGCGCACGGATTCCAAAACATGCGAGCAGTTCTGTGATTTCATTGAATTCCGTTGCGGACTTCAATGAGGTTACAGAACTTCTCACATGTGTTGGAAACCTATGCGCTCTAGGGGTGAACACGATCGACTTCAGCGCCGTGAACGGCACGAATTGGCTGGAGGTGTCGAAGCCGCTTCCCGCATATCCGTTTGCCCCGAAGGCCGTGCCGTTTTATTCGGAGAATTCGCGGATGGCGGCGAAGCAGAAGCGCACGCGGAAGGGACCTCTGAATTTCGAGTCCTTCGCGATGAACGCACTGACACATCCCGATCTTGCTGAGCATGTTGTTAAAGGCGAGCCAATTCTTCCAGCCACCGGATTCTTCGAGATGGTGAGAGATACTGTAATTGGAAACTGTGCCCGCGATCTCATGCCATATGGCTTGCAGATGTTCGAAGAGGGTGCGCGTACGCTCTGGGATGTCGAGCTCCGCAGTCTGCTCCCTCTTCTTCCAGAAAAAGTCCTCGAGGTTCAGGTCAAGACAGACGGCCGCGAGTGGGGTATTGTTTCCTCTCAGGGAGGCGGGCGAAATGTATGCCGAGCTTTCTTTATATTCACCTGTCGTGTTGAAATTTAATTTCAGGAACGTCTTCATGCCACTGGGTTTATGACCACTGAACCAGCGGATAATGACCTCGGACCGATCGACATCGCGTCCATTCGCGCTCGGTGTACACCCGCAGACATTACCAGTGAGTTTTGACCAAGGCGAATATCCCCTTGATCTCACCGTTCTCAACTTACAGATCTTTACGCCGTTCTGGAATCAACCGCGGCCTTCGGTCCCCTCTACCGCCGGATCGAAGCCTGCTTTGAGGGCGAGCAAGAGATATTGTTTCAGATTCGCGGAAATGGACCGGAACTTACCCAGTAAGTATATTTCTTTCTCTCACCGAATACTATGCTACCTGGCCCCTCTGACACATAATTTGAATAGGCACTACAACTACGTGTTCCACCCCTCGGTCCTGGACTCGTGCATTCATGGGCTCTTGCACCCCATCTTCACCGGCAATCCGGACAAGAATGTGTTCTTCCTACCCTCACACATTGATCGTGTGATTCTCTACGACCGTGCGGTGGAGGAGGGAATTCCTGAGACGCTATTCTCGCATGTGGTGCCGCATAATTGGACACCTGGTGCGTATATGTGATCTGCGCCTAATCTTCCTTGCTTAAGAATTAAATGTTCACAGAATCGGTTGCTTGCGATGCCTTCATTGTGAACGAAAGAGGTGAACGCCTGGTGACCTTGATAAACTGTGTTGTGTGAGTTCGTCGAAAGTTTTGATCTGGAATTATCTTGATGTGATGTGTAGAACAAAGCACTGGGCCGGCGCGGTTCCTACACGACCGGATGTCAGCTATGAGTGTATTTACCAGCCCCTCGGGCTGCCTGCTGCCGAATTGGTCCTACCCGACTCTGAACAAGAAGACTATTCCTTCCTCGACACTATGATGACTCCTATGGAACAAAGAGTATGTTATTCGGAACCATCTTGGCTTAATCCTTACACCCCGCAAGGCAATAGCCTTGGCTGATGGGCGGAAGGATTTTGAGGCAGTACTTCAATCCAGTTCATCCGGTGACTCCGAGGTGAGTTTCCGTAGCGTTGAATGTCAAATCTGTGAGCTGATGTCACATTTATAGTTAAAACCGTCTTCGGTTTTTAGCCTCTTCTCCACCTCACTGAGCTTATACGTCGCCACTGTCCGTCATATTTTTGATCTCGCTGTGAAGTCGGGAAAACAGGTTCTGCGTCTTTTGGACGTCGGTGATGGTGGGTTGAATGTGATTGATGCTTCCCACTGACATCAAATTGCAATCATCAGCTACCGGCTCTCTTCACAAGCACATCATCACCCTCGCGGCGGAATATCCGGCTCTGAGACTGGATTATACCGCGTGCGGCCACGAGAATACTGCACCAGGCCTACGCAATACATCCTTCAGCATCGACACCGTTTCAAAGCAGTCTGGGCTCCCACCAAACACCTACGATGTTGTTGTCGCCACGCATACCCTCGGCTTCGCAGCGGAGCTGGAACGGTCCCTCGAGTTCTTAAGCGGTCTCCTCGTTCCCGGTGGATTCCTCGTTGCTCTGGAAGTCAATGGAGCTCCTGAGACTGCCGGTGGAAAATGGGTCGACCAGGTCTTCTCCCCGCACGGACATTGGCCTGGACTGCGCTCTGGGAAACAGTATCGTCGACGGTCTCAATTAGAATGGAACGAACATTTCGCACGCGCCAGCTTGCGAGTTCTTGATGAAGCACGACTGCCCAACAACCTGTTTCTGAACCTGGTGGCACAGAAGTCTTCCTTGTCTCTCTTGTCGTCATCACTAGAATCCCCCTCCAACTCGGAGAAACCTGTCGTCTTCTCTTTTGAGGCTTCCCGCGCGTTGGATCTGCAGCAGATCGTCCTTAGTTGCATGTCTTCCGGCGGGAGCCCTGTCCAAGTCTGGATCGAGGCCACCTCCGGAACCTACGATGGCGCGGTTGCAACGGGTTTCGCACGCTCTCTCACGCGAGAAATGGTGGCCGTTGATATTCACTTGGTCCTGTTCGACGCCGTCTGGAAACCTGAATCCAGAGTCACTGCAATTCAGCAGCTCGCTGCCATGGCGTCTCTGGAGCCCGAAATCGCGGTTGATGTGTCGGGGAACATATTGGTGCCGCGCTTGCGCTCCTACGCACCGCGCACCCCTGATAAGCTCGACAATGACAGGTACTGGATCGTCCAGCAGCCCAACGCTGTCATTCAATCGGCGCCTCCATTCCCCGGCCCGCATCACGTTCTTGTGAAGATTTCTGCTCTTTCCGATGCGGAGGGCGGACTCCAGGGTATTGTTGGGACTGTTGCACGTTCCAGTTCTTCAAGATGCAAGGCGGGAGCACATGTCCTGGCTGTTGTCCCATCCACTCGCTCCAACTTCGTCCTCGTGCATGAGGGCCAAATCGCGGACACTTCCGACCTGCCTTCTGGTAGCGCTCCCGATATTGCGTTGCTCTTGGTGTTCGCCGCGCTTGCTCTGCGCCTCGACCTCAGACCCTTGGAAAGCCTGCAGCAAATCCAAGTGGTCGTTCTCCACACAGGAAAATTCGCCTCCTCCATCGCGCGCCTTCTCGAGCACTTCGGTGTTCAACCGATTTTAATCGCACCTTCCCTCCCATTAGTCCTTCCTCGCATGTCTGCGGGCGATATCATCATGTGTGGACTACCAGCCGATTCCGCTCGTACCATCCCTCGCCTCAGCGGTGTCTCTGTATTCAACTGGTCTGACGCGGACCATGGCGCTCTTGCCGCCGTGGCCCAGAACCCTTGGTTGGTCGGAACCACCATCCACGCACACCTTGGCCGTAATCTCCTTGGTCTCACCGTAGATGGCGGCTCGCTGATCCCAAAACAACTCCTCCCCCCGACATTCGATGTCTCGCAATCTCTTGCCCTGGCGGACGACAAGTTCTACGTCATCATCGGTGGGATTGGGTCCCTTGGGCTCCATCTCGCCATTTGGCTCTACCGGGTAAGTACCTGCTTCCTCTGATTTCGGCATTAGTGATGAGAAAAAATCGATTCCAGAAAGGAGCGCGACACATCGCACTCACCTCCCGACAGGGTATTAAGCGGCTCACCGGCCCACAAAACCGCGCTATGCGCAGTGCCGTCTCCTACCTCCAATCGCACGCTGACCTCGACCTTCGGCTCGAAGCCTGCGATGCCAGCTCCGTTGAAGCGCTAACGAAGCTGATACACTCACTGGATTGTCCCCTTGCGGGATGCATATTCTCTGCAGCTGTGCTCGCCGACCGGCTGTTCCTGAAGCAGGATGCAGACAGCTTCTCGGTTCCGTTCAAGCCGAAGACCGATGCGTATTTCGCGCTGGAGAAGGTCGTCGACTTGAAGAAGCTCGACTTTGTGCTGGCCATATCTTCTGTAGCGAGTCTTGGCTCGGCTGGTCAGACGAACTACGCCGCGTGAGTCTCCTTTCTATTCGATGTACGATTATAATTCCATACTGACGGCTACCTAACTAATTTTCAGTGCGAACACGGGCATCGAGTACCTGACGGCGCGGTATCCCAACGCCTGGGCCTTTTTGGCGCCTGGAATTTCCGATTCGAACGTTGGGATGGACCTCGTCACCTCGACGAATTCTCGTATTAAGATGTGGGAGACCTCGACCATCAGCAGCTATGGTGCGAATAACAATCCAGACTGCTTCTTGAAACTGACTTGATGACTTTCAGAGGTATGCCTCTGCCTCGAGGACGGCCTTTTGCGCATGACGAACGGCGAGCGCATCTCGCATTACGTGCCGAATCTAAATTGGGAGGCAATTTACACCTCGATCAGTGAATCGCCGCTGTATAACCACCTCGTCAAGTTGGATGCCTCCCAGGATACTAAAGAGGTCGAGGATCCATATGAGGTTCTCCAGGGCATTGTGTTGAAGTTCATCGACGCGTCTGAGGACGACTTTGAAAGGAACATTCCCCTCACGTCCTACGGGTAAGTCACCCACTACCTTACCTCCAACATTGGGACTTGCTTATCGTTACGCGCCTTAGCCTCGACTCTCTGTCCGCTGCGAGAATGTCCGCTGCGTTGAAGCCTTATCTTGCGATCACGCAGATCCAGCTGTTGGGCGATCTCAGCCTGGACGATCTCGTCGTGAAAATGCAGAATACGAAGCAAGTGGCCGTAGACGACTCCGTAGCCAGCAGCACGACTGAACACCAATTTGCCTGGGACGCATTCAACCAGCCCGGCCAAACCGTTTTGAAGCTCGTCATCGGAAGCGGCACTCCGCTCATCATCCTCCACGGTGGTGCGGGCGACATCGCCGCCTTCCGGGCGGTCCAAGAGCAGTTCTCGACTCCTCTGTGGGCTGTCCAGCCAACACCTGAAGCCCCGCTTGACAGCGTCGACGTGTTGGCGCAGTTTTACTTCGAGAAGATCAAAGAAGCGCGCCCCGCGGGACCCTACCGCATTGCAGGATTCTCTGCCTCGAGCATGGTAACACTTCGCCTCGCGCAGCTCTTCGAAGCGAATGAGGACGAGATCGCGCAGCTCACCTTCATCGACCACTTCCCGATGCTCTTCACCTCCTCCATCAACGGCTTCACCGAGGCCGCAGATACTTTTACGGAGCTCCTTGTGTATGGGCAGAAAGCCGGCGTCGTGATGGTGGCGGACTGCTGCAGCCGCGAATCGGCGCCCACGCGGCGCACATACGGGAAGAATCTCATCACAGCCTCGCAGGGGTGTCCCTCTGCTGCGAATGCCGTGACGTCCTGGGAGTGGATCCAGAAGATAACGGAGATGAACCTCAGGCAGATCATCAATTTCACCGGCGGGTGGGGCGCCTGGAGCTCTTCTCTCGACGCCAAAGCGCGCCAGGCGGCTGCACGGGCCCGGGTCGTGGAGGAGATCGCCAAGGTGCAGACACCCATGAGTGTGCTTATTGCTAATTGGGGGCTGAGACCTGTATACGGCGCTGAGTGGAACGACTTGGGGGTGTCCCTCAGCGAGCGGGACATCCGCACGGTGTACTTCGATGCAGGGCATTTTGACCTCTTCGAGAAGACGGAATTTTCCCGCAGCCTTGAGTTTGATTGGGTCGAGTCGACACCCGAGCACAAATTTGCGGAGATGGTGTAGTCTTGTGTTTACCGTGGGGCTCAGATCGGAGTGCTCCGGAGCTTGCGACCCCAATTGATCAGGTGGGCACCGCACGGTGTTTGGTCATGATTGCTAGCCGCCTCTGGCAAGCCGTTGTACTGGCACGAGTTCCGGCGGCGGCGGCCTGCTCGTGCTGCAACCCCGAGTTGCGCCAATCTTTATTAATAAATAATTAAATCTAAAATTGTTATATGAAAAAAGCATGCAGAAAACATGGTTGCTGCATTTCCTGGCTGCATAAACAGAGGTTATTGGTTTGGCTCATGGCCAGCCTCCCTTCCCTACTTTATTTCAAGGTCTGCTTACAATTGTGCAAGAATTTTTTTCTTCTGGGGCTTTGCTAGCTTTCCGAGAAATCTCTGGTTCTGGATCTTGTGAACTTTAGGCTTGTCTGAAATAAATATGGCTGGTGCTCCAAATTTGTCTTGTGCTGCATACTGAGTAGCATGATACTGTGCTAGAGGCACGGAAGTGTGCAGCCTAGTTGAATAATAGATGGGCTTCTACTCCAGCTTACTTGCCTACATTTGATGAAATGAAATGAGGAAAATGGGCTGAACCTAGGGCTCCAACCTTTTGTTTTCTGTTTATAGATCTGGGCAAAATAAAAGGAAAAGGTTTAAAACAGTTTATAAATAGTTTAAACCCGTTTATAAATGATATTTTTGGGGGGCATGAAATACAGTTGTGGTATATATACTAACCCTGGCCGCATTCCAATGATGCCATCTTGAGAAGCCCGTCCTTTATCCACATCTTGGTGAGCATTGCCTCCTGGATTGTCCATGGCTTTGATGATGCCCAGGACTCATAACACAAGATGGTGTGCACTCGAAAACAACTGCTTGACTGGTGCCAGGAATGGCCAGAAAGTTGTGTGCCATCTTTGAAATGATTGGAAACTCAGATTTGTGGGTCTATATAGATGGGAGCAGTCAGCAGTTGTGAAATACAAACACTCTCGCGTAACATTACCTTCCACCACAGTGACATGGTGTTTGTTGGTTTTTGTCTCTCTGGACAAGTGCTGAGATCTGTGACAGCAAGAGGGCATTAGATGAAGGTTAATGTCATGAACTGTCTTTTCATTTTATTTCCAGAACCCGAACAACCCGAACAACCTGATCATTGATCAGATCAACTATCTGATCAATTGAACCAGGATACCGTTTTAAGACTCCAAACGGTTTTGATCGGTCCCCCGACCTTCGGGTTCCCGATCACCTCCTCTATGTTCATATACCCTTTCATTTACGTTGCATTAATCTTGTCCGTTGCTCTTAGACACTGTACCTTAATTTACAACCCCTAGAGACTTTAGTATATAAAGCTGTAGTTACTTCCCTGTATGTCGGAAAAATCCTATTTGGCTTTAAACGGCTTTGAACGCGTTCAAAGCCGTTCCATGGTCACATGCCTTAGCTGGCTTCCAACGCACAGTCCAGAATCACGCAACCGCTCCCAAGCCAGGTCGAGGGCCCCAAGATCTGGCATGGTCAGAGGGTTCTATAGAACCTTCAAACTACTTCTATGGGTCTCAAACCCACCCAGGCGGCATAGCACATAAATATCGACGGTCAATAATATTTCTATTGAATTCAATGCGATACGGTGCACGTTAGGCAGAAAAATATATATTGGACGATAATATTAAGCCACACAGTATATACGAGTCGCAGCTAAGTGTGGTATTACATCTGAGTATCAAATATTAGCACAGTGAACGATAGAGATGATAAGGTCGATGTACCAGGTAAACTACAGGAGCAACCCTGGATGTCATCAGTGAGAGAATGGAGACTCAAAGGGAGAGCATACCTGAGCATCGTTGCCAACGAGCTCTGCGGGAGTATGGGGGAGGAGTCAGAAGGGTAAGACAGGACTACTTGCATACGCACTTGGCAAGTTGGGGAGCGGGAAGATTCTGAAATCAAATGAATCAATATAATTGATCGTCGTAGCTGCCAGTGCAAGTACCTCGAGCGAGCGAGGGCAGGTGGGCAGAGGGAGGGGTAAGATGATGGTGGGGTAAGGAAAGGAGGAAAGATGGAGACGTTGTCACAGAGTTGGAGTTGATATATCCACTCCATGGTAATGACATCATTTCGCTCCACTTTACCCCCAAAATGCTACGCACCCGTCCCGCGCCTCCGCAACCTATCCTCACGACCTAATGCCTATCCCTTGCCGCACTTTCTCGGATACTACCCACGTCTCCGACTCTGAACCCGAGCAGGAAGCTCAACGCCGCAACGAAACACAAAGCTCACCGCCGCCCTCCCCGCACCGCACACCACTCTCTTTGATCTCAAATACCTTGCTGGGGACCGAGCCCAGTGGAGGGTTTATGCTCGAGACTCGTCTCTCGAAGCTGGAGGGCGAGATGGCAGAGATTAAATACAACCTCCATGTTTTGAGGCGCGGCAGTGCGTTTTGAAGCTGTTCTGTAGCGACGTACGGTACTGACATCCCGTTTCCCCTTTTTCCAGAGCGCAATAGAGCGACACAGTCCCCCCCATCCACTCCCATCCCCAAACGCCGCCGCACTACGCACGACAATGCGGCCATTCCTGAGACTCCCATCTTACGCAGCTCATTGATGGCCAGCACTCCGGAGCGGGACGAGATAACAAGCTCTGTATCCAACGGCATTCAGCAGTCTCTTCGCGAGTGTCATCGCAAGAACTTCGAGCGTGATCCTGTTGCGCCGGGTCCATCGGGAATGAGGCGAAAGTTGCGCCGAAGAGTGCATGAATTTATGTAAAGCTACCTGTATTTTTTTACCTCGATCTACTTGCTCCAAGCTTTTACACCTGAATCGTTCGTCAAATTAGGAATGAGAAAAACAATTTTTTATTCAATGCGATCCGAGCACTTTGGATATCTACATTAGCATCATGCGAGTACTTCAACGGCGCCGCCTCAAGATACGCCTGGCACTGTTGCCAACTCCACGAGTGTGCGGGGGAGGAGGAGACCGCTCAACCGATAGCTCCCGTGGGCCCGGGGCTAGGGAATCTTCTTGTGTTCCGTGAGCGCGCGCGGGAGGGTGAGGAGACGGCTCAAGCGATTGCTCGCGTGGTGGGCCTGGGGCTAGGGAATCTTCTTGTGTTCCGTGAGCGCGCGCGGGAGGGTGAAGAGACGGCTCAAGCGATTGCTCGCGTGGTGGGCCGGACACGGGAGAGTCTTCGCGGCGCTGCGCTGCAGCCCGAAAAGCTTCATCCATTGCATTGATGTCATCGTCAACAGCTTGATGGTTGGCTGAGGTCGTTTGGCCGAGAGAGTGCTCCGCGTTGGGGAAGAGCACATCGTCCCAGAAACGGAACAGCTCGACGGCCCACTCGGCTTTGTTACGCAAACCTTCGCAGATCTGGCGCAGGAAAGTCTGGAAAAATAGCTTGTAATCAATCTGGGTCTCGTCGCCCTCGCCTCCAGAACCGAGTTGGGTGTCGGATGATAACAGCCAAATTGCCTGCGAGTCGGATTAATACAAGGGGCAGATATTATTCAAAGATAAACTCACCCTAATGGCAGAGCCTGCGATGGCAGCCGGGGTCGTGTATTTGATGCTATGAATGCGCTGTGCTACTTTGGCTGCTGGGAGCTTTGACTTGCCGTCAAACAAACCTTTGGGTCCTTGAGGACCACGTATGATGCATGCGTAGATCTACAAATTCGTCAGCGTTGGGAAAAACGGGGTGAATGAGTCTCACGATGAGAAGAAGACGCCCACGGAATATCTTGTCGACATTCATCGTCCCATCATAGTCGGCGAAGAGCACCTCGGCTTTGAGGATCGAGTAGAATGCTGCAGCATCTGCCGTCGCTGGTTGGTAGCCGATACGCTTGGAGAAGGCGTTGAAGCGGGAGGCGGAGGACTCAAAGTCCTCGACCTTTACGCGCTCTCCATCACTGAAGGTGATGTTCGCTACGATGAGTGCAAGGCTCTCATGGCGCAGACGCGAATGGATCGTGGATCGTTTGTTGTTCATGCCATCGCCAAACTGTGAATACAGAGAAGACCAATCAACAAATGGGAAAAAACAGAGTGGAATGCGACGCACAGCAGAAGCGATCCATTCCTGGTCGTGAATCGCCCTGGCATCTGCAGGGAGCAACGCAACGATATCCCGAAGCTGGCCCTGAATGCAGTACTCCTCCGATTCAAACTCGGTGTCCTCGCTGAAGGTCGGGTCCTCCTCGGTGGCCAGGAGAGCATGGATGGCGGTGAAGGTAAAAAGGCCGTATTCGATAACGAAGTGACGACCAGCTTTGCGGACCCGATCTTCGAGGGTGTCGGGATTCACTATATCTTCGGGGGCCTCAGCTGCTCGGTTGCCGCGCATACGGCGTTTCCGAGGCTGGCGGATGGTGCCCAGCTGGTTTGTCACATCGGCGAGCTTGCGCTTGACGGCGCTGTGAGATTCGCCCACGTCATTGCTGAGGTACTGGATATCCAAACAGATCTGGGAAAATCAGTATTACACCTTCAATAATACACGAAGAAAACACGAAGAAAACACACCTGGCGCATTGTCCTCGGACTCTTGCGTGGGGTGAGTTGCTGCGTCAACTCACGCAACTCAGTGAGGGGTGTGGTGGATCGGCTTCCCGAGTTATCTGACATGGTGGATCAAGGTGTGTGAGGTACGTATGGGGTGAGTTCGCCCTCCGATTCGGCCCTTTATACAGCAGAGGGGTGGAGCTCATCGCGTCAACCGTTTCAAGCGACTCGCTTGAAGCGAGTGGACGCTGTCGGTGCAATGTGCATGACATCATCCATCAAGATCACTCTCCACTCACCTCCATGGCGCGAAAACGCAAGGCAAATAATTCAAGTACTCAACAAAAAAATAAACTCTCTACTCGCCAGATAGCTGCCCTCAACCCGAAGGAATGCAGCTTCTGTCACGATCTCATTTCGAAACATCTCGCCCAGCACGAAAGAATATGCAAAATCAACAGCATCGCCAGGCGAGAGGCACACAATTACAGACTCGGGCGTGTTGCACCAAAGGACACGAGCCATGTAGGTTCAATATCTAACGAGGCTCTGACGCGTCTGACTTGTCCTCCCTCGCGTCCAGACCGGAAATAATCCCGCCAATGTTGGACCATCCTTTATGCCGATGGATGACGTGCAACCGCCTTCACCGCTTGCTCCGTCTACGGAACTTGAACCGATGGACGTGGACACGCGTCCTTCGCAAAATATGCAGCTCCCGGAGCGCTTTATTTTTGTGAAGCATCACCCTCACTCTGATAAGCCGAATGAAATTATTGCACTCGACTCGGCAATTTCTTCGGATTCACCGGAACCGGCAGCTAAATCTCCTCCGGATGAACATCCTTGGGCTCCGTTCCGGTGCTTAGCTGACGCCACCTTCGCCTATCGCTGCGTCAGTCGGCGGATGTCTAATAGAGAAGTCGACGAGGATCTCAAACTTCTCCGAACCGAGTGGACAGATCAGACTCATGTCACCTTTCGCAATCATCGGGATATGGAGCGAGCCCTGGACGCAGCCCGCGAGGGGAATGTACGCGTACGTGCTTATCATTTTTACATGTGCAACGATATAAAATTCTAACAGTTTCGTACAACTCGGGTTTCAATTCATTTTGAAGGGCGCGAGCTCGGAGGGACCTACGACGTCGAAATTAAATTCCGGGATCCTTGGGAGGTCATGACGAGATGGCTTCGCGACGAAAGTCTCGCCCCAGTCAGTAGTTGGTTTTCGCAGGAACGCTACTTGTGTATGGAACACGAGATTAGCTTTTCAAACCGATTATACGAGGAACCATGCACTGGAACAACCTGGGGTGCCGTCGACGTGAGTCTTGTCGCTCTTTTTTTCGTGGTTAATCCAGGATAGCAGGACGCTCTTCCCGTGAGCGAGAAGTATCCTGCATGCTATGTCCCGGGTCATGTTTGGCTCGACAAAGGTCTTGTTTCCACCAAGGTCAAAATGCATCCATTTCTTCTGCGCGGATGCTGGATCGAATCCGCGACGCGGAATGGGTCAGGAAATGGGGGTGCAGCGCTCCTCGGCTTCGTTCTTATGGTGTGTGTCTCGACTCTTCCCGTTTTAATTCATTGACGCTCCGTAGCCGGCAGCTTTGCGTGAAATTGACCCCAAAACCTTAAAAGGTGTGCGCCGGAGCGAGTATGATGGCCTCAAACGCAAGATTTACCACACTGTGTGCCGAGTGGTCATGGCCTCACTTGAACGCCGCTCACGCAACGGTGAGGCATTACGATTTGGTGACGGAGTTGTTCGTGTTGCGCACCCAGGCATTCTCATTGAGTCGATGGACTTCGAAGAGATGGCGGCTTGGCTTGCCATTCGCAACTCGCGAAGTAACCATCCGTGTCCGAAATGTCTCGTGCATCACAAAGACCTGCACAAGCTATTTCAGCGCTCAGAACACCGCACGTCACAGTCGATGCAGTGTGTCTTGACACGAGCTGTGGATCTCAATGCCACGGAACGAGAAGAGCTGTTGAGATCCTACGGCCCTCACAATTTCGAGGTGCGTCGTCGAGATTTTTGAATGACAAGTGCTCATGACTTTGCATAGCATTTTCTTTGGAACTTTGATCACTCCGACCCCTACGCAGCTGCGAGCTATGACTTACTCCACTACTTCGACGGTGGTAAATGGGGTCGCCATGTCTGGGTTCTAATCAAAGAATACCTTCAATCGAACGGACTGGCGTCGAGATTTAACGATTAGTAAGTGAACTATCTTTTCTCATCTTCCCCATACTGATTGCTTACTTCCGGAAGTATGAACCAATTTGTGCGCTGGAGGGGATTGAAACATATTTCCTCACCCACGACAATCGATTATTCGGAGGGGCAGACATTTGTGGATATTTTAAAGGTAAGTCTAGCCAGCCACAAAGTTTGCTCCATGTGAAGTAACGGGGTCAGTGTGCATTACCTTGTCTCGTCCAGCTACTTCCGCGCAATTCGTGCCTTGTTCGGATTGTGCGCGCGATGCAGAAAGTTCGCATCATGCTCGGTCTTTCCGTTACAACACGAACGAGGCTAGACCACCTCAACGATCTGGTGCGCCAATATGAGGATGCTTGTAATGTTTGTGCCGGCTGTATTACCTATTCTTTTCTGACTGACATATTTTTAGGAGGTCTTTAAAGCGCTCGAGAAAGATTTCAACTTCCTGAAGCAGCACTCACTCACCCATGCGATCGAAGACTTCATGTCAAAAGGGACGAGTAGAAATATGAACACCCGCGTCGGCGAAGGCTTTCAGCAGGAGGTGGAGAAGATGTACCAGAAAACGAACGGAAAGAATGCAGAGCATCAGGCCAGTAGTTAATTTCTCAAATTCGTCTCAACGTGCTCATTTGTGTGTGTGCAGATTGGCTTGCAGGATGAGAGAGAGGAAGCGATGGCCCGCGTACAGATGGCCATTGATGAATGGCGTCTGTGTCAGCAAGATACCGAATTGGAAGACAACGAGCGGACTGTGATTCCTGTGGCGAGCGAGACTTCCTCGGTGCACTGGACACTCGGATCTCCGGCACCACATGTCTCCCCTCACCGGTTGGAGTCGGAACTCAGCAACGACCCAGCATTCCGCGACTTCAATGTGCGTCTGCGGGAGTATATTGCACGCCACCATCCTATGCATCAAATCCGGCTGGAGCAGCAGATTCAGGTGAGTTGATTTATTTCATCCTTGCCGTTCAAATATTTAGTTTGTTATAGATTCAACAGTGCAAGGTTCTCTACGTGGAGTACCAATCCGAAGTCGATTGGAGAAGTGCGAGAGATATTCTACGGTGTAACCCCCACTTCCACGGTGCTCCCCGGTTCGACTCGGTGATCTACGAGGACGATGACGACCCTCTCGCCATGGGTCAGTTCCACTTTATTTTTCGTTGTCATCTCCCCGGCGACGTGGCGCTCGACCTAGCCATGATACAGCCGTTCCGCAGGACGACATGGCAGCCCAACACTCGTACGGACTGCCCAATACGCGAAAGATTGCCGTTGAATAGATGTCAATTTATTGCACTGGAGCACATCGTTCGCGGGGCCTTACTCTCTCCAATCTTTGGGGGGAAGGACGGCATGCATTACATTATGGATTGTATTGACGAGGACATGTATCTGCGAGTCAATAACCTGAATTAATATTTTCTTTTGTTCTTTCCTTTGTTCTTGAAGTTGTTATGCTCAAAATGTGATACGTACCTTGGAATGGCATGAGACGGCCTAGAACCTACACCGAGCCTTCGAACGGCTTGAGACTGGTTCGAAGTCGCTCCGCCACGGCTTCGAAGCAGTCCGATGCCGTTCCAAGGTCGCATGCTGTACCAAGCCGTTGCATGCTGACTGGCTTTTTTCCGACATACTTTACACTATTCTAGTCTAAACTCCAGACTTATTCATTGGAACTCTTCATGCTTCAGTTGCCCTCATCACCTCAGAACCCGGAATCTGCTCTGTGCTGACAGTTAGGTGTAGTGAAGGGAATCATATGTGCACTTGAATGTCCAGAAAACTAATGACTTCACTGTGGAACGGCAAAAGGCTGCCCAACAGCCTGCATCACTCACACCACAGGAGCCATGATGTAATCCTGTAGCAAATGTCCAGCACATGTAAGTGTAGTGCTGACTCAAAACTTTGCAGCTGTGACAGGACAGACTGGACCATCTTCAATGGCTTACATAAAATACATAATCCTATCCTTTATACAACAAGCGGTCACTGGCTGCCTGCTAGTGAAAAAAAAGTAAATTGATTTGTCTAGCTCAGCCAGATTCCACATCTGTTTGAGGTTTTTTGTAGAGCAGTCCAAGAAAATTGTTTTGAAATGTTCCCATAACCTGCAGATCAAGACTGTGGTAAATAATTGATCCGCAAAAAACAGCATTTCAACTATTGAGCCAGTCATCAAGCAGCTCAGCATGTGAGCCACGCTGAATATATTGATTGATTTCTGCATACAAGTTGGATGGCACAAACAGCCCTTGTCTATCCCTCTAATCCCAGGATATGGCACCACATTCAGGGATTAGACAGATAGGTAGGGCACCCTTCACTATAGTCACTATCACTACGTTCCGCCGTTGGCTAGACTCAGTCTGCCGAGGTCCGTGTAGCCGAGTCAAGGCTGTGTGTGGCCGGCTACACAGATCACACAGCTGTGGGTAGCCGGCCACGCACGGCCTTGACTCGGCTACACGGACCTCAGCAGACTGAGTCTAGCCGACGGCGGAACGTAGTGTATGGGCACTATGGAAGCTACAGCAAGTACATAGAGCTAGGTAGCACACCCAGGTTTTGCTGATGGTGGGCAGAGGACTTCCGACAATGGCCGAGTACAGAGCACATTAAATGGGCACTTGAACAGATTACAGCAATCAGCAGTACCAAAGGCACAGATCAAAAAAGTTCTGTTTTGGGTGTTTTCAAAGAACTTCCGATATCTCAATGAGTTCTGAACCGATGATAGGGCATGTACCAAAACATGCATGAAAACACCGGTGAAACGCTGACTATGGGGCAAGCGGTGAAATAACCACAAACCAAACCTTGTAAATGAATACGCGGTTCGACAATGCGACTACAACAACTCAAACACTATAGTCCTCGCGCAAGTTCGGGGTTCCAATCCAGTATAGATTGTGGCAATTTGAACTTTAGTTCTCTTTGAGAAGCAAGACTTTATAGGTCTACAAGTCGTATAGATAAAACTTGCTCGAATCCGTTCTAGGCGCAATCGCGGATAGACAGACGAGATTTTATGTTCAACGGTTTTGTATAGTGTGGGTCTAGGTTTGGAGATAGTACTCCGATGCGTAACGCAAATGATTCTTTATGAATCCCAATTCCAATAGTATCCGCGATTGCTAATCCTTGTGAGATTACAACCAATTGTCAAGTCCGATCCGTTTCCTTATATTCCACGCGTCCGTTCCGTTTATCCAATATGTCCACGCGTCCTTATAAAGATCCAAATCCAACACAGATAATATTCAAACAGGGAAAACAAACGAAACTTGGTATAGCTTCTGGGTGTCTCCGAATGAATGCCTACTCAACCTGTTAAGCGTGAAGTCTAGTAACTTCGCGTCCAACAGGTGGGGTGAGATTCACTGGTGTTCCTCCCATAACTATCCACTTAAATACGTTACAGGATTCTAAATATAAACGAGACAGATACAAACGTGCAATAGGGTTCAGGGTATATGACTAGTGGTATAGCAGCTAGCCGATGAACTCCTGTCGGATATCAAGCGATTAGTAAAATTGAGAGAGATTTATAAGAAACATCAACAAGCCGAGCTTAGCGATGAGTCAAGATCTACATCGCTTAGAACGATCATGATGGGATATTGTTGATATGTCAACTTTTAGCCAACCTCCTCATCAGCACTCTGTTACCCTCCTTGGTAACCCTCCGCTTAATTGGTCCCGCTTTGAACCGCTCAAGTGATTTGTCTGAAAACCGTGATAGCCGTCGCTTCCCAGTACCCGAGTATGGTTTCTTAGTCAATTGGTAGATCGACCAAGTCCAGCCTTCTCTTGGCAGTTCTGAAGACGTCAGATGATGCCTGACAGTGATCCCTCTAGTTCAGATGGATAATCCCTCGTAATACGCCCTTAGTCAGGGATGTGCAGTAGCCCCAATCCGTTTCCAGGATGGTAAGGCACTTTCCGCGATTGCTCCATTAGCGACTTCCCACTTCAACCCTTTACCAGGATTGTTGTCCAGCGCCTTTCTAATGGTTCGAGACACATTATATCCCTTTTAGCTAACTGCTCAGGCCAGCAATAGCCCTTGTGAGATGACGTCGTAATGTAATGAAGTACATTGTAGTACGTTGCAACTCGAGCAGATTTGAATAAATGCCCGGGTGCCCCAATACCAGGTCTGTCACCGGTTTTTATTTCATTTTGAACCTATTAGTGGCCAGAAGTGAGGCATTAGATTATGAGTGTACACCCTCCCTGGGGTGGTAGGCTACACTATTGATGGCCGAAAGTCAGTGTAACAAATCAACTATGAAGGATTGAGTAGACTTGACAAGGCAGCCCAAAAGGCTGTTATGTCCTGACTATGATATTCTACACTGAGCTATAGATGGTGGTGGTAAACCATTATCTTATGTGCTGGAGGTGAAACATCAGGGAACTACTCAGAATTATTGACTTGCCACCTCAACGGCCTCCGAAAAGTCTGATGACTATTAAAACAAGATATACAAAGTCAGGATTGGTACAACCACATTAGGGCCGGCAGGGATATAGCACTGCGCCATTTTGTGTATAAGACCAACTGATTAGATTGTGATGAAGACATGTTACTGAGTTAACCATCACTGTGGTTACTCAGGCAGATCTGACCATTAGAAAGATGTGGGCCTCGCATCAAGGATTTACTGATAGGATTGATGAAGATCGACACCATAGAATAGCGCCACGCTATATTTCACTGGTCACTATACTGGTCTGCCAGTATAGCGCCGCCTATCTTGTCAATCTGTTTGATATTTACTATGAGTTCCACTGAGCTTGTGAAGTACGGGACTGATAGAGAAATTGAATAGAACTTGACTAAGACTGACTTCACTAGTCAGTAATGACCAACCTGCTCAGTCAGAAAGATGGAAACCAAGACAACTAAGCATGTCTTATGGCGTGCTAGAGAAATACATGTGGACTAGCTCTGGTAGCAGGTCATAATACCCATGGTTGAGAATGTTTTCTACGCCATTGGCCATTCACTACTCAGGCTCCCACCCTTTATTGTTCCTATTCATTCCGTCTATCTCCTTTACTTCTCTCTAAAATGTATAAAAGCCAGCTGTGTACTCTGTATTAGCCAGTAAACTATCCCCCCAGATATACGGGCAATATAGTAGACTCTAGATTTGTTTGGAAAGATATCAGAGATTTGAAGACACACAGATAAAGATTGTAAGACATGGGACATTGACGGGACAATACCATTGCCCAGATATAAGTGTTACACATTCAACCTTGGTGAAGAGACCCGCTAGACTTAGGTCTCACACAATTCAATTGTGAAGAGCCAGTTTGGAATGTAAACTCACGCCTCGAACTAGAGTGGCCGCCAGCAGTGTAAGCGTGAGCACACTAGCCCCGCCCTCACCATCTGCGTAACTGCACCTGCTTGTTGATTGCTGCCATTCTCGCAAGAGAGTTACAAGTCAAGTGTCCGTCCGCCGAAAGTCTGCCTACCTATTCTGCTTCTTGGTCAGCTGCCAGTTAGTGTTAGGGTCTGACGCTCACAAGGAGACTGAAGACTTCAGACAAGTCAAGAGTTTACTTGAGTCTTGATATACTGTTGGTGTGAAGTCCCTGCTACCCCAGCATAATCGTGCTCAGACCGCATAGTTTGCTATTGAAACAGAGTCTTATAAAACCATTGCACACCCTCTTGACGGGTGATATGTACCCTACCTCCCCGAACACACACACACGAGCATTAGGATTGGATTAGTTTTTTGTTTTGATTTTGGTTGGATTGTGATTAGTGACTAGCTCACTTCACTCTCTAGTTGATTTCATTAGGTTACACGGCCGCACCCTAGTGCACCGTTTCACCGATTCACATGAAACCTAGATAGAAATACTCAGCTAATTCATGCGGAATTAGTGATAGAAAGACAGTTATAGAACTGATGTATATTCAGTGACATTGGTTTAATGGGCCATTTTGTGGATGAATGCAGGTTACAGCCATCTATCAAACAGACACACTCTCTGATGTTTTTGAGGCCACTCTGCTATCCACTGCCCTCTTGCTTCCTCATAACCTCGGGCATCTTGTCCTTGGCCGTCAATTGTGGACCCCACTTGGAGGCTATATCTCCAACTGCAGTGATCCCATGACTGCTTATTTTTTGGAGAAAGGTTTCGTTGACAACTTTATCATTGGTGTGCATGGCTCATCTTTATCAGGCCTGCTTGAGGAGCCCACCTTTCTACACCCCAATCACTACTCCCCACTTTTCCTTGCTAGCGGTGATTTCCAGTCACAAGCTCTTCCCCATTGACCAGTATATACATACCGCAATGACAAGCAGATCTGGTCCATCACTCCTTTACCTGAAAACTCGCAAGGCGTCAGTGCTTATGAGTATGTACCATAATTCTCTCTTTATGCCCATATTGATCCGGACTCAGAGACAGTGCTTCACCAACTCAGGTCATAGGCAAAGAATGCAGGTGCATGCTCTTCTCCAGGGCATTACTCTGGACTTGAATGTCCAGGGCTTTGAAGGTAACTCTTGATATACCCTGTCACCTACTACTGACTTCAGCTTTTCACTGCATGAATTTTTGTGCTACAAGCTCAGTGGGGTGAAAAAAGAAAGGTTATATGTAGGCAGTGCAAATTTTACTTTTGTTTCAAGGTGGCGTGTTTTTTTTCCGTGCTACAAATATGTCTTGCGACAGCAGGCTGGGCTTTTAGTGAGTGGATATTTGCAGCAGTGAATTTCAGGGTTGTGCAGACCTGAGGTGGTGAATATTTTTGTGAAATTGTGCAAGGTGGTGTAAAAAAGTGAACATGTGTACTAAACAATTATGGCCTACTATTACAGCCATATTATGGCCCAGTATTACTCCCATATGCCTCAATGATGTATGCTACAGACATAACCAACCCAATTGATACAACAGAATGTCGGTCAGGACCTCACCCTTCTCACAAATTTGAATCCACTGCTGAGGTCTTTGCAAATATGAATCTATGACAACTTGCAGAATGTATCAGAACCTTACCTGACAAAATTCAACATCATCTGGATGTGTCTAAATGCCTGTAAACTGCATTCATTGAGGAAGGTTTCAGATTTCAGATTTGTGTAAACAAAGACGAAGGAAATTGTGGTTGTCTTGAAGTCGAGCCTGAGGCAAGCATTCAAAACCGTGTCCAATTTGCAGTGGAACTTGGTGAAATTTTAATCCTCCGCACTCTATTCAATCCAGCAGGGGAACAGCTAGTAGCAGAGCAGATCTGGGTTGAATTGAGCATCAGACTGAACAGCACTGGAGGACAAAAAATATGGGTAACAGAATAGCATTCCAACCAACAACAGCGCCACTTTATAAGTCAAGAACCAGCTGGGAGGACTATGAGGCCTCATGGCAGGATGAATATGTTTATGCTGCACCGTAGACAGCAGTGACTGCGATGTGCTGCGCCCTGTCAAAAACCAACTACGCACAGGTCAGCTGTTCCACCCGAAATGAAACGGCCATGTTGAGAAGCACAGAAAGTTGATGACAGAAGGGATGAGCCGAAGACGAAGAGCAGAGAGAAAGCAAAAGGAGACTGGATATATGGGGAAAGAGCACAGCCGAACGAGCAAAATCTTAATGGTTAATAACAAACTTCAGAAGGGCAAGTAACAGTATATAACTAATCTGATGCTCACTGGGTAGTCATAGGGGTATAACGAGTCAGACACTGCTGTGTAATTCACCAAAAAACCCTTGTTGAACCTGTGGATTGAGATCAGCCCGCCATCATTTAGATCAAAGATCGATCATGATGTCACAAAGGCCAAAGGGCGAGTGAGTAAAGCACCTAAGGGAGCAACTTTATTGCTTACAGCAGCACCTCTTAGGTCATTTCGGTAGTGGTATGTGAATGGACCTATGAGGTCCGCATCAGTGGTGTAGACATCGTAGGCTGGGCTCACTTAACTTCACTTAGGTCCTCGCCACATCTGCATCGGCATGGCCCGCCTACCCCGCCTCCTGCTTAACTTCGCTTAGGTCCTCGCCACGTCGGCATCAGCATGGCCCGCCTACCCTGCCTCCCCCGCCTACCTTGGACTACCCTCACTGTGCAAATCACCTTTGAACTGCTGTACAGCTCTCACCACTGTCTCTCTCGAACACAAGACAGCATGGGAACGGCCTCTGCCAGCCCCCACCCTCAAAAAGCTACGCTCTCTTACCACCCAAACGATCCATGCAATCGCTTTACTATCCAAATTATCCACGGAATTGCAATCCCTCGATCATGATGAGGAATTGTGTGTGGGTGAGCACACAAACATGACAATTGTAGGTGCATGGGTTACAGCTCAGAACACACCAATCTACGGATACGGCTCGCATTGTAGGCGTCGGAGGTTCTGTGATTTGCCTGAAAAGTTGCCAGTTCACTCAGTTCAGGTGCATTATATTCAAAATGAATATCATTGTCGTATTCTATGAGGTCGAAGAAATAGTAACATGCATGACAGGGCCAATATCCTCCTGCACCTTATGCTGCTCAGTTAGCACTAGTTCTGTCTATGTTTTATTCCTCTTTGCTATTATATGTACTCCAGTTCAAACTCCCTGCTTTCTCTGCCTGCATCACCAGCAATGCGAAATTGATCCATCTCCGACACCTCTGCCGCCTTTTCTAATGTTAAAATCTTATTTTTCCAGCTCAGGTACTGTTCTATGCAAACAGTGACCTTTAAGGTATGCCAGCTCAAATACTCCTGATTTTCAAATGTTCATCTGCATATAGACAGTCCTTGTGTATGAACCACCTCCGTCACAGCAATAGTTCTAGGTCCTGTTGAAACATCTTTCTGAACCTCAGCCTAACAATACTGGTGCTACACAGCCATATGCCTGTCTACCAGTCTTATAACTCCCTCACCTCTGTCACAGTAAAAGTCAATCTGTGCAGCCATCTTCACTTGTGTTGGCTTTTGAGTTGCTATGGGTTGATCTGACAGGCCGCCATTCACCTATGTGCATGATGCCCACTGTTGATTGGACTCCACATCAGACACCTCCGAGACCTCCAACACACCTCCAACACCTCTACCACATTTTCTGGGTAGTATACCGACTTACCCCTGTGGTATGGATATCTCTCATCTCTGTGGTCTCATTGAATTTCAAGCACAACTGATGCACATAGCTGCCAAGATATGAGTTCACTGTGGATGTAGTGAGTGAAGTTCAACATTCCAAATTTATTATCCACCTCTATTGACTCAAAACAGTGATGCAACAATTTCAAAGGCACAAATATAACATCAGATCTCAGCTTTCACAACAGCACTGACAGAGCTGAACATAGGCCTTCAAAGTTTATGGGGAATAGGAGGTGTTGGAGGCTCCAGCTAAGCAGAAGCAAAAGCATGGACTGTATATACAAATGAGAGGTTATAAATGTTTGAAAACATTTTCCATGATATTGAAAGTTCATTGAAGTGCCGCAAAAGTTAAGATCACTTCGCGTTAGCGGCCGGGCCGGAGCCCGGACGGTGTTTGATCGGCCAATCACAAGATGAATAACGGTTGGCCCTCCGCAAATTAGACCCCACACACCCAATACTGGATGAAATATCACGACCAGGGGCTCAAATTAAAGCCCTGGGTCGCCCCATGAATAGATGGTCAAAACATCTCGGGTTATCTGAAGGTAAAGTTGCCGTGCAAGAATATCACCGGAATCCATCTAGGTTTCATAGTTGAACCTTGGCCAGATCCTTCAAACTTCAAGTTCAAAAACATTGTGAATTTCCAGAACTCCAAAACTCCTCAGCTATAACTCAAGTGACTTCTGACAGGTATTAGATCAGTATACAGTGTGTATTCAGAATACTAGAACATGGATATTTGGGGGAAACAACGAAATTAGATATTATTCTCATATATGCAGTCAGGGATGCTCTTAAAGGCCATTTTATTGTATACACTGGTTGGGAGATTCAAGTTTTTCAGCACAATTTACGGTGAAAAATGTTGTTTGTTTTTAGACATTTTTCGCTGAAAAATAGCTGAAAAACTCAAAACATTTTGACTATTTTTTGAATTTGAGGTGAAACATTCGAAAGGAAGCTCAAAAGAGGTGAAAAACAATTGAATTTTTCACTGCTTTTTTCAGTGAAAAATGTCTGAAAAGCAAACGACATTTTTCACCGTAAATTGTGCTGAAAAACTTGAATCTCCCAACCAGTGATATGGTCTTGTTCTGTTCATTGAAGTTTTCGGTAACCATTTCCGGCGGTCTTTGCGCTCTTAAAGACAAGGAGAGGGCATGTCAGAGGTGGTTTAGGAGGTGAAGTAGGCATTCATTAGCTGAGTCAAAAGTATCTACCAAGTAGGTTTCAAGCTCAAAAAGTACACTCAACCCTAAATGCACTCACTAGTCCGCCTTGGGACCAATTTGGGGTCAGAGTAGGCTAAAAATTCGAAAATGCCAGTTGGTTGAAATATTGAACTGTGCTGGGATAGAATATATACAGCATACTATGATATTCCTAAGCATTGAGGCCTTGAATTTGGGTGTTTGTCAGCTTCAAGTCCAACTTAGAGGGGCCGCAATAGGCCAAAAGTGGAAAGACACTCTTTGGTTGAAACTTTGAATTGTTTTAAGAACAACAAGAGTCTGGTGTGTTTGCGGCCCACCACTTAAAGAAGTCGCAATTGTTTGATCTTGGTAGTGTGTTGGCAAGTGGCTCCAGAGCACTGATAATGGAGACTGTGGGCAGAGTTGAAAGGCGTAAACTTATAGAGAGGGAGATCTATATGAGACTGTACTGTGTCTCTTTTGCCACAATAATTCCAGTTCTCTTGAATGTGTTACCCTGCAGCCAATTCCAGTGGACTAAAGGCTGAACTTGTAAAAGGGATAAATCAGTGTAAAATATGCAATAGAGGTGGCCAGCAACACCAGTTATATACACAGAAGTGCAGCTGAGGTGGGTGGGAAGGGTGTTTTGCAATTGACTGGGAAAGGTTTTGGCAAAAAAAAAAAAAAAAAAAAAGGGAATAGTTACCGCAATGCAGAAGGTGCCGGAGGCTGATGGAAACCACTGTCATTGCCCATACTGAACTGAACCACTGCTCAGCAGCTGTGAGAAGATCCCAAGGTTTGCTTTCCTGTTTGTAGTACTAGAGATGCCACTAGATGGGAAAATCATTCTAACATAGGTGCTGGGACCAGGTGGAACATGAGGCCTGGGTAGAAGCACATATTTACAAATGAACAGCACCAGAAAGATACAAAAGAAGCACAGTGCTATCAAGCTGGCGCTAAGAGATGAGCTGGAAAGAAAGAAACCAAAACCTTTGCAATGAAGGTGTCGGAGGTGTTGGAGGTAGAACAGGTTACTTGCTCCTACACGTAGAGACAGATTAGGCGGATATATTGGAGTGCATTCAAAAGAGATGGGGTGTGGGTTCAATTGTTACTGGCCAAACAGTACAGGAAGGAGGGAGGTGCAGGGGGAGCACCCCTATTGCAGGCCACATCTGAGCTATGAAGGTGTTGGAGGTGTTGGAGGCAGAACAGGTTACCTGCTCCTGCATTCATATTGGACTGCATTTGACAGACGTGGAGTGTGGATCAAATTGACGCTGGCCAAGCAGTACAGGAAGGAGGGGGGTGCAGGGGGAGCACCCTTGTCGCAGGCTACATCTGGGCTACAACAGTGGGAATATACCGGGAACTACCGGAATAAAGCAGGCAACAGCGGCCAACCCCAGAGCGCAATATACCCAGATGGGGATATGTGACTAATAGCACCGTCACCTCTGACTCCGAGGGACCTCATAGGTCATTTACCGTTGACAGACCTGGTATTGGGGCACCCGGGCATTTATTCAAATCTGCTCGCGTTGCAACATACTATAATGTACTTCACTACATTACGACGTCATCTCACAAGAGCTAATGCTGGCCTGAGCAGTTAGCTAAGAGGGATATAATGTGTCTCGAACCATTAGAAAGGCGCTGGACAACAATCCTGGTAAAGGGTTGAAGTGGGAAGTCGCTAATGGAGCAATCGCGGAAAGTGCCTTACCATCCTGGAAACGGATTGGGGCTACTGCACATCCCTGACTAAGGGCATATTACGAGGGAACATCCTTCTGAACCAGAGGGATCATTATTGAGCATCATCTGACGTCTCTAGAACTGCCAAGAGAGGACTGGACTTGGTCGATCTAACGGGTGACTAAGGAACTGTACTCGGGTACTAGGAAGCGGCGGCTATCACGATTTTCAGACAAATCACTTAAGCGGTTCAAGGCGGAACCATTTGGGCGGACGGTTACCGAGGAGGGTAACAGAGTGCTGACGAGGAGGTCGGCTAAAAAGTTGACATATCAACAATATCCCATCACGATCGTTCTAAGCGATGTAGATCTTGACTCATCGCTAAGCTCGGCTCGTTGATGTTTCTTACAAATCTCTCTCAATTTTACTAATTGCTTGATATCCGACAGGAGTTCATCGGCTAGCTGCTATACCACTAGTCATATACCCTGAACCCTATTGCATGTTTGTATCTGTCTCGCTTATATTGAGAATCCTGTAACGTATTTAAGTGGATGGTTATGGGAGGAACGCCAGTGAATCTCACCCCACCTGTTGGACGCGAAGTTACTAGACTTCACGCTTAACCGGTAGAGTAGTCATTCATTCGGAGACACCCAGAAGCTATACCAAGTTTCGTTTGTTTTCCCTGTTTGAATATTATCTGTGTTGGATTTGGATCTTTATAAACGACGCATGGACATATTGGATTAACGGAACGGACGCGTGGAATATAAGGAAACAGATCAGACTTGACAATTGGTTGTAATCTCGCAAGGATTAGCAATCGCGGATACTATTTGGAATCGGGATTCATAAGAATCACTTGCTTTACGCATCGGAGTATCATCTCCAAACCTAGACCCACATCATACAAAACCGTTGAACATAAAATCTCGTCTGTCTATCGCGATTGCGCCTAGAACGGATTCGAGCAAGTTTTATCTATACGACTTGTAGACCTGTAAAGTCTTGCTTATCAAAGAGAACTAAAGTTCAAATTGCCACAATCTATACTGGATTGGAACCCCGAACTTGCACGAAGACTATAGTGTTTGAGTTGTTGTAGTTGCATTATCGAACCGCGTATTCATTTACAAGGTTTGTGTTGTGGTTATTTCACCGCTTGCCCCATAGTCAGCGTTTCAGCGAGGTGGAGCTAACTCGAGGTGATTACCAGCTCGGCTCGGTGCGTTGCCATATTGGGCACCTCGAGCTGATCCGAACTCACCTCACCTCAAGCTGCCTCGAGGTCCTGTCTCAATATAGCTTGATGTGCACGGCGCGTGCGCCTTCTACTACTGTCTACTGCCTTGTCGAGTCTCTCTGTACCCTCTGCCTTGGGACCCTCTGGCGCTGTTCTCAATGACGTAGGGACCGTGTAGGGACCGCTCCACACACCGCCGCGGAAATCGTTGGGGCGACCGACGCGACGGCTGTGGTGCGCGGACGCGTTAAATAGCGAGGAATATATTTTGTTGCTCCCCAAACCCGTGTGCTCCAATTGCGACGATGAACTCGTGTCGCTGCGGGAATCCTCGCGCTTGCACCTGCTTCCCACCTACCCCACCTCGCAATTATTATCCAAACCAATATCCTACTCCGGGTCCAGTGACACCGAACCAGAACTCTTGGCAGCCACCCTATTCAGCTCAGCCGGCTTATATGTTTCCTCCCTCGATGCAAACATACACCGACCCACGCCAGATGACCTTTCACAATCAGTTTGCGGCATCGTATAACAACAATCCAATGACCTCCGCTCCCGTCCGCACTGCACTGGGCGATGCAACGAACACCAGCACGGCTGCGACGCGACCGACGCGTAAGAAACGGAAGCGGACAGAGAAGAACTCGGAGGCCAACACTCGTCGTCGCCTGAACAACGAACCGGGAGTTGACGCACCTGCCGTCTTCGGGGTTGGGCCCTTGAGTGCCGGGGCCGCCGCTTCTGCGGCCGCGCTGGACGCTACTCACCACCCTTCCGTCACCGACATCCCCGGTGTCAACCTCGGGTCATTCCTCAACAAATCCGACCGGAGTGCTGCTGTTGCGACAGATGTTTGGTACTTTATTCGCGGTGTCCACTCGGAAGCGAAACCGGAATCTCTGCCCGAGCGCGAAGTGATTTCCACTAAGCGCCCGGGTAAAGAATTTTTGTATTTGGCCTGTCGGCTGTGCACGTACGGGTACTCCTCAATTTTTATTTTCCGTGCTTACGACCCTTCCCTAGCGGAGACGAGTGGACGACCTGGAAAAATGTCGAAGGGCAGACGACAGCAATTCGCAATCACCTCAAATCCCAGTCGCATGAGAAGGTTTGGCGCGACATGGTTCTTTTGAAACAACTCAAGGGCTGGGAAACACTGGGAACATCGAACAAGAACTCACCCTCTGGCGAACACGAGCCATTTTCGCTTCCCGGCTTTTATCATCGACTGGTTAAATGGATCGCCGTCGATGATCAGGTTCGTGCAATTTCGTAAACGACGACAGCAACTTAATGAATTTAGTCCTTGGATGTCGTCGACTGCCCTGAACTGCGAGCGCTTCTCCTTTTCATTGGAGCTCAGCTGGAAGATGAAGATATTCCTCACCGTACAAAGTTGTCCCAGCTCATTTCGACGAGGTTCAACATTGAGTATACTGCCATGATAGATGAAATTCAGGTATGGGTGCTCACATTCAACCCCATATTGAACCTTACCTCGTCTTCAACAGAATTCTTTGGGCCGCGTCTCATTTACCGACGATATCTGGACTCGGGTTAACCTTGACTCGCACCTTGCAATTACCGCTCACTACATAGTCAAGGACACCCGAGGTAATCTTATACTCAAGACTCAACTTGTCGCGTTTCGGCGCCTTCAAGGCAGTCATACCGGTGAAAATATTGGGAAAGTCTTCGTCCAGGTGATGAAGGAGATTGGCTGTGTGCATAAGGCGCGTCGCAGACACTGAGCAGCTTCCCTTCGGTTGAATCGAGCTTATCTGTTGTTCCCAGATTGCGATGATAACCTGCGACAACGCTGGGAACAACGGCACCATGATGGAGCAGATTCAACATCAATTACTTGTGCTCAAAATTCCCTTTGATAGCGAGGGAAATCGTATTCGGTACGTCTTGCATTCTGTAGTGTTCAGGTTGTCAATCAACATCCTCGCAGCTGCTTTCCGCACGTAATTAATCTCGCTGTGAAGGCCGGTCTCGCTGCACTAGTTGACCTCCCTATTTACTCGCCGGACATTGTCCTTGATAGCGGGGACATGCCTGTCCCCGAGGCCCTGATAAATAATGTCGAGTACTGGGACGCATTGATGCTTGACCCCGTCGGAGCCGCACGTAAGCTCGTTACAGCTGCTCGAGCCTCAGGGCAACGTCGCGAGAACTTCGAGGCCACGATTGTTGCAGGCAATGAAGCGGGGGGCTGAGGAGATCCTCCCGAACGTCTACGAGTGGTGGGCCTGTTGAAGGATGTTGAGACGCGCTGGTCGGCAACATTTCTTATGGTAGACCGTGTTTTGGAACAATACCTGGTAAGCTATGTGAATCTTTCCTCGTATTGTTTTCACTCGTGTCATAGGCAATCGATAAATTCCTCAATGCTCCTGAGCAAGAGGATATATCGCACCATTCGTTTGACGCGATGACCCTACGCGTGCTTCAAGATATTCGATGATTCTTGGAGATTTTTCATCTTGTCCAGGAGATTGTCTCTGCAGAAAAAACCCCGACCCTTTCTGTTGTCCTCCCTTTGTACGAGAAGCTCATTGTAATGCTTAACGACCTGACCAAAGAGCTCGGGGAGATTAGCCATGCAATCAAGGCCTCAGTTGAGAAACTCGAGGAGTACCTTGCCGTATCTCGCTGTACCAAGATTTACTCGCTTGCGATGGGTGAGTTTCGCGGTGATTTTCCTTGAGCTCCGTCTAATAAAACACTTCAGCTCTCAACCCAACCATCAAACTGGCCTGGTTGCGCAAGAACTGGTCGGTGGGGGATTTTGTGGTGGCCAAGGACTCACTCCATGAAGCTGTACGACCTCCACTTCATCTATCATCTAGCATATCTTATAACATCTGCTAGATGCTCGAGTTTCGAAAGGAAGAGCGGTCAAAGTCACAACCTACTCGACCGAGTGTATCCCAAACACCCTCGCGTCGTGTGGCTCTCCCACCATCTGGCAGTCGGGCGGCCCGATCCCAAAGGTCTCAAATGGCGCGTCTCACCGGCCTTTCAAAATCGCTATCGGGCTCGGATTTTGATCAGCCAACGCAAACAACTCCTGTGGAGCTGACCGAGGCCGAGAAGGAGGAGGCAGAGCGCCTCACAGTCGTAGAAGATCTGCGTCTCGTTGATGAAGAAATTGATCAGTACGAGGCGGAAGGTATCATGGACGAGAGCGACCCTGAGTTCGCCGATTTTGATCTTCTCCAGTACTGGCAGGTGAGCGAGACATTAAACCTTCTTTCCTTTTTTTCTGACTGTCATTAGCGCCGGGAATTTCGTTTCAAAACACTTTTTCGGTTAGCTCTCGATGTCCTCCCTGCACAGGCATCTGCAGTGCCCTGTGAGCGAGTCTTTTCGTCGAGCAAGGAAACGGACGCGTTGCGTCGCGGTAGCCTATCACCAACCGTCATGGAAATGCTCCAAATCCTCAAGTTCATTTACCGGAAAGGCCAAATCAGTTTCACGGAGGGATGGGTAGCGACTGAAGAAGAGTTCACGGTTATTGACGTCGACCCCAATGTTCTGGAGGAGCTGCTGACCACCGGGAAGGTTGATCAGCTGGTAAAACTGCTGAACGACTCTTGGGAGGGATGGGGAAGCAGCGCTGTTGACCGTGACGATGAATAATTTCAGCATTGCAGTTGGGGGGTATGATAGAATATCCTCAAACTTGTTATTAATACTTTTCACTGCACTATATCCATTCCCAAATTTTAACTAACACCGAGGCTTCGTTTTGGGTCGCAAGGGAGAGAGAGAACAAAAGTCCGAGGGCGTGGGAAGGAAATTACTACTTGCGGAAGGTCCAGCTTGAGCTACCTCGAGCTGATCTTGTAGAGCCTCGAGCCTCACGGAATTTGAAATTTCGTCACCTCGAACTCCCTCGGTATCAGCTCGCGGCAGCACTAAGCGACACGAAACTAGTGCCCGATCTGGGCAGCTAGGGCGAAGAGGAATAGCAAGCAGGCTATTGGAACGGAGCTAGGGACGATCGTACAGCCTGTACCGAGGACCGGAGGGCGGATCGACGTTCTGACCAACGAGCTATGACCATTTGATGTTGGTCGCCACACTGCATCGCATAGAGGTAATAGATCGACGCTCTGACGGAGTAGAGATGACCTAGATCACCGGCTACATAGCCGGTTGGTCCGGAAGGGGTACTCGGCATAGACGGAGGGCTGAGGATCCATTGATATACCCACGGTTGAACACTAGCTGGTCAGCGAGCCTGACCTGGCATATACCAAACCAGTCCCAAAACCAAACGGCAGTCGTCTCATTGGCTGACCGTATTTCTTATCATCTAATATTGCTTATTGTATTATTCAGCTCACTCTCACATGTAACTCGAACCTAGTAGTATAAAAGGGAGCGCAGAACAGACTAGGGTGGAAGAACATTACGTCCCAGACTTTGGACGAAGCTGGTGCTAGTGGACTCAGGCTGCTAGTGGAGGTTGATACTGAACTTCACTTGTAGTAGTCTTTATATTGGAATCAGTAGACTGTGGACTCTGGAAACATAAACTTGCCTTGCCGTTTGAGGATTGAAGTCCCTTGTTGTTAGCCTCAGTAGTCTTCCAAATGGGTGTGCCCTTAGCGAGGATTTTCACAAACCTACATACTCTGCCCTGGTGTTCTCGACCTAGCGGTCCAGCCATCTTGTATCCACCCCATATAAACACACCCCCCGGACCATCCCTAGGTTCCTAGCAGTGTTGTTGTTGGCGGTTGCATATTGCTAGTACGTTGTAGAGTGTGTTGTTAGAAGCCTATCAATCAAACTTGTGTTTGTTCAAACCTGCTGGTCGCATACTACGGCCTGGACCCGAACTCACAAAGAGAAGCACTTAGATCTTTGGAGGTAGATTGGTTATGGTTGGTTGTTTTGGGTGTTTGTTCGCAATATCTATCAATTAGCTATTCCTAGTCATATAAGAAGTGCACCGTTTCAGTGTAACACCCGAGTTCTCCGAACCGGCTCCGTGGTTCGGACGGCGCGAGAGCGCATCCAGACGTCCCATAAGGCGTCCATGCTGATGGAACAGGGCGAAGTCGAACCGGGACAGGTACAGGGACCACCTGGCCTGCCGCCGGTTCAGCTTCTGCGACTTCTGGAAGTACTCCAAGTTCTTGTGATCCATCCAGATCTCGACTGGGTGCTGTGCGCCTTCGAGGAAGTGCCGCCACTCCTCTAGGGCTCGGACGATTGCAAGCATCTCTTTGTCGTGGATCACATAGTTCCGTTGGACGTCATTCAAGCTCTTGGAGTAGAAGGCAACAGGGCGCCACTTCCCATCAGTCCCCTGCTGAGACAGAACCGCTCCGGTCACCCGGTCGGAGCTGTCTGCCTCAAGCCGGTACAGCCAGGACTCATCCGGAAGGACCAAGACGAGCTCCGCAGTCACCACGTCCTTGAGGGCTTGGAATGCGGCGGCCGAGGCAGGGGTCCAGGTCCAGGCCACACCCTTCTTCGTCAGGTCGAAAAGCGGCCGGGCGATGTCTGAGAACACCCGGATAAACCTCTGGTAGAAGTTTGTGAAGCCGAGGAACTGCTGCACGTCCTTCTTGTTCTCGGGCTTGGGCCACGAGGCAACGCCGGCGACCCTCACGGGGTCCATCTCGACGTGGTTGTGCGAGATGATGATGCTGAGGTACTCAATTGTCGACTTCTCGAACTTGCACTTCTCCGGTCGGAGGAAAAGGCGGTGCTCGCGAAGCCGCTGGAGCACCTCCCGGACGATTTCGCAGTGACGGGTGAGGTCAGAATGCGCGATGAGGATGTCGTCTAGGTAGACCATAACGTCTCCGGAAAGGATGAGGTCCTGGAAAATGTCATTCATCATCGTCTGGAACGTAGCCAGGGAGTTGGTAAGGCCAAAGTACATCACCAGCGGCTCAAAGAGCCCCCGGTTCGTACAGAATGCGGCCTTCCATTCGTCGCCTTCCCGGATCCGGACGTTGTTGAAACCCCACTGGACATCGAGTTTCGTGAAGAACCGGGCTCCCTTCAAACGGTTAATAAGATCGTTGATCAGAGGGAGCGGGTACCGGTTTTTCACAGTCATCGCGTTGAGTGCCTGGTAGTCCTGGACGAACCGGAGGGCCCCGTCCTTCTTCTTAATGAAGAAGACCGGAGACGCCATCGGCGACTTGGACGGATGGATGCGGCCAGTGCTCAACCCTTCCGCAATGAAGGCATCGAGCTCCTTCTGTTCGAGCGGGGAGATTGGGTAGACCTTGCAGTTGGCCGGCTTCGCATCCGGGACGAGTTCGATGGTGTGGTCCCATGCCCATGCTCGCTTCTCCGGCAAGGAGTCGAAGGACTCCTTGTTGAAGACATCCGAGAAGTCCGCAGCCCAGGGCGGAACATCAGTTCCGGCAGGCGCAGAGTTCTGGGAGTAGGCCTTCACAAGGCGCTGCGAGACGGTGCTGCCGGCACAAATCTCTTCGACGGGGGCGAATACAGTGTACAAAATGCGATCACCCTCTTCGAGGTCGTCCTCTCCGTCATCATTGTCCTCCGAGTCTGGACACAGCTCCGGCAAGTCGCCGTTGTTGGCTGGGTCGTACCCATCATCTCCATGCCACTCCTTGGAGTCGACGGCACAGATAGACGGAGTCGGACCTTCACACAGCTGCCGGAGGATCGAGGCGGCGAGTTTTTCGTTCCTCCAGACGGCCCGCAACTCGTCCCGGCAGGTGTGGCATCCGGTTGGGCAACGTGTCATTTGAACCTCCTTGGTCTCCCAGTCAATCTCCGGATTGTGTTTCTGGAGCCAGGAGTAACCGAGGATGACGTGCTGCTTCCCGAGTCGGGTTATGGCAAGCTGGATACGCTCGGAGTGCCCTTTGTAATCGACCACCATATCGACTACACCGGTGATGCCGCCCGCTTGGTTCGGGCTGCCATCCACATTAAGACTTAGGGCAGCTTCCCTGCCCTAGAGGTGGGTATAAGCAGCCCCAGGTAGGCTAAGCCTAGGCTTACCCTAGCTGAGACAGAGAACTACCTTGTTATAGCTCTCATGGTGTAAAGGTAATGCCCTCTGCCGCTCTTGCTGCTTCTGGTAGCTAAAGGTATGAAGTTCAATCCACTCTTTGGGCATCCTTTTTTTGTATACAGCAACGTCCACAAGATAACACATTAGGCCCACCAACATTGCCGACAGTTAACCTGTTATCCTGTGTGGTTTCCATATACAGAGTTGCCACAAATAATGCATTGAGCCTGTGGGCACGGCCAAGGGTTTAATGAGTTATTCTGACCATATGAGCTGCCGAGGGCGCACCCCTCACTCGGCCGAATGGGGAAAACCCGCTAGGTCCGTCTCTTCTCTGTCCTTTGACTCGGCCGGAAGTGAGGCGGAGGTGGAAAGACGGGTGAACAGCTCGTCGAGGAGGTCATCTCCGAGTTGATGAACGATCTCGTCGAGAACATCCGTATGCCGAACGTTGGAAGTGACGGGGCATTCGCGGGCGAGGTGTCCAGCGGTGCCGCACCGGAAACAGGTGCGTGGAAATGCGTGTGTCCAGGCCCGGTCAACGTCCCTCAGAACAACCGTCGGAAGAACAGGTGCCGGGGGCAGAGCGAACGAGACTGGAGCGTGTGCGGAAACCAGAGCTGGAGCCGGAGCCGGAAACACGCCCGCAGTGCGCGGCCGTGGGAAAGCAGCCGGAACCCGCGCCGGAGGATTTCCGGTCGGAGCACGGGCAAAGGCCTCGTATTGGCGGAAAGCGCGTGCACACCAGCCGTCATGGTCGGTGAGGTCGGGGGCTGTTCCAGACGTAGTAATCGCGACGTTGATCTTCGGATCGAGGCCGGAGCGGTACTGGTG